>BFEA01000202.1:1653527-1666540 GCA_003427395.1 Chara braunii | reverse complement strand
CGCGAGAGAGAGAGAGAGAGAGAGAGAGAGAGAGAGAGAGAGAGAGAGAGAGAGAGAGAGAGAGAGAGAGAAAGAGAGAGAGAGAGACATTTTGCGACATTTGACAGCATTTGATGAGAAGATATTTTGCGGCATTTGACGAGAAGAAGAGAAGAGGAAGATATGGCTTCTGCTGGTAGATTTCTCTTCCTCCTTCTTAAGCTCCGGTCATCCTTCTTTTTCTTTTTTCTTCTTCTTCTTCTTCTTCTTCTTCTTCTTCTTCTTCTTCGTTTTCTTCTTCGTCATCGCTTTCTTCTTCGTCTTCGTTTTCTTCTTCTTCGTTTTTCTTCGTCTTCTTCTTCGTCTTGGTGGATTTTTTGTCGTCTTCTTCTTCTTCATCATCATCTTCTTCTTCGTCTTCTTCTTCACAGTCTTCTTCTTGGTCTTCTTCTTCTTCCTTTACTTCTTCTTCTTGGTTGGGAGGGATTGTTGGGCACCATGCGCCATAGCTATTTTGAGTGATCTGAATCAGGAGGGAGAGAAACGCACCCCTCTCGATCGTACCTCCCAGCGAAAGGCAACCATACCAATAATCACACCCAATCAATGTCAAAATCCAGACTTTATTGATTGATTGATTGATTGATTGATTGATTAATAGACTGATTGATTCCGATGCCTCCCCCGCCTCCCCCCCCTTCCTCCCCTTTACTGATTGATGGATTGACTGATAGATAGATAGATAGATAGATAGATAGATAGATAGATAGATAGATAGATAGAGAGAGAGAGAGAGGGAGAGAGAGAGAAAGAGAGAGAGAGAAAAGGAGCGAGAGAGTGAGAGAGAGAAAGAGAGAGAAAGAGAGAGAAAGAGAGAGAGAGAGAGAGAGAGAGAGAGAGAGAGAGAGAGAGAGAGAGAGAGAGATCCCAACTCGATCCTAACTCGATCCCGACTAATCCCGACTCGATCCCGACTCGATCCCGACTCGATCCCGACTCGATCCCGACTCGATCCCGACTAATCCCGACTCGATCCCGAGCGGACCACGATCCCGAGCCGGCCGGAATCTCGATGCGACCGCAATCCCGACCCGACCAACCGCAATCCCAACCCAACCCGACCCGACCCAAGAGATTGATGCTCATCTCGGCGCAAGCGGTCAATCAATCAATCAATCAACCAATCAACCAATCAACCAATCAACCAATCAACCAATCAACCAATCAACCAATTGATTGATTGATCGATTGGTTAGTTCATTGATTGATTGATTGGTTCGGATGCCTCCGCCCTCCGCCTCCGACTTGATTGATTGATTATTTGATTCTGATGCCTCCACCGACTTGATTGATTTATTATTTGATTGATTGATTATTTTTTCATTTTTTTTTGCCCGAATTTAGAGATCGGCCGACCCTGATTCCGATCCTCCCCACCCTCGATCACGACCCTCCACGACCTTTTGTAATCAAAAGGTCTTGCCCACACCGCGCTCCGTATGCTTTCCAAACCCAACCGTGATTGGGACGGTTGATCACTCACTCACTCACTCAATCAATCAATCGATCAATCACCTTGGATTGATTCATAACTTGATTGGTTGATTGATTGATTGGTTGTTGGGGGGGTCATCTCCCGTATGCGTGCACGCACACACGAACACACACACACACACACACGTGCAACGAAAGCGCTCTGTTTTTTCTTCTTCTCCTTCTTTTTCTTCTTCTTCTTCTTCTGAAACAACAATATGAAACAAAACCACATGCAGACTTGATTGATTGATTGATTGATTGATTGATTGATTGATTGATTGATTGATTGATTGATTGATTGGTTGATTTTGATGCCTCTTCCCCCCCCCCTTTCCTTGATTGAATGATTGGTTGATTGATTGATAGATTGATAGATTGAGAGAGAGAGAGAGAGAAAGAGAGAGGGAGAGAGAGAAAGAGAAAGGGAGAGACAGAGAGAGGGAGAGAGAGAAAGAGAAAGGGAGAGAGAGAGAGAGRGAGAGAGAGAGAGAGAGAGAAAGAGAGAAAGAAAGAGAGAGAGAGAGAGAGAGAGAGAGAGAGAGAGAGAGAGCAATCCCGACTCGATCCCGACTAATCCCGACTAATCCCGACTCGATCCAGACTCAATCCCGAGCAGACCACGATCCCGAACCGGCCGCAATCCCGACGCGACTGCAATCCCGACCCGACCAACCCTGCTCCGCAATCCCGACGATATTTTTTTGTTTTCCAGTCAATCAACCAATCAATCAATCAGTCAATCAATCAATCAATCGATCGATAGATCACCTTGGATTGATTGATTGACAAACACATCTTCTTCTTCTAAGACTTCTTCTTCTAAGACTTCTTCTTCTAAGACTTCTTCTTCCTCCTTTCGTAATGTACGCAACACATGTTTTTGTTTCTTCGGTTTTTTTCGATAGGTTGATTGATAGGTTGATTGATTGACAGGTTGATTGATAGGTTGATTGATTGACAGGTTGATTGATAGGTTGATTGATTGATTGGTTGGTTGGTTGGTTAGTTGGTTGACCGATTGATTGATCAATGAATCGTCAACCTCTTCCCCGCCTCAATCTCGACCGCGATCGGGACCCCGATCGGCCACATAGCAAACCCGCTCAGGATCCCGACCCTAATTCCAACGCCGACCTCGATCGTGATCCCCACGACGACCTAGTTAATCAATCAATCAACCGATCACTTGATCGATCAATCAATCAATCAATCAATCAATCAATCAATCAATCAATCAATCAATCAATCAACTTGATTGATTGACTTACTAATTGATTGATTGATTGATTGATTGATTGATTGATTGATTGATTGATTGATTGATTGATTGATTTGATCGATTTGATTTGATTGATTTGATTGATTGATTGATTAATTGATTGATTGATTGATTGATTGATTGATTGATTGATTGATTGATTGATTGATTGATTGATTGATTGATTGATTGGGTTGGTTGGCCCCGACCGCGATCGGTACCCCGATCCTTTGCGTGGTGGCCACGTAGCAAACTCGCCCGAGATCCCGACCGTGATTCCGACGCCGACCTCGATCGTGATCCCGATGGCGACCCAATCAATCAATCAATTAATAAATCAATCGATCAATTGATGAATCAATCAATCAATCAATCAGTCAATCAATCAACTTGATTGATTGACTGATTGGTTGGTTGATTAACTGACTGCTTGATTGATTAAACGATTGATTGATTGATTGATTGACTAATTGATTGATTTGATTGATTGATTTGATCGATTTGATTGATTGATTTCATTGACTGATTGATTGATTGGTTGATTGATTGATTGATTGATTGATTGGGTTTGTTGGTCCCGATGACTACCCGATTCCCACGCCGACCTCGACCCCGATCCCCACGCCAACGCCGACCATGATCCCCTCTTCAATAGGATTGGCGCTATCCTCTCACGAACGTTGATCCCCCTGATCCCGTCTTCTTTCTTTTTGCAAGCCCGATCCCCTATGCCGACCGTGATCCCAACCCCGATCCTTTGCGTGGTGGCCACGTTGCAACTTGTAAACCCCCGTGGGTTTTTTTTTTTGACTTTTTTTTTTTTTGAGAGAGAGACAGAGAGAGAGAGAGAATCTCACCAAGGCATACATTTCATTGGCCCGACCGTTCCCACCGTTCCCACCGACCTTTCCACCCATCCTTTCCGCCGACCTTTCCACCCACCCTTTCCACCGACCTTTCCAAACCACTGTGTGATTGATTGACTGTGGTCGCTTAATCGATCAATCTATCAATCTATCAATCAATCAATCAATCAATCAATCAATCAATCAATCAATCAATCAATCAATCAATCAATTAATCAATCAATCAATCAACCAACCAATCAGTCAATCAATCAGTCAATCAATCATCAACTTTGATTGATTGGTTGATTTCATTGATTGATTGATTGATTGATTGATTGATTAATTGATTGATTGATTGATTGATTGATTGATTGATTGATTGATTGATTGACTAATGATTGATTGATTGATTGATTGATTGATTGATTGATTCAAAAATGAGATTGTAAGAAGAACGACTCTTAGATTGGGTGTCAGAATTGGATATGTAACTACCTATCACCCTCAAGCAAACGCACCTGTTGAGAGAGGTCATAGAACCCTGAAAGACTCATTGGCCAAGTGGTGTGAAGGGAATCTCAGTAATTGGCCAAAAATATTAAGAGTTGTTGTCTATGCTGACAACATAACAGTCAAGAGGACTACGGCTATGCTCCATTTACTCAGTGGTATGACCGATATGCTACACTGCCTATTGAGAACATAGTCAAGACATGGTCAAGTCAAAAGAGTGACAGAGATTATTCTATTTCAGAGCTTCTCCAGATCAGAATGAGACAAATATCAGAGGTTGATAAGGCAGTGATGGATGCTGCAGAGAGAATGACATCCAGCAGATTATCAGATCAAGAGAGATGGAACAAGAAAAGATATATAAGAAAAGATAAATTGAAGGTTGGTGATGTTGTTCTTCTATTCGACAGTTCCCTGGAGACTCAGTGGACTAAACGATTGAAGCCTAAATGGCTTGGTCCTTATAGAATCACAGGAGAAGCAGAAGGCAAAGTTTATGAGATATCAGAAATGGATGGATCCAGGGTTCATGACATAGATTCAGGGTCAAGACTTCGTAAGTTCATTTTCAGAGACCCTAATTTGATCCGTACAGTGATCTCAAAGAGAGGAAAGAAAGGTCAGCCATCCAAGTGAGAGAACGGTTTCAGAGAACTGAGATAAAAGTACAGTAAGACAATGAGACAACAAGACTGAATTTTCAACAGACTATAATCGTTTTCGCATGGTCAATTCAACATTTCAATTTTCCAGCATGTCAATTAATTTTCTGTTTCAGTAAGCAATGGAGTTAATAAGACTTTATCCTTGATGCAGTGCTACGGTCGATCCATGAGTGTCAAGCCCCTGATAGTAGGGAATAACTGTGAGATACAGTTTTCGTGAGCATTGACGCAGTGTCAGAGATCTGAGGAACTCATGGTTGTGGCACATCAGAAGATGTAATCAGTATGATTTTTATAATAAAGACAAAAACATGATGGGCATAGTTCTGTCTGATTAAAAGTTGTCAGCAGAAGGACTTCGTGTCTTTTGACTAAGTTGTCCATCCAAGAAATTCAGATGAGGACTGGGAGTTGACTGAGAGTTGTCAGTAAAGGGACTTCATGTTTCTTAACTAAGTTACCTGTCTTCACTCAGATGAGCGAAGGGACCTCTCTGAGATCAGCATTTCAGTATTTCCTTGGGACTGACGGGATGTCTCTTGGAAAAGAAATTCCCAGCAGAGGGAAGGGACCTCTCTGGGGCCAGCACTGAGCGTCCTTCTTGAGACTGAAGGGAGGTCTCTGGCAAGGGCTTGATGTTGATTATCATGTTGACTGTTCAAAGCCTCTTGAGACTGAAGGGACGTCTCTCGAGAAATGTTTGTCCTGTTATGGGGCATGGGAAGTCTGGTTATGGTTATGATATGCTTGCCTGATTGTCTGTGCCTGGGATCTTCTTCTCTAACCTAAAGATGCATTGATTGTCGGGGCCAGCCAGAGCCTTACCGCAGTAGGTTGCAATCTGGTGGGGTCAGCAGGTCCCCGACGCGAGTGTCGAATTCCGTAGTCGACTGAGGCTAAGACTTTGGGGGTCTGGCCTGTGAGGTAGAAAGGGGTCAGTTGGAACCCTACCGCAGTCAGAGGATGCAATCCAATAAGGTTTGCCAGAGCCTTGAATCGTAGTTAGACCGGGTCCTACGTTCAAAAATTTGGGCGGGGCAGCCAGCGCCCTTAGCCAAAAACTGGTGGGTGAGCCGGTCCCCGACCATAGTGGTCAAATCCGGGTTCGAGACAGTTTGACTGACGAGAGGTCTACTGTCATAGGGTGACCAGACCCGCTATAGTCTGGGTGTCCTGACGAGAGTGCCAAAGGGCTGCCATACTCGAGTAGTGGGTATGCTGGTCCTGACCTGGAGGCAGGTCAAAGGGGCTGTCAAGACAAATGGTCTGACTAGTCCTGGCCTGAGGCGGGCCGAATGAGGTATGTCAGACTGACGAGACGTTTGTCATTCCTGGTCAGTGGTGGGCCAAAACCAAGGCAATCAATAACTTTTGGGTGTGAAGAATTGTCTTGCTGTGTCTATTATTTTATTATTTTATTCTGGGTTTTATTTTGTTTACTTGTTGCTTGGCTGTTAATTGTCGAGGAGCCTGCTTGCTGGGGCATAGTCTGTTGTCTGTGGAATTCGTTGTTTTGCAGGTATATAAAGACTTACCTGAAGTTCCCAGGCCAGGGAAAAGAAAAGGGGTTTGGTATCCCCTTTTCCTTATCTGAGAAGTTGAGGAGATGCCTTACTCAGATGAGAGAAAGAAAACAAGGTTTGGTATCTCCTGAGCCACTTGAGAAGTTGAGGATATATCTCTCTCAAGCCAGAGAACAAAAAAAGGGTTTGGTATGCCCTACTCCCAGCATGGCAGACAGAGTGAGTGTCTCAAACATTGGTATCAGACTGATAATGTTCTCAATTTTGCAACCAAGATGAAGGGTGAGGTAACTCTTTTGCTATAGAAATTCAGACAGTAAAAACAGATTTCAGAGTGACAAGAGGTCAGAACCAGCAGCAAATGAGGAAGTGAAAGCATAATCCATCTTTAATTTATTTGGTGGCCGACAAGCAGCCTGGTTCATGAGGAACCAGCATCCCCGGCCTCAAGGTATTCAAACTCTCAAGCCAGGGATGTTATGAAGTAAAGAAAGAAGGAAGAAGATGCACAAGAGGGTACAACCATTGGAATGAGTGGTAGAGGGAGCAGTGCAAGGAACGGAGGGGACGGTCACTAGGGCTCTACTCGTCGTGGGAGTGATAGGAGCTCTGGGAGTGTAAGGAGGGAGAGAAGTGTTGGGCGCGCCGTAGCGCGCTTCGAACTTCTTCTGGAAGTACTCCATGCTATCCGGGGATGGAGTCCTCTCATACCACGCAGCAAACGAATGGCGAGGATAGGGTTTCGAGTGAGCACCATGGCCTCGTGGCTCATCTTCCTCCTCCTCCGAACTGTATTCACGCCTCGCGCGAGCTGGCGGCTCTTCGCGAGCCTTCCCTGCTCTTCCACCTCTTCCTTTTCCCTGTCCCCTACGTGCCTAGGGCATGGTGAAAGAAAATTCAAAGAGAAAGGAGGCGCGCGGCGAAAGGAAATGAGACTGGGGTAGAGTTCGCAAGGGAAAGAGAAATGTACTGCCGGAAAAGAAAAAAAAAACAGTTATGGATTACGCAGAGAATGAGCGCTGCGAAAGTAAAGGAGGGTAGAGGAGAAACGAATGACTAATCGCCCAGACCTGATGCCTAGTGTAGTAAGGGAAGGGCGTATCGTAGAAGAGAAGGACACTAACGCAGGGTTGTTATGAGAGAACTTCGCTGTGATGTGCAGCGAAAGAGAATGAGAGGTACCTACAATCGTCTTTGTTTTATATTAGCATGCTGCTCCTTCAGATGAAGGAAAAAAGTAGCAAGTGACTGGAGCTCATCCTGCCCCAGGTCCTGATCCGGGTCAGGATCCTCATAGCAGAAGGATGCTGCCCGTGCAGTCCCCAAACTCTCACCTACAGTCTCAACTGAAACAGCTGCAGATTCACCTATCTGAGCAGATGAAGGTGCAGCACTGGGGGGAACTGCAGTCCCCAGGGTCTGTTTCAATTTTTTGACTGACCCGGGCCTGGCATGTAAGGGCAGTCCTTCAAAAAGTGTTGTCCCTCATATCTCAGGCAGACCCCTCTTTCCTTTCTTCTTCTCCACACTCCCTCCTGGATCTTGAGGTCATGCCAGGGGAGAGTGGAGGGATTGAGTGTGTCAGCTGGCATACGGACGTCTTTTGGCATATTAGGGCGCTGGGAGGAGAAAGGCCGACGTCCCTTGTCCTTCCCCTTTGCACTGGTTGAGGATGTGGTGGGGGAAAATCTCTTGTGGTGTTGTAGAACTCCCAGAACAGCCTGAGTCAGGGCCGCTGCAACATCTGTTTCAGCAGCTGATCCAGTCCCAGCTAATGGTGTATCAGCCTGGGAATCTGAATCAGAAGTTGATGCAGACCCTGCATGCGCAAAGGCTGCCTTTCCCTTTCTACCACCACGAGGGAAGGCACCTTTCCTCCTGTCAGAGGAGGGGGCCTCAACATGAAGTCTGGCCTCCATGTCCAGGGCTGCGCGGCCAAAGGATCTACAATCCTTGTGCCCAGCGCTATACAAAGCAACAGAAAACTTCTCAGGGGCTGCCCTGCAGAAGTTTGTTAGTAGGTCATCTGCAGACATGACCAAACCTGGGGTGGAAGTTAACTGCTCGAACTCTGCAAACAAAGATTGCAAGGATCTTCTGTAACGCTGCTGGCCCAGGCGAGCAATCCTGTCAGCAGCTTTGCGCGCCCGCTCCTTGTCTGCAAAACGGTCTTCCAGAGCCTGCAGAAGACTGTCCACCCCCAATCCCAAAGCCCAATCCTCCATGGATTTCTGCAGACCACTGGAGGTAGAAGTAGCCCACTTTTGTGCAGGCCCCTCCAG
This sequence comes from Chara braunii, assembly GCA_003427395.1. Lineage (NCBI taxonomy): Eukaryota > Viridiplantae > Streptophyta > Charophyceae > Charales > Characeae > Chara > Chara braunii. Next base: position 1,657,936 of record BFEA01000202.1, on the reverse strand, counting down.
CAGCCCCTGAACCGTTGCCACCTTGGTCTATTTTGGGCATATAAAGCCCCTCAAGTAGGCTTTGGTCCCTGTAGCCCAGTCCCCAACATCAGTCTTGGGGTCATCCGCCCTGAATTTGTTGGGGGCAGGGATCTTGGGACCTCTTTGATCCCCTGCTACAACAGCTGCAAAGGTGGGCTTGGCTGAGGCTTTTTGGGAAGGAGGTGGTGAAGGGGAAGATGGACGTGAACCAGGGGGGCTTGAAGGAAGAGAAGAGGAAGGTTTCACTGAGAGAGGAGGAGACTGGGGAACAATCAGTTTGGTGGCTGTTAGCTGAGCAGTCAGATTCTGAATTGCATTCAGTATCTTGGACTGCTAAGCTGCAAGGTCGTCCACCCTGCTCTCCAGACGGCCGATGCGGTCATCCCAATTAGTGAAATAAGAATTGGTGGCCTTGTGCTCCAGAAGGGCCCACTCCGCCAGATTCTTAGTCACCTGAGAGCAGCGGTCATCTGTCAGGACCTTGTTTAGCTGCTCCAACGGGTACTCCCTGCGAGAAGTCTGCTACCTCCTGTCTCTCCAACTCTGCTAGCAGCGCCTGCTGCTGCTGCAGTCTTTCCTGTAGCTCCTTCTTCTTCTGCTGAGTAGCAGTCAGAGGAGTAGTAGGGGTGGAGGTAGAAGGTTGTTGTTCTTCTACCTTCATCACTACTTCTACTTGTGGTTGCTGCTGAGCACCCTGGTCCGCCATTTTCCTCTTTCAAAAACACCAAAATAGACAGACAAAAGTTAGTATGCAGCGATATCAGATTCCTTCAGACACTCAGAAATCGCTGTTGTCTCAGACACAGAAGTCAGGTGGGTGAATAGGCAACAAGCGGTTTGGGTTGGAACAGTCTCTCTGGGGTCAGAGGTCAGACAGACAGTTAGTCCATTAAAATTAATCACACGATTTCCTTTTACTGACCCTGCACCACACTGGAGTTAGTATACACCACTTCAGTAGTTCCAGAGATACCCTAGATTTCCAGAGCCCACTAGAAAACAAGAGTAGTCAGTGAGAATGATCGAATATGGCAAGTACAGACTAGAATGATCAAACAAGCAGAGCGATTCAGTCATAGACCCTGAATCCTATCTCAGACTCCAATTTCGGCCCTGATGACTCTGGCAGCCATACCCTAGGGTATGGCGAAGTATAGTATTCACTAATTCCAGTGAAATACTAGAAATCCAATCAAGCGCTTCTGCAGTATTGACTATTTTTGGATTGCGATTGACTGACAACTGACAGAATTGAATTCTGACAGACAGAATTGAAGTTATGACTGACCCTAAGTAGCACAGACTATAATTAGACTCGGCGCAAAACTGCAATTTACAGTATTTCTACTTTTCCAGTACAAAATTCCCAATCTAAGCATCCCAGATTAATCGCAATACAGTCAGGCAGTCACTGAACAATTTTGGATTGAAAAGAGTCAACAGAGGGTAAGAAATGAGCAGAGGAAGGTAGGAGAGGGATGGCTATGGCGGTCATGCAGTCTGCGATTTTCAAATCCAGTCACTGACAGACAGATAGACCATGGATACTAGTTAATCTAACCCTATCTGAATCGCTTTACAGGGGTGCACATGGAACGGACTCACTTTCAGAGTTTCCTGCAGAGCTGGGTGAAGATCTGGCTATGGCAAATTGAAACCCTCATCTCGCCAGTTCCTTCCAGAGCTTCCTCCTCTCTGTTCCATGCACAAAACTTCTTCAAACTTGTTGATCCTCTTCAGGATCCTGAAGCGCTGCAACCCTTTCTGCCAGATTCCCTGAATCTGACCCTGTGGCCCTCAGAAGCCAACAGGACAGTATCTTGCCACAGGTCCCCTCAGCCGCTGATGCTATAAATAGCCCCAGATTGGGTTATTTTCACCTGAGATTGACACTGGCTGTCAATCTCCCTCAGCGCTGCTCAGGGATGAAGCCGCTCAGAGATCCCTGAAGTCCTCAGGGGTAATTCGCCACTCTGAGGCAATTCGCAATCCTGCCCTCAGGGCTGGCTATGGCGAATTAGCCCTGTTCTCGCCACTTTTCGACAAGCGCCCTGACATGCTCAGTGCGCTTGCTCAGTACAAACACTGAACTCCTGAATTCACCGCTTGAAATCTTCTTCCCTGCTGACTAAGTACTGGGGAGGATGAATCGCCATGAAACTTCTCGCCAGTAGATCGCCAGATGAAGAAGATGCCCCAATTGCACTCAACTCTCAGTGCTCCAATTCCAATCCATCTTTGATACCAACTGTTATGAACTTGGTTGTCTGACGATTTTTACCGCCTCTCACACACAGACAGTCTCATACACGCCCATACATGCATAAGAGAAGGGGGAGAGGAGACAAAGTCCAAACTGTACACAGATCAGAGTATGTAGCGGAAGTTCAGCCATGCACAGATGGGGAGAAGACACTGCGTGATTCTCACTCTCTGACAAACTCCCAACAACCAATCACAAGAAGAAACCTGTGAGGATAACAATTGAAATTCACACTGATGAAGAGTCAATTAAACCAGATATCGTTACAGAGTTTGTTCCAGTATCTCGCCACGCTCAGAACCCCACACTCCACTCTCTACCCTACACCCAGTTAGTAGCGCACAACCGAAACAGCCTCCCAGAGGCCAGCGCCAACCACCCAGATGAAGAACAGATCCTGTGATGGAGTCTTCAGTGCCGATGGACAACTCTGACGAAGAAACAGGCAGCTATGGCTGCCGCCACCCACAAACACTCAGTGAAGAGCCTCAGCATAGCCTGGCCAGACGCAGATACCACTAGGGTAGATGTGTTGAGGGTGCCCCAACTCTGGCAACCTTCAGAAGGGCCAGCTATGGCCGCCGTCCGCGGCAAGGGTCTCAGGATGCCGCCTGTAGACAATTACCACAGCCAACTTGCTTGGCTTCTCCAAACGCTACTTCGTGAGAATGAACAGCCAAAAGTCCTCCCTCGATTTTCCTAAATTATTAATAGATCTAGCCTACTCTAACCTAGGCCTAGACCGGTACCGTTCCAGGTACGGCCTCTCGGCCTCTCCCTACCCGGCTATAGGCTATAGGACCATCTATCGGTATAGGCCCTTCGGGCCTGTCCGTCCTAGGGGTAGCCCGGGTACGCTATACGCAGTAGGGGTAGCTGTAGGACATTCGGGTTAGTGTTGGGCCTATATTTCCCATATGTGCAGATATGTCCCTCACGAATTTTCCGTACAGGTAGGTCTCTCGGTTAGCCCTCAGCCAAACAAAATAATGAATCTACCCTACTGCTGGTACTGTACAGCCTCGCAGGCAGTCTCGGCAGTCAAAATCAGCAAGTCATTGCACTAAGGTCAAGAGTAATAGTGGAAAAAGTCAGGTCATGGTTATAGTTGACAGGTTTAGTAAGTTTGCCGTTTTTATACCATTACCTGCTGCAGCAAAGACAGATCTGGTCATCAAAGAGTTCTTTAACCATTGGTTCAAGCATTACGGTCACCCGTTGAGTATAGTTAGTGACCGAGACACCTGGTTCACAGGGAAACAGTGGCAGCACTTAATGAAGGCCTATGGATCTAAGTTAGCTATGTCCTATGGGCGCCACCCTGAGACAAATGGCCAGACCGAGCAGATGAACAAGATTCTACAGCACGTACTACGTATGCATATAAGACCGGACCAGGTAGATTGGGATGAGCATCTTCCCAAGGTAGCTAGTGTGTATAACAACTTGGTTCACCTAGCTACCTCGCGGACCCCGAATGAGCTGCATAGAGGCTGGAGTCCTCGACGTCCCATAGACTGTTTGAACCCGGATCAGATCCAGAGACTGCCACCCGGTACACGTGAGTTTGCCATCCAGTATGAGAAGGATCAGCAACGTGTGGCTGAGAACATCCGGAAGGCCCAACATCAAATGATGGAGCAAGTGAACAAACACCGTCGTCCTTCACAGTTTGCGGTAGGTGATCTTGTCTAGGTCAAGTCTAAAGAGTTTATTCCCGAAGAAGGGATTTCCCAGAAACTGCTACCTGCCTACAGAGGGTTGTGGCAAGTGCTAGATGTCAAAGGTGACACAGATGGACCGTCATACACCATCGAGATTCCACCACATTTGCACATCTATCCTGTTTTCATGCTTCTAAGCTCCTTCCCTGTGTGACTAATGATGCATTTCCCTCACACAGACCTATGAATGAAACGGTTTCAGCCAGTTGACCTGACATTGCAGTCACAAAGATTCGATCCCTAGACCTGTGCCACAACCCTGTACATTGATCCCATGTGCTAAGTGAGATTCGATCCCTCGACCTATCCTATACCTGTACATAGACCCTGTGTGCTGAGTAGGATTCGATCCCTAGACCTGTTTCACATCCCAGATTAGTCTGTAGTTTGGGCAGTAGGAC
>BFEA01000202.1:1616071-1634104 GCA_003427395.1 Chara braunii | reverse complement strand
TTTCCACTAGTCTTGTCTCTCATTGTCAAGTTCATGTTTGATGTGATGTTCCGGATCTTTGCTTAGTTGATCCCTTCTCTTTGTGCATTGTCAAGCTCATGTTCCGGATCTTTGTTTAGTTGATCTCTTCTCTTTGTGCATGTGCTTCCACTAGTCTAGCCTCTCCTTGTCAAGTTTATGTTCCGGATTTTTGCTTAGTTGATCTCTTCTCTTTGTGCATGTGCTTCCACTAGTCTAGCCTCTCCTTGTCAAGTTCGTGTTCCGGATCTTTGCTTAGTTGATCCCTTCTCTTTGTGCATTGTCAAGATCATATTCCGGATCTTTACTTAGTTGGTCTTTTCTCTTTGTGCATGTGCTTTCCACTAGTCTAATCTCTCATTGTCAAGTTCATGTTTGATGTGATGTTCCGGATCTTTACTTAGTTAGTTTTTTCTCTTTGTGCATGTGCTTCCACTAGTCTAGTTTCTCATTGTCAAGTTCATGTTTGACGTGATGTTCCGGATCCTTACTTAGTTAGTCTTTTCTCTTTGTGCATGTGCTTCCACTAGTCTAGTCTCTCATTGTCAAGTTCACGTTTGATGTGATGTTTCGGATCTTTGCTAAGTGGTCGTATCTCTTTGTGCATGTGCCCTCCACTAGTCCAGCCCCTCATTGTCAAAGTTCATGTTTGATGTGATGTTCCGGATCTTGTTTAGATAATCTCCTTCCCTATGAGTATGTGTTTTTCATTGGTCTAGCGTCTTATTGTCATGTTATTCCAAGAAATACTTATTCAATCTCTCACTATGGGACGGGTGATCGACGTTTGGTTGCTACTACGGGGAGCTGATTTGATTAGGAGTTCTTCTTTGTTTTTTTTTTTTTTCTCTCTCTCTCTCTCTCTCTCTCTCTCTCTCTCTCTCTCTCTCTCTCTCTTCCTCTCTCTCTCTCTCCTTCTCTCTCTCCCCCTTCTCCCTCCTTCCTCCTCTAGACCCCTCATTCGCCCCCCCTTTTCTACTTTGCCTTCTCTCTCTCCCTCTCTCCCGTTCCCTCACTTGGCATATGACTAACCCTTCTCCCCTCACTTGGAAATATTACTAGGAGACGGACAGTAAACGAAATCAGACTTCACTTGGTGGAGAAAGAGGGCAAGGGGAGGATAGCCGGTCCCTTGTGCCACCAAGGAGGCAAAAGAGAAAGGACGTTTGAAAAAGTGGGAGAAAGGCGGAATCCGGAAGAGAACATAAGTTGACAGTGAGGTCAGTTGACTTAACCATTTCCCTGACAGCATGACTATGATAAGAGAACGGCCAAAGGGTCTGCTTGAGCAACAAGAGGGAACAAAGAACGACCAAAGGGTCTGAAAAGATAGGCATGTGGGAAGGGCTATGTGTCGACCCCCAACGGGGGATTGTATGGATCTTCTTTGTTTGTGTGGGATTGTGCAGGTAAGTGATGGCTAGAAATGCCTTGAGCGGGATAGGGGCAAGAGGAACCGGGCGCCAAGAGGGAAAGGGAAGAAGGGCTGAGGGGCTATGGAACCCTTGACATAGAAACAATCCATGGAAATGACTTTTGCGCTTGAAGACTTGGAGTGTAAATGAGAGTGCAATCGTACCAAGGAAAATGCGATGTTGTGTGTGCATGCATATGAGGACTCCGAAAAGACTAAGGGGCCGACTTCAATAAGAAAGACAACAAATTGTGAGACYCGATGTATGCGTAGAGGCGAGGGAGAGGGCGGCCCCGCCGCACCCCGATGACGCCATATAGCCACAATGCTTAGGGAAAGGGTGCGTGGCCTAAGGATAACGCTTAGCCTACGCACAAGAGAAGAGAAACACTCAAAGTATCCTTGGACTGTCTGCGTATTGGAAGGCGCAATTGCATGAGAACACAACAAAGAATCAAAAAAAAATCAGCGTTGCGGAATAACCAGCGAGACTACCACCCGGCGTGAGGGTTGAGCTACATCCCCAATGTCAAAGCTCTCTCGCGCGATGGCCCACCCCCATCCATCTCAAAGCACTAGGTGGGGGTGACCTCGGGACGAACAGCCCGCGCCCTGAGCATGAGTGTGGGCAGGTCGAGCCAACTGGGACCCGCAGTGGGGTCGACTAAGGCTCGAAAGTCTACCGGGGTTTGGCCCTACACCGTATGTGGACCTTCTTGCTTTGGCACAACTCCCAAGTCTCCAAGTAATGCAGAATATCGTCCTTCATCTTAGACCAATAGAAGCATTGGGTCAAGACATCATACGTCTTTCAAAAACCCAAAGTGCCCGCGAGCATTATGACTCTCTGATATCATATGAGTAATGATCTTGCGATCATGAAGGATGCACAAACGTTCTTCCCCCTCGCTGATAATATACAGCAAGCCAAAAGTCAAGGCATAGCCTGATTCAGAATTGGGGTCAGCCTGTAGATTCCTAAGAATGGGGGCAAAAACTAAATCCTGAGGCAACGCATCAACGATGGCCTGTCTGGTGGAGTCAGCAAAAGAGTAAGTGTTAACGATGGCTGCGAAGGAATCAGGAGTACGTGACAATGCATCTACAACACTGTTATAGCATCCCTTTTTGTGCTTCAATTCAAAGTCAAACTCGTCAATGAACTGAATGTACCTTGCTAGCTTATCATTTAACTCACTTTGGGTTTTCATCCATTGTAGGGTGGAGTGATCAGAATAGATCTTGAAGTGTCTCCCAAGTAAGAATGCTTCCACTGTGTGAGGGCACATATGAGAGCATAAAGTTCCTTCTCATAAGTAGACGTCTGAATTCTTTGCACCTTTATTTTCTTACTCATGAATTCCACCGGTTTCAGGCCGGTCCCATCATCTTGTTGAAGTACTGCACCAACACCATACTGACTTGCATTTGTGGTCAACACAAATGGCAAGGTAGGGTCAGGTAGTTTCAGCACAGGTGCTTGGGTAAGTGCTTTCTTCAATCTGGAGAAAGTGACTGACAAGTGGCGGTCCACCTTAAGGGAACATCCTTGGCTAACAAATTTGTTAGGGGTGTAGTAATAGAGGAAAAGTTCCTAATGAACTTCCTGTTGTAAGAGGCTTTTTTTTTTTTTTTTATATATATAGAAAGTGTTCAAAGGCCTCCCAACCACGAATCAGATAGGTGAAACCTATTCAATCCACCTACGACTACCACCAGCATGGCTGTTTTCAGCACGAACCAAAGCTCTTCCAGGCCTCATGCTCCCATCAAGCTAGGTTACAGCGTTGCACCACCTTGCTCCTGCGCCAGCCAACATTGCTCCAGTTACGACCCCCGATGACCACTGAGACCGCCCTCGCAAACAACCCCCATATCTCTCTACCAAGCCTCGCGCCCCCACTAAGCTAGGTCACAGAGTTGTGCCACCTGGTTCCGGCTCCGGCCAACGTTGCTCTAACATCGGTCTTCGAGGGCCACCAAATTTTGACCACCCTTCGAAGGGTCATAGATGACCTAAACCTCCTCAAGAGGCAAACCAAATGGAAAACAAATACTAAGTTGGATGTTAGGAGTCTTCGAGAGAGATCACCCCTCCCCCTAACCCTCCCCCCTCACCCCTACACTGCCTCCGCCGAGGCAAGCCTCCCGCTCTCCCTCGGCCCCAATATAGGACCAACCTTCTGCCCCGCTTTCCCCAAAGGCATGCAGTTCCCACCTAAAGCATGCCCCCCCGCCCCTTGCCCATTTCTGCCTCCGCTGGGACTGATGTTGACCTAAACACCAGCCCCTGCCCCAGAATAGGGAACCCCCCTACTCCGCCCCTACCCTCTTTGAGACATTCACCCCCCACCTTGTGATGCCCTGCAAGATAGAGCTCCCCCCTTCCCCTTCTTACCGTTCAACCCTCCGGGAACGATCTGATCCAGCCGACTACAGTTATTTATGACACACTTACCAGAATGTTGAAGCACTTCATGCAAATCGCAATTTGGAAAAGCAGGGCCTCATAGTCTTCAAAACACCCTACATATTTAAGAACAACCCGCTGAAGAAAGCGCAGGGCAGCAGTAAGGCTGTTACAATTATTCCCCTGCCCCTGCACCAATCAACGTTTGGCAGCTCGCACCACGTGCACGTATCGCCAAATAAAAATAAAAAAAAAACTAGTTATCGCACAAATTTATCAGAGAGGGTCTTCAAAATTTATGGCTATAATAGTAGGATTCCAAAGTTTTCGGTTTCAAGATTAGAAAATCATGATAGAACTTTACTTAGGACTTTTAGAAATTATAGTTGAAATTTAGGGATATGTAATTATTGAATAGATCCCTACGAATTGTGCTAACGATTCAGAATGGATGACAATCCGTCAGGGCTTCCGTAGAGTTTCAAATGCTTAGTGACTAAGAGTATACGTAGTTGTATACATGTATGTAGATGATAATTTAGCTGATAAGAAAATAGAAGATAAAAATTAAGAGTTTATTTTTCCAAAATTTGAGAAACTGACTTTATAACTGTGTAAGCACTAGAGTAGACCAAGAATATAAGAAATTAGAAGATCCAAAGTTACAATCAACGAAAACAATTTGAAAAGGTAACAACACCACACATGTTCGCACAAAATTCTCCTACTCCATCGCCGTTGTCATTATTTCATTGCTACCTGCTTCCGTGTCTTTAACCGATAAACCATCTCAAATGAACGTCTGAAACCGCCAACTCTTTATGATGCTCCAGCTTATAACAAGCCTCCCTCCTCCCACTCCGCATGAGAAGACGCTCCTTACTTTTTGCCCGCACTGCACAACCAACCTCCACTAGATTCGCGTAGGGGCAAAGGAGCAGGGCCACGAACATGCCCAAGATCTCATGAAAACTATCCTAGTCACCACGATAGCCTCCCATTCCTCTAGCGTGTCAACCCACGACACCACATAAACGAAGCACGGAGCAAGAGACCTCTTCAACCTAGGTTATCAAGGTTGGAGGAACCCTCATCCGAAGCATCACGTTGATGGTCGCGCCAAACAAACACCGACGGATGGCTACGCCATTTCCTGCCTCCGTAACCCCCGTTGCCCACATCAACTCCTCAATATTCCCCCGCAGGGAGCCGTGCCGACGAGACACCACCAACTCACGCCTGATGTCGATAGCGGAGCGGCGCGATGCTCCCAGTCGCGCCGCCCGTATGATGGCAAACTCTCGTGTAGTAAGAGGCTAGCCCCATGAAAGATTTGATGTCCCTCACAGTCTATGGTTGTGACCATTCCCTGACAACAACCACTTTAGAAGCTTCAGGGGATAGACCATCTGTAGATATCACATTACCTAAGTACAGTACAGAGTAAACACCAAAGAATGATTTCTCTTTGTTTAGTTTGTACTTATGTTCTCCCAGGACCTGCAAAACTTTTCGGAGGTGGTCTGAATGCTCCTTGGCATCTTTGCTGTATACCAGAATGTCATACAGGCACACCACAACAAAGCGGTCAAGGAAGGGTCTGAAAATGCGATTCATTCCTGTCTAGAATGTTCCTAGTGCATTGCATAGACCAAAAGGCATGACCAGGAACTCATAGGTGCCATACCGGGTTTTAAAGACTCTCTTGTAAACATCCTCTTCAACCATTTTGATTTGATGATACCTAGATTTCATATCAATTTTGCTGAAGACTTTGCAGCCTTGCACCATGTCGAGCAAGTCATCAATCCTATGCAAGGGCTCAAAGCTCCGCTTAGTGATCTTGTTCAGGCCCTTATAGTCAATGCACATCTCGAGTTCACCATTTCCCTTTGGAACAGAGAGAACTGGTGCCCCATACTCAGATGAGTTGGGGCTGATCCATCCCTTCTCTGTCAAGGACTTCAGCCAAGGACTCCAATTGTTTCCTCAACTCACCCAACTCAGTAGGTGACATCCTATAGACTCTTCCCTTGGGAGGGGTAGAGTCGGGCATAATTTGAATGTGGTGCTTGGTCTACCTATGGATCAGTCAAGTAGGCTCCTGAGCCAAATCAAAACACTCATCAACCACCTATTGAATGAAAGGATCAATCTGAGAAGGGGAGGAATCTGAATCTGTTGAAGTGACATAAGCCACAAACAGATTCTCATGGTCAGTTTCCTTAGACAAGTTGTAAGACTCTATGGCTTTCGGGCAGTAACAACTTGTCTTAGGATGATGGCTAGTAGCTAAGACACATTGTCTTAGCTCACCTAGGGAATTCTTCAATTGAATACTGGGCAGAGCCCAATCAATTGAAGGGTAAGTATCCCTTAGCCACTTCAGACTCAAGACCAGATCGACGGGAAGATGGAGAAAAACATAGAAAGATTCAGGGAATGTCTGATCTCCCCTTTGTCATCAAAGGAGTGTCATCAAAGGTGACTGACACTCCTTTGATGACTTGCTTGACTGAGAGATTGGGAATTCCCTATCTGTATCTCCGAAGGATGCTCAAGTTCAGTAACCTTGAGACCCAAGTGGAGTCTTTGAACTCCATTATGGGAAATGAAGTTCTTTGTGGCCCCACAGTCAAGCAAATCTTTTATCCTTTTTTTTTTTTTTTTTTGAAACATCAGTTGGTCCTGCTAGCGATAGTGATACGAGCACCCACCCCTAGCAAGCCACCTGTTGACTCCATTCTATTGGTGGGGAGCTGCACCTGCTGGAAAATGGGTCCAGCGTCCCTTATACATAGTTTTTCAAAAAGGTATGATGAGTACTTGAGTATGATAGGAGTTAGAAGCTGAGGATTGGCTGCAACCTGTCTCTCCTGACTCTCATCCTTTTGCATCTATTTCTCCTGTTATACTGAATCAGCTCATGATGTCTCTGTTGTAATAAACCTCTTCAGCCTTATATGGCTGCCATATTGAAACCATTGAGCATATATTCCTTCAATGTCCAGGTGCAGTCTGGTTATGGCTATGGCGGGAAAGGATATGGAGGACCTTTAATACCCCTTGGACTTGGCCGTGGGACTGGCGGGCTTTGTTATGTGAGACATGGTCTCCGGATCAATTGGATGATTTCTCTCATAACTTATTTATAATAGGTAGAAGAGCCATCCTCTGGGCCCTCTGGCAACGTCGATGTACTTTTGAAATGGAGGGGGCGAGATTGGATGGCCCTGATTTTACAACGTCGATGTACTTTTGAAATGGAGGGGGCGAGATTGGATGGCCCTGATTTTACAGAAACAATCAAGCTGCAAGTACTGACTGTGATCACAGTTCAATGGGACAAAGTAAAAGACAAAATTAAATTCCTGACGAATAAAAAAAAAATCCAACAACATATTAAACTTTTTAGTGGTGCTTGGCTAGGGGGGCCTCAAGGAGGTAAGATAGGAATGATCAAAGAGAGTAGGGTCAGGAGAGAGAAGAAAGAGAAGAAAAGTGTAGAAAATCAAGGCGACTATCGACTGATATTCCATGATTGGACAAATGTGGACCCCACAGTTCCCCTGAGTCCCCTGTCAGAGTTCCCAGATCCCTTCCCCCCTTCCTCACTAAGCAAAGCTTTGATCCTGGTTCTGTTAATTTGAGGTTTGAGCATGATTAATTATGATCTCTTCTTCTTTTTCTCCTTCAACTGGAGATGAAGGGAAGAGAGTTGATCAAGCTCCTCCTCAGATGAGGGCTCATCCGGATAGGGCTCAATATAAGAGTATATTGAGTCTCTTGCAGCCTCAGAAGAATCAGGCTCAACAACTGATTAATCTTATGAAGAAGATGGATTCAGTTCGGCAGGGTTGGGTGCAGCCTCTGCTCGCCTGCTCAGTTTTTTGAGTGGCTGCAGTTGTTGTGGTTCAGCCTAGGGCAAACCTTGACATAGTGGTTGCCCTCACACCTCAGATAGACCCCCCTATCCTTCCTCTTTTGCCATACGCCCTCCAAGGGGTCTGGGCGGACACTTGGCAAACTTTGGGAGGTTCTGCTATTGGGGACCACTGAGGCGTTTGCCTGACCCCTTAGGAGTGGAGGGCTTTTGTCCCTGGAACTGCTTGCCTCCAGTGAGGGCTAGCAGTGCCTGGGCCAGCAATTGAGCAGCCTGGTCTGTTGATGCTCCTGCACCCTGGCCAGCTGGAGGAGTAGATCCCCCCTGGCTAGTGCCTGCAGAGTCATCATGAGACTCCATGGCGTACAAGTTCCCCTTTCCCTTCCTCCTACTTTGGGAAGAGGTGTTGCCTCCCTTCTGGGGAGTGGACTGAACATGGAGTGTAGTCTCCATGTCCAAGGCTGCTCTGCCAAAAACTCTCCAATCCTTGTGTCCTGCAAAGTACAGGGCCGTGGTATATTTCTCAGGAGCTACCCTGATGAACCAAGTTAGTTGGTCCCTGTTAGACATCTCCGAACCGTGAGTAGAGGTGAGGCGCTCAAATTCTACATAGAGCTTGGTCAGGGTTCTCTGTACTTTGTTTGGCCAAGACTAACGAGCTCGTCTGCAGCTTTACGAGCCTTCTCCTTGTCTGCAAACCTTTCCTCCAGGCCCTGAAAGATGGTATCTAATCCTGCTGCAACAGCCCAATCTGATAACTGCTGCTGAGACTTGGTGGCCTCAGAGGTCGTCCACTTCAATGCTGACCCACCGAATAGGACCACAGTGGACTGCACCTTGTTGACCTATGGGCAAATGAATCCCCTCAGATAGGATGTCATCGAAGCGACCCAATCTGACGCATCCACTTTGGCGTCATCGCCAATGAATTTGTCAGGTTGCATCATCTAGGGGAAACGCTATTCCTGCTGGCCTGAGATGCCAGCACCAAGTCTCAGATCCTCAGGGACATCTTGTTGCTTGTGGGGCGAGGCGGGCTTCCCCTTTGGAGATTGAGGTGGTATTGCATGGGGAGTAGGGACCGGTTTGAGTTCGGGTTTGGCAGACTGATGAGGGGTAGAGATAGCAGAGTGGGGAGAGGTAGCAAAATGTTGCCTGATTCGATCCAGGGTCTCTACAATAGAAGATTGTGGCTTCAACTGTAGTCAAACGGTCTTCTGTTGCAGCAGCCAGGTCCATCCAAGCAGTGAGGGCATCTTTGACCGAAGGGAACTTCAAACGGATTCACTCAGCCAACTTCCTGTTAGTGTCGCTGAATCTTTCATCAGATTCAACGGCCAGGAAATATTCTACCAGCACTTCCCGTCCCGCTTCATTCTGCGCCTTTCGGTCTCCTTCATCCTACTCTCTCATTAACTTCTCAATCCTCTTGCGGCTTTCCTCTGCAACCGCCTCCTCCTTCTCAATCTTCAGCTCAATAGCGGTTTGGGGAATCACTGGATCCTTGCTTTTGTCATCCCCAGAACCGCCAGAGCCTGCGTGGTTAGCCATACCCAAATATATATATGTTTTCCAAATAAAAAAATAAAATTCAGATTACAGTTCACACACAGAACAACAACCTAATCAGAATTAGAGTGTGCTGTTTACTCAGTCAGAGAGAAGGGTTAGGACATCTACCAGATTAGTACTTCGTGTCTGTAGGCATTCAGGGAGGTTGCAGACAACAATCAACAGCAAAACATCATTTGTTCACTTTTACCGCACGAGGGCGCAGCGCTACCGGGAGCGCTGCGCCCCGGCATCAACCATGGCGGAGTTCTAAGCTGGAGCGCGATTTCGGGGCGATGGCAGGAGGTGGTGATCTTCCAACTGGCGTTTCCAGCGCGTAGCGCACGCGCAGGGCCTGGAGGCACTGGTCAAGGCCACGTCGCTGGCTGACGTGGAGGATAGACCGACTCCCGACCGTTACTCGGGAGTTTCGCGTTTTTACCCCATCGCCGCTGCGGTTCTGCCCATGGCACAGGGCCATGAGGCGTTGGGTTAGTCCGTGCCTGTGGAGCATAGCGGAGTCAGCCCTTGGGACCTGAAGTGCGCGCGGGATTGTCATCCTCTTCATCAACATCAGCTGTCATCGTTGCACTGAAGCTGCTTGGAATCGTCATCATCATCATCAACAGGGCGTGTTTTGACAGCGTCGCCATGGTAAGGGATTCGTCATCGTCATCAGGAGGCTGCTCGTTAGGGTATTGCTCATCATCACCATCATCATCATCAGGGAGTGGTTCAGCATCATCATCACGGTAATGGTTCGTTGTTAGCATCGGGCGTCATCACTATCATCGGGCGTCATCACCCATCATCACGATAATGGTTCGTTGTTAGCATCAGGTGTCATAGCATTAGGCGTCATCACCATCATCGGGTGTCATCACCATCATCATCATCAGGGTGTCGCTCGTCACCAAATATCAAGGTATGGGTGGTTATCATCATCATCATCCGTCTTCATAGGGCGCCGCATAGGTTTCTCGTTATCATCATCCTCACTGTTACTACACCAATATCATTGCCATCATTAATCGCTTACTATCATAAGGCGCTGCTGGCAAAACTTGTCGTTATAGGGCGTTACTTACCCGCATCATCAGCATCACTACGTTATCATCCAAGGTGTTCGTCATTTGCACCATCACCATCTCTATGAGCGTCGTCATCATCATCATTATCATCATCATCATCATTATCATCATCTCACCATCATCATCATCATCATTATTATCATCATTATCATCACTATCATCAATTTGTAATCATAGAGCGTTGTTGGTACTGTTCTTCAGTACGATCAGCATTACCATTCTGTCTTCATTTTCATCATTACTATCATCATCATCATTTTGTCATCATTAGGTGTGGTGTTTCAAGGTCATGTTCGTTTTTCACATCAGCAGGTGAGTTTGGTCAGCATCATCATCTTCAACGTCATCATCTTCAGGATGTAGTCCAATCGCTATCGTGTTCGTCTTTCACATTAGCAGGTGAGTTTGGTCGTCATCATCATCTTCAGCATCATCATCTTCAGGATGCTGTTCAATCGCTATCTAATAAAAAAAAAAGGAACTCTCATCTACCTTTCTCTCCATCATAATCTTTCAAAATTTCCAATTCTTCCACTCATGTCTTAAGAAATTGATCTGAGGAGTGTGCTTCAGTCGGGATAGGGCTTCTGTGGTCACGGTTTGGACTCTTGGGGGCAGGGTGGGGGTGGTTTTGGGGAACCCTACTCTACACGGGCGCTGCAAGGTGGGAGGCGGCTGCCCTGTCGGGAGCGGGGCAGATTTGTGGTTCGTCCTTGTCTGGGGCTGGTGTGGGAGAGTTGGTCGCCTTCAACCCCGGCGGGGGCAGATAGGGATAAGGGGAGGGCGAAGGTATCCTCTAGGAGGGAATTGGCTGCCTTTGCGGAAGGGGGGAAGGAGGGGGTCTGTTCCAGGTTGGGGCCGAGGAGGTTTTCCTCGGCGGTGGCAGCATGGGACGGGGTTTGTGGGGAAGTTTCTCTGTGCGGTGACTCGTGGAAGCTTCCTGATTGGAACGTTTCTTGATTTCTTCTGTTATGCCTGGTAGTTTGAAGAATTTCTCAGGTCTCTGAGGGTCTGCCGGTGTTTTGTACGAAGCTGCACTGAATTCAGACTGTCATATTCAGGACCCGCGGTTGTCAGAACAACGCTGGCCGGAGCCGGGGTGATGCCCTGTAACTTGCCGAGGGTGAGGGCACGAGGCGTTGTAGAGAGATCTGGGGATGCTATGCAGGGGGCATCCTAACGGACAACCGGGGGTTGCTGACACAGGACGACACTGGCCGGAGCTGGAGTGAGTCGCATTGCTCTGTAACCTAGCAGTTAGGGGGCGCGAGGCCTGGATGAGTTTGTCAAAGTCAGTTTTGGTGAGCTTTGTTATGATCTGTTGGAAATCCCTTAGATACTTGAGTGTTAGGAAAACTGCTGTGGATTTCAAGAGGTGTTTAGCAAGTGTAGTCTTCTCATCATCTCTCATGAAGAAGAAAAAAGGGAGGCTAGAATTGTTGATATAGCAGTGTCTTTTTCATACTAATCATCATCATCATCATCACTATCAGCATTGGAACTACTATGTCATAGATTTCATAGAATCTGTAGAAGTTCATCCTCATCAGCGTCATCATCATCAGCGTCATCATCATCAGCATTATCATCATCATCAGATGAGGGACGCTGAGCCCGGTTCTCAGCATGTTTGGTTCGGTCACTCCGGGTAGACTGTGAGGACCCCGGCCTCAATCTTCGTTTCGATAATATCAGCCTAGGGCACTGGGCCCGTTTAAAAAAAAAAAAAAAAAAAAAAAAAAAAAAAAAAAAAAAAGCCCGCACGCCCAACCGATCCGGAAAAAAAAACAATCCTTTCAAACCAGATTCATACCGGATCTTCCCACGAACACCAGCACGATTAGCAAGGCAAGAAAACCTGAGTCTGTACGCAAGAAAAAAAATAACTACGGTGGGACGTCGTTCAGTTTTGCAAAAATAAAATAAAAGCCCGTAATTTGCAGGCTGCAAACCAGCAGGTAGACTGTGTGGACTGGATTAGATTGACGACACAAAATTATTGTACGGACCGTTCCAACACGACTGGCAGACCCCTTTTTGACTGACTGCATCGACTGAACTGACACTACATTTGACAAGCCACAATATGACAGAACAAATAGACAAGCAAAACGGTAACCGCAAACACAACCTGTGCGCAGGCTCAAGACCCACGGTCAACTGCAGGCAAGGTCAGAGGGGAGTCAAACGGTTGACAACCCACTGCCAACACAGACTGACAAACAATCACTGACCTCTCGACGGGCCACGGACTGATAGACCCGACCGACCAGTTCTGACAGACTGACGGACTGACATCGGAGGGACAGGTCGTCGGAACTCACTCACTCACTCAAGGTCTTGAGTGGAGATTGCCGCCGGTCAAGTTTGACCGTATACAGGGGCCTGGCTGACTTGCTGTCGGTCAGCGCCCAAGCTGAATACTCGCCGCAAGTTCCTATCAATTGCCGCAGATTGAATTGCCAACATTTCTTCTGCAAAACTCGACCCTCAAGTGGTCGTCCAAAACCGGTGTTTGGCCGAGCAGGCTGAGCCTGCCACTTTGAGGGTCGTCGCCCTCAGGTTGCCGACCGACTAATTAGGGTTGATGTCCTAATTAGTGTCGAGGCCAACTCAAGCCGGGAGACCACTCTTTTTTTTGTTTTTTTTTTTTGACTCGCTTTCTCGCCCGTGCGTAGCAATCAAACGACAGTTGTCGCCGCCGACCCTGTTGAAGACTACGGGGCACCGGCCCCAACTGCCAACCGCTGGCTTGACAGATGTCGGGCCCAAATTAGTCCCCTGGATGCACGCGGTCGTGGGTCCGATACCAACTGTTATGTACCCGATAGAACTTCAATCCACAACGAATTCACACGCTCCCATACACGCATGCAATTGCAGAGTAGACTCGAAGGAGGCAAACCCACACAAAACCGGAGAGGAGATATGCACAGCGGAAGCTCAAAATACACAGAGAATTGAAAAACGAATTTCAATTCTGCAATCCCTCATCCTCCTCCAATCAATCCAAAGTACTTGTTCCAAGAATCCCAATCACGTTATCAACACCCATGGACCATTTTTTTTTACAAGGATTCATCGAAGTATCCGGGAGTCTTTTTCTTCCTCCCTCTTCCTCAAGCTCTAGCTACGGTGCTTGTGAGCACCCAATCTATCAAACGTGCCAATCGCCCACACCCTCCTAAATCCAACACCCCTCTCTGCACCACTCAAGAAGCCCACTGCGGATGAGGTGTCCACTCAGCAGGGGAGAGCAGCTCCCAGGATGATGAAGAAGAACAACAACTCGATGAAGATGAAGATCTTCCAAGTCGAAGAAGAACCGCTAAAAGTGCAGCTTCGGTAGCAGCTGACCAAACCCCGACAGATAACAAGCAGGATGCGCCTTGCAGAGCCCGGCCTGATGCCCGAGCCATATCTGCATAAGCCCCGGTAACACCAGCTATGGCCACCAACTTCCTTTCGTGGAAGAAGAGGACCAAGCGCTAAAATTAGCGCTGCTCCAAGGACGACCTCCCGCAGCACTTAATGGGCAAAAAAGTCACAAAACTGAACCCCAATTTCATCGGCCTCTGCCTACTTCTACCCTACTTCCCTAGGCCTACCACACAACAGCCACCTACAGACCTATCTGACCGTCCAAACAGCCAACATCTATGGCCAAACAGTCAAGATCTACCTACACGCATCTAGATGGACACCTAGACGAAGGGAACCCGAGGCTAGGACACACAAAAGGAAGACCTACGAGCCTACCAGTTTCTAGACGGGCAGAAAAGGACAAAACAACGAGGCTGAAAGGCCTAAGACTACAAAGTAGAGACTACTAGCGACAGGTTCAAGGTTCAAGCCCAACAAACCTCAAAAACAGTCAAACACCACAAACACACTACAAGTCACGGGATAAAGTCCCGCAACGCCCAAAACAAGGAAACAACAAACACAGTTAGTGTACAGCCCGTTGCACAAATAAGAGCGATACAATGACCTCGTGAGCCAATGTCCAAGCCCTTAGGCCATACCAACGCAGTATTCAATGTCGCTGCTACTGTCTAACGCCCAGCGCCCAGCCTACTCTACTCGCCCTACCTAGCCAACATTCATGCAACAGGCTCACTTCGACTTTGAAGACCAATCTACATGACGTCAACACCAACGCCGACCTCCCACATACACCAGGTACGTACTCTCGACTCCCCACATCACCCTTGTCCACCCACACCTGCACCTCCTTCCTAAAGACCACCGCCTCTCATCACCCCCTCGCGCCCTGCAGCCCGGCTATGACTGCTAGCGCCCCGCTGGCCTATAGCACCCCTCATCACTCAGCGCCCGCGCGCGCCCCAGCCAGCAATACTGCATGCAGACACTTGCACGCTATCGCAGCAGCGTGTCCGCATTGCCTGCATAGGCCAGAATGCCCTGGACTGGCTGGCGTCCTCCCTATATGGGAGAGGTGGCTGCTGTTGGACTGTCTAGGCCTGGCCGTGGAAGTTTCCAGTAGCTTCTGGTGGGGCCCCAGTGTCTGCGCCCAGGTCCATGTCTACAGTTGAGGGCCTGGCCCCTTTTCAGTTGGGCACACCCAGGATTTTCCAGGCTCTGGATGTTTGCTGCGTTTGCATTGGCCCGCGGGGTGGATGTGACGACAATGCTGCATTCTCATTGGCCCGTGGCCACTTCGCGATGTGTCGGCCTCACACTGTGTGTGCCTGGGGCGCAACCACCTGGGTCCTGGGCTCAACTGCCTGACGCAGCTGCTTCTTCTGGAAGAGCCCAGGGTGAGGCCCAGGTTGTACTTCAACCAACTAACGTGCAGCAACTGTCGGAGACCCACATTGGAAAATGCTGAGATAAGGGCCTCTCATGGATATTCAGGCCCGCCTTCACTTAGGGCGGGCACGACGCTTGCTGGGGGGGCCACAGTCCACGATATATGCATGTTGTCTAGGGCCCCCTGAGGACACATTCCTCACATTCCATCCCCCTTAGCTTCGAAAGTCCATTGAGATGCTTCTATGCAGGACCGTTGCAGGTGCCTTCCCCTTCAACCTTCTTTCATAATCTGCCACAATCTGAGGTGTTGTCTTGATCAGTTCCTCTCAAATGAACCATCGGTCTTCTTTTGGATATGTGTGATGCTTGAATCTGACCCGGTATTCCCTCTTGGGTGTCGGAGGTCTTCCTTTGCCCACAGGCTTAGGAACAGGCATGCCTCTGTGATCCAAAATATCATCGACGTCCACTATAGGAACTGTTGTGTCTCAGAGAAAGGTCCATGGTTGGGGGAAGCATTGATCTCCTTGATGGGAACTGCCGTGTCTCAGCGAAAGGTGCAAGCTTTGAGGTGTGAAACACAGGGTAAGTGTGCAAGTGACCAGGGATTCGCATCACATACGAGGCACCATCCTTCCTCTTCACTACCCACAATATCAAGGACTTCCCAAGGACCGAAGTATTGAGGCATTAGTTTCCTAGAAATGCCAAATTCCTGTCCTAACTCACTAGACTTAACCCAAACACGTTCCCCTACCTGAAATGCGGACTGTTGTTGATGTTTGTTCTCAGAAACAATCGTTGTTTCTTGAGATTTCTTGATGTGTTCGACAGCTTGTTGTAGCAACTTCTCATACTGGACACCAAATTCTATGGTTCTAGGAGTTGCAGCAGGTTGGTTTTCAGGTAGGAGGGAGTCTAGCGCAGATCTAGCCTTCCATCCCAGATGTAGCTGATTCGGACTGACGCCGGTGGTGCTGTGCACAACATTGTTGTACAGGCTGGCAATGAGAGGTAACTTCTCATTTTAGTCATCTTGGATGGGCTTAATGTAATGCCTCAGCAGATGCTGCACCACTTGGTTCATCTGTTCAGCTTGTCCGTTGGCTTCAGAATAATTCC
Source organism: Chara braunii (assembly GCA_003427395.1). NCBI lineage: Eukaryota > Viridiplantae > Streptophyta > Charophyceae > Charales > Characeae > Chara > Chara braunii. The sequence goes on along the minus strand of BFEA01000202.1, from coordinate 1,617,839 downwards.
CTGAAGTCATCTGGAGTTCGCTGCCCATCTGTTATGCAACCTTCTTGCACATTTCACTTGTGAAACAAACATCTCTGTTACTAACGATAGTATTTGGTAGTCCAAAGTCACGCACCTAGTTATCCATAAATAACTTGATGACATGCCCAGTCCTTGCGGTCTCCGGCATGGCAATCAGTCTAGTGTACTTAGCAAACCTATCAACCATGACGAAGATATGCAGATATGCGTCTTGCCACTCTTGCTGGTCACGAGGGTATCCATGAAATCCATGGAGACACTATGTCCCGGACCAGCCGGAATGGGCAAGGGCTTGAGTAACCAAAGTGGAGCTTAAATTCGCGGCTTGTCTCGCTGACAAGCTTGACAAGTCAGTACGTACTACTTCGCTTCGTCTAGCATACAAGGCCACCAAAATCGCTGTACCATATTTGCACTAGTATTTTTGTAGCCAAAATGTCCAATTGCATCATGACTGAAACGGTTTTCACCTTTGCAGAGGCAGATGCAGATCCCCAGGTTTGATCACCAGACCTTACCTTACCCATGTACAATATCCAGTTGACCCCTGAGTGTTGAACCCGTGACCTGTGTTTCGTTAGTTGTTGTTTGTCTGTCATAGGACTGTGTAGATGTAGGGATTCGATCTGTAGGTTTGTCGAGTAGGGGTCACAGACTCAACATTCATTCCCATGATCACTGGCTGGGTCTCTGGCTGAGTCCCCAGCACCTCGAAGTATGCCCTCATGGAGCTGATCCAGGATTCAATGTCTTTTATTTTTTTGCCGCCGTACTTAGACGGTATTTGCACCGTCGTAGCTGCTACAGTACCCGAAATGCCAAGTCCACAAACTTCCGGAAGTTCCGGAAGTGGCCTTTCGAAGCGGTCTCGCGTTTTAGTCAGAGGCAAGTGGGCAAGTGGTGAGCCCAACTACGTTACGTCGGCAGTGCAACTGCATCGAGTTGGGAGTGCAAACTCATGCAGTCAGCGGTACTGGTTCAATCAGTCCCAGTCCAGTCCAGCAAGTACCATGAGGGACTGTGTGCACCATGGCCCGATGGAAAGAGGCAGAACAACGAGTTACAGAAGTATAAATCAAGAGGCAGCGCCCAACCATTCATTCATTCCTGCGTAAGCCATGCGGAAGCGCTGCTACAGCGACTTGTGCGAGGTGGTCTGCAGTAGGCCCGAAGACGAAGTGGGCGAGAAGGAAGCTTAGCCATAGGGTAGGCAGCGGCCATAGCCGCCATAGCTGATAGGAGAGAGAGTGGCGTGTGCGAGTGTGCGAGTGTATAGTGGGTTGCGTGTGGGATATCCAGGGTGATCCAGAGTTGAAGTGTGAGCGAACAGTGGTGTTGGACACAGTGACGAGAGTTGGGATGTATAGGTGTTGGTGCACCATAGCCTGTTGAAGCGAGTTTGCATCCGAGCTGTGTTCTTGGTTTCCATATCTCTGAGCTTTGAGTTGGGCGCTACGCGCCAGTGTGAATCACCATCTGTTTGTATTCATGCGAAGCGAAGAAGAACGTGAGTCTGATTGCACTGGTATCAGAGCTGGTACCCGCTATCTCACGCGCCATCGCCCTTGCAGCAGGGGAGAGACGCGCGCCATCATAGGGCGCCATAGCTGAAGTGCGCCACCGTGAAGAAAAGGTTCGCCATAGCTGCGCTGCAAAAGAAGGTGACACGTACCTGCACAGAAGACAACAACAAAGAAGAGAGAGAGAGAGAGAGAGAGAGAGAGAGAGAGAGAGAGAGAGAGAGAGA
>BFEA01000202.1:1596400-1615549 GCA_003427395.1 Chara braunii | reverse complement strand
TTTGACCAAGCTGGAGTTGGTATAATCTCGCCAAGCCCTTAGCCTATCCCCTCACCCTATGGATGTGCACTCACCCTATGGTACTTGCTGAGTCTGGGTTTGTTTGTCTCTTCTTTCTGCATGGAGTCTCTTCTGTCCAAGTGATAGGACTCCGTGTATGAAGGATAGGGCCTCGTTGACCAAACCCACACGGGCTGAGTAGGGCTAAAGACTGTGTCTGACGACTCGACTGTCCCGGAGGACACGAACCCTCCCAAGGACCGGTACTGACCGGCGGGCTGCTTGGTGTGGCACGGTAGGCCAAAAATCCGAGTTGTGGGCTGCACAACGGGCCGTCTAAGCCTGGAGGGGATCTGCTGACCACGTCGTCCTATTTGCGACGTTAAAGAATTCCTGAGGAGTTACGGGGGATCTCCTTAAATGCCTCCTGGTCAGCAACAAATCCTGTAGTGAAGGTTGTAGTATTAGAGTCCAGGCTAGAGACCATAGTTGACAAGGTTCTATACGGATCCTGTGGTCCATAGACTGAGTCAATCTTAAGTAAGTCGGTCAGGGGGGACGTCTAAGTGGTGAGGAGTGGAACCGTCACTTGGTTGTGCATCTGTCACCATGGTAGACACGCGTACAGGAACAAGCACCTCCCCTTATACAGCAGAGCAGGATGCGAAGGCCGTTGCCATCCTGAAAGAGAGAAGAGAGAAGAAGGAGGCCAAGAAGAAGGCCTTGATAGAAGAACAGGCGGCGAAGTTGAAGAAGATTGAGGAGGAGATGGCCAGAGAAAAAGAGAGGTTAAAGAAAGAAGAAGAAGAGAAGCTCAAGGCAGTAGAAGAGGAGGAAGAGGAAAAAGAACCGCCACTGGAAAGGCGAAGGACAGGAGGGAGAGGAGAATCCAGTGGAACAAAGGAAGATCAGATGGAGAAGAAGATTACGGAGTGGGTTGCTGGTTTATCCCTGGGAGAAGAAGAGGAGGCACTAATGTATGTGCCCAGGGAAGAACAAGAGGCAGCCATAAGAGAGTGGGATGCAGAAGAAGACCCACTCAAGCGGCAGGCTATAGAAGATGAGAAGAGGATGGAGTGGAAGTTTCGACTGACGAGGGAGAAGAAAAGGAGAATGGAGGCTGCGAGCCAGGCGGCGAAAGCATTGGAGGAGGTAAAGAAGCAAAAAGCGCAGATGGCGACGCAGGTGGACCTACTAGGGAAGATGGAGATCATGGCGAGAAACATAGAGCACCTGGCCCAGGTCCAGGAAGGACAATATCTGTTTGGTAGAGGTCAGGACATTGCCTTGCGCTCTGTACGGCTGGGACTTGGGGACTTTGCAAGGGAATTAGCAACGCAAGTGGGCTCAGAGGGGAAGGTCCGCCTAGAGGGTGCGGAGCGTTATTGCATGGGCGCCATAGAAGGCGCCAGATTGACTGCTCCCAAGGAGGAGGAAGCACATCCCCGAAGGGAGCTTGTGAAGGTCAAGTTCCCTGACTCCGATAGCGAGAAGAAAGAGGATAATTTTGACAATTGGGAAGCCAATGTCAAAACCTATGCACATTTGTAGAAGGTCTCCCCGGACGAGCATGTCCTTATAGCCATCCATGCCCTCCGAGACGAAGCAGCGAGCTTCGCACGTTACTTGTGTCACGCCGCCAACTGTAATGATGATTTAATTGCTTATTATGCGTTCACTCCCCTCATTGGCTTCCTTAAATTACTACGTGAACGATTCGCAGATGTCTCACGCAGTGTCAAAGCCTCTGATAGATTGCAAACCATCCACTCTCACCAGTGGAAGAGTGCTAGAGCACTCAAGGGTCTGATGGACGAGCTAGTCGCCGTCCCGGACCATGGGGTCACTGAGACCCAATTGGTCAACCTCTTCTATCGTGCGATGCCCGAAGAGTTGCGCGGGCATTTCTTTGAGAAGAGTCAGCAGCCTACCATGACCGACGACGCTTTGAGCAGGGAACTGGTAGCCTTTGAAGTGTGGTCCATGTCAATCTCCACTTTTTGGCATAAGGACCTAGACAAGGGAAAAAAGTGGAAAGGTCGCACCATCTCAGGACAAGTCAAGACCAAGGATCGCTTGATCCTTACTTTAGATGAGGGTGGTGTACACGAAGTCCCCTACGAGCTGATTGAGTGGGGGCTTGAAGAAGAGGACAATAGTGTTAGTCAGGGGAGGACCTATGCTGCTGTCGCGGGTGGAGGGAGGCCGCAAGGAGGAGGTAGAGGCCAGGGCCAAGGGGGTCGGGCCTCAGGGGGTCGTTCCCAGAGCGATCAGGGGGTTGGCGGTAGAGGAGGAAACTGCCAAGTGGGAGGAAGGGTTCAAGATCCCCCGCAAAACCGTTCAGGGAATGGGTCACCTAATAGAGGGAATAGGTCACCGAATAGGGGAAATAGGGCACCCTCTTGGAGAGGCGGTTGGCACCCAGGGCTGCCACAGGGTCGGCCTTGGGAAGACTTGGGCTTGGACTAGCGCTTATGGCAACAACGTGTGGATCAGGGGCAGTGCATATATTGCGGTGACCCTGGCCACATCATTAAATATTATTCAAAGTATAGAGAGGCCTGTTCGGCTGCCCAGGGGTCAAAAGGCAACCGCCAGTAGGGGTAGCAACTGCCCCTACCACAAGGCCATGCGGGGAAGCGAGGGCGAGCCGACAAGAAACTCCCACACCACATGTGTCGATGGCAGAGGTTGCAGGCCGGTGCCTAGATAGCTGTCCAGAGACGGCTTGTGTCAGAGTCTCTCTAGTCACTTCCCTCACAGGCGTGGCCGATGAGTTAAAGGAGAGAATGCCCGCCTGGGCCAAGATGAAGAAGGAGAGTAGGGGACAACTAGTTTTAGTGGACGTAGAGAGTAGGGGCCCTAGTAGCTAGTGGGGCCACGCGCAGCTATATTAGTAGAAAGGCGCTGCAGAAGTTGAAATTGGGGCTAAAAGTCCAGAAGTCAACAGACCCCATAGTGAGTATCCTCGCAGACAATCAATAGAGGATTACGTGAGGGAGTCCAGGCGTACTTTCGCCTAGAGAAAGATGGGAAAGTGGAGAAAGTTCTCCATTCTCTGACTCTCCTCATAGAGGATAGCCTTCCCTTCGATATAGTCTTAGGAATGGACTGGGGAGAGGCAGTCGGGGCCACGCTCCATTTGAGAGAGCACGAGTGTATGCTCCCTAGCCCGTCAGGCGGGGTCAAGACTGCCCGTTTGTTTCATGTGTTAGGAGTAGACAACTCCCTGCCTTAGCGCTTCTGCATTCGCGAGGTTGGTGAAGAAGGAGCAGCTAGAAGAACAGGTTTTTGTAGCCTATGTTAGGCCAGTTACTGAGCCTAAAAAAGAAAAGCCCATAGATCCCGTTATTGCCAAGCTGCTGGAAGAAGACACAGATCTAGTTAAGCCGCCTACAGGGGTAGTCCCGCGGCCCATCCAGCATCGCATTGGGATCGAACCTGGCAGCAGGACTCCTAAAGGACCAGTGTATAGGATGCCCCCGCGGTAATTGGAGGAGTTGCGCAAGCAGTTAGATGAACTCCTAGAGAAGGGTTCGATTAGGCCCAGTTCGTCTCCATTTGGAGCACCTGTTCTATTTGTCCCAAAGAAGGAGGGAGAGTTGTGCATTGACTATAGGGGTCTCAATGCTATCACCGTGAAGAACGCGGAGCCTTTGCCCCGTATAGATGATCTTTTAGATCGGGTGTAGGGCTGCAAGTATTTTTCAAAGATAGACTTGAAGTCCGGATATCATCAGATAGAGGTTCATCCTGATGATCAGTATAAGACCGCGTTCCAGACTAGATATGGACACTACGAGTTTATAGTTATGTCCTTTGGACTAACCAATGCGCCAACAACTTTTCAGCGTTGTATGCATGACTTGTTTAGGTCGTGGTTAGACAGGTTTGCAGTAGTCTACTTAGATGACATTCTAGTGTTTAGTAGGACCCTCCAAGAACATGAGGGTCATCTAAGGCAGGTCTTGGAGAAGCTCAGAGAGGCTAACTTCAAGATCAACGCAAAGAAGTGCGAATGGGAAAATACCCAAGTTCTGTATTTAGGCCATGTTTTAGACGGAGACGGCATCAAACCAGAAGATAGTAAGATCGCAACGATTAGAGATTGGCCTACACCCCGTACGTTGACAGAGTTGCGGTCGTTCTTAGGCCTAGCTAACTATTATAGGAAGTTTGTGAGAAACTTCTCCACCATCGCTGCACCCCTTCGCAGGTTGTTGAAGAAAGAAACCATCTGGAGATGGGACAAGGACTGCACGTCTTCTATGAAGAAGTTGAAGCAGGCGTTGATAGAGTACCCGGTCCTTAAGGTAGCCGATCCGTCCTTACCTTTCGTCGTCACCACTGACGCGAGCCAGTATGGTATAGGTGTTGTATTACAGCAAGACGATGCCAACAAATATAGACCCGTAGAGTGCATGTCTGCTAGGATGCCTTAAGAGAAGGTAGCGACATCTACCTACGAGAGGGAACTCTACGCTCTCAGGCAAGCATTAGAACACTGGAAGCACTACTTGCTTGGGAGACACTCCAAAGTCTACTTAGACCACGAGACATTAAGGTGGCTGAACTCGCAGGCCAAGATGACACCTAAGCTTACTAGGTGGGCCACAAAGTTAGACCAATATGACTTTGAGCTTAAGCCAGTCAAAGGGAAGTATAATGTAGTTGTGGATGCTCTGAGTAGGAGAGTTGACTACTTTGGAGCAATAGTTCATTATTTGGATATAGGGAGAGACCTGCGGCAGAAAGTTAGAGAGGCCTATGCGCAGGACCCTATCTATGGTGACCTCCTCAAGAGAGTAAAGGAGGCCCTAGAGTCCGAACCAGACTACCGCACTACTGATGGGCTGCTATTCGAGAAGACTAACGTAGTCGACCGATTGTGCGTTCCTAACAGTGAAGAGATCGGTAGTTTGATCCTAGGGGAATGCCACGATACTGCGGGATATTGGTTGACAAAAGACTCTAGCTAACCTCATACGCGCATACATATGGCCTGGGATGAAGGCCGACTGCATAGAGTATGTTCGCAGTTGCAAGGTCTACAAGAGAAATAAGACCTCTACGCGTGCCCCTCTAGGTCTTCTCAGGCCCTTGCCTATTCCTGATCAGCCAAGAGATTCAGTGTCCATTGACTTTATGGACACCCATGTCAAGAGTAGGCACGACAAGAGCCAAGTCATGGTAATAGTTGACAGGTTCAGTAAGTATGTTGTTTTTGTTCCTTTGCCCTCAGAGGCGTGCACAAAATTAGTTATTCAAAAGTTCTTTGATCATTGGGACAGTGAACACGGGATTCCACTGTCTATAGTTAGTGATAGAGACACCTGGTTCACTAGTCAGAACTGGCAGGAGTTGATGAAAGTCTATGGCTCCAAGTTGCTGATGTCATCTTGCCGTCATCTAGAGACTAACGGTCAGACTGAACAAATGAATAAGGTCCTGCAACAAGTTTTGAGGATGTACATTAGACCTGATCAAGTTAACTGGGATGAGATGCTCCCAAAGGTAGCCAGTGCTTATAACAACAACGTGCATTTAGCCATATGTCGCACTCCCAACGAGCTACATAAGTCTTTCAGACCACGCAGGCCGTCCGAAGGACTTAATCGGGATCAGATTCAAAGGCTACCGCCCGGTACTAGGGAGTTTGCATTACAGCACGGGAAAGAGTTAGCTACCGTTGTAGAGAACCTCAGGAAGGCCCAACATAGAATGATAGAGCAAGCCAACAAGCACCGTCGCCCATTGCAGTGTCAAGTAGGCGACTTAGTCTGGGTCAAGTGTAAAGAATTTGCTCCTGAGGAGAACATATCACAAAAGCTATTGCCAACATATAGAGGACCGTGGTCAGTCCTAGAAGTCAAGGGCGGAGAGGATGGACCGTCCTACACAGTAGAGATTCCAGCACACCTCCATACCTACCCCGTGTTTCATGCGTCAAAGTTGTTACCATGTATCACAAGCCAACAATTTCAATCTAGAAGATCCATGATCCCTCCGGACATGGATGGAAGATACGACATTGACGGCATTGTAGGTGAAGACGTATTCAGAGCAGGAGGTAGAGGTCGTCCACAAAAGCAGTATAAGGTTCGATTTGCGTACCAGGAACCCGAGGACGATCGCTGGTTTACTAGGATTGAACTGCTAAAATCAGCTCCCGACGTAGTGAGAGCCTACGAGCGAGAAAAGAAGGGTAAAGGTCCTGCCTTGGACTGAGTTATTCTCGGAGGACCTCGAATTTAGGCCGGCGGGAGTGAAACGGTTTTCACCTTTGCAGAGGCAGATGCAGATCCCAGGGTTCGATCACCAGACCTTACCTTACCCATGTACAGTATCGAGTTGACCCTTGAGTGTTGAACCCGTGACCTGTGTTTCGTTAGTTGTTGTTTGTTTGTCATAGGACTATGTGGATGTAGGGATTCGATCCATAGGTCTGTCGAGTAGGGGTCACAACTCTATAGAGGTCGTAGCTGTAGGTATTCTGAAAGGTCAAGGTCGTAGCTGCTACAGTACCCGAAAGGCCAAGTCCACAAACTTCAGGAAGTTCCGGAAGTGGCCTTTGAAGCGGTCTCACGTTTTAGTCAGAGGCAAGCGGGCAAGTGGTGAGCCCAACTACGTTACGTCGGCAGTGCGACTGCATCGAGTTGGCAGTGCAAACTCATGCAGTCAGCGGTACTGGTCCAATCAGTCCCAGTCCAGTCCAGCAAGTACCATGAGGGACTGTGTGCACCATGGGCCGATGGAAAGAGGCAGACCAAGGAGTTACAAAAGTATAAATCAAGAGGCAGCGCCCAACCATTCATTCATCCCTGCGTAAGCCATGCGGAAGCGCTGCTACGACAACTTGTGCGAGGTGGTCTGCAGTAGGCCCGAAGACGAAGTGGGCGAGAAGGAAGCTTAGCCATAGCAATAGGGTAGGCAGCGGCCATAGCCGCCATAGCTGATAGGAGAGAGAGTGGCGTGTGCGAGTGTGCAAGTGTACCGTGGGTTGCGTGTGGGATATCCAGGGTGATCCAGAGTTGGAGTGTGAGTGAACAGTGGTGTTGGACACAGTGACGAGAGTTGGGAATAGGTGTTGGTGCACCATAGCATGTTGAAGCGAGTTTGCATCTGAAGTGTGTTATTGGTTTCCATATCTTTGAGCTTTGAGTTGGGCGCTATGCGCCAGTGTGAATCACCATCTGTTTGTATGCATGCGAAGCGAAGAAGAAAGTGAATCTGATTGCACAAAATGTCCAAATTGTATGGTTCTAGGAGTTGCAGCAGGTTGGTTTTCAGGTAGGAGGGAGTCTAGCGCAGATCTAGCCTTCCATCCGAGATGTAGCTGATTCGGACTGACGCTGGTGGTGTTGTGCACATCATTGTTGTATAGGCTGACAATGAGAGGTAACTTCTCATTTTAGTCATCTTGGATGGGCTTAATGTAATGCCTCATCAGATGCTGCACCACTTGGTTCATTTGTTCAGCTTCCTCGTTGGCTTGCTAACTAGGAACAAAATCTTATGATCAAGTTCCCCACCTCCATAATAGAAGGTGCAGACTACGTCCTTAACGTAGTCGTCACCAACCACCATACGCTCTTTGTTGGCTACGGTAGAGGCTACATATCTACCCCAGCGCTGCACCCAGTCCCCTAGGAGCAGTCTCTCAACGCAGTCGCGACTTATGAAGTTTCGCGTAGAGCCAATGTCTACGAAGGCACCACATTTGCGGCCACCTACATCGACTTCCACGATAAAGTGCTCCCCTTTAGGACCTCTACTTAGCTCCAACCAAGACTCACGAGGGTCCCTTACCGACCACTCACTTTGCAAGTCCTCTAAGGCCTCAGACACATCCAACGAATAGAGTATTGCTGGGTCAAGATGCGTTTGCAGGGTGACTAAAGAGTCTATAGCTTCGGTCAACTCTTGAAGTGGGGAGAGCACATCGCCCACTTCATCAGGAGTGGAAGCAAATATAACTTCTACTGGCCCGATGTGTTTCCCGAATTGGAGCTCGTAGAAGCCCCACTATGGGAAGAAGAGGTCCCGAATCTACCTTTGGGAGGAATCTTCTGTGATACCTTAGCGTTCTTGCATATAAACTGCTGATGGTCGTACTCGCCGCAGTTGATGCAAGCTCCTCGCTAATAGCGGTCTTGCCACACATCTTGTTTCAGACCCACCCTCACCCAAGCTGGTACCTTGTTTGAGTTTTGGGTTTGCCCCTGACTCTTTTGTTGACCGCCCTTGCCGCGACCTTTACTAACCTTTACTAACGAAGCGAGGTTGCTATCCTCGACACTATCCGCGTCTTCAAACTATGTTTCATCCTCTAAGTCAGAATAATCATCAATCTTTGTTTGATTCCCTCCAGAATCAACCGTCATCAATGGACTACCTTTCTTTTTCCACTTTTGTGGACTCTTATTTTTTCTTCCGTCTGTAGAGGGTTATTGGGCTCCTTCTAGCTTAGCCTCTGAGTCTAAGGCCTTCTTGCTGAAGGAGTCCAGAGTGTGATATTCGATGTTGGCCTCACTGACCAGAAAGTTCTTGACGTCTGTGGGAAGACATCTCAAGTACATGGTCATGAGGACCTGTGGACCCTAGCTCATGCCCGGGATGACAATGAGACGCTCCACGACAGAGGTAAGTTCACGCGCAGATTTGTACTTCTTAGCATCAAACCGGGTCAACGCGTCAGTGGCCTGCTGGGCCTGCTGCGGGTTGTGCCTTCATGTTTCTACCAATTCCATAGAGCTCTCTAAGCCCAATCATTCATACGCCTGGCGAACCCTTTCGAGGCTACTAATCCATATAGCCATCGCTGTGCCAAGCCCTCGAGATATGACCCACACTGCAACCATTCTCAACCAAGTGTCGAGAGCCTCATCCTTCTTATCACCTAAGAAGGGTGAGGGTGGTTTTAGAGGAGTCTTGGGTACCAAGGCTGCTGTTGTCCCACTGGCGGGACTGGCTGTTGTGTAACACCAGCCGTTGGACCAGAAGATGAAGAAGCAACAGTTTGTGTTGCTGCTGCTGAAGTACTGCTTGGTGAACTGCTAAACCGAGACATAGTGGGACTTGTGACCACCACCATGGAGACAAGTGATGGGAAAACCGGAGGTCGGAAACTGGGCCCACCTGTTGGAGATGGGAAAGCTCTTCCTATCCCCTGTATGGTGCTCAGTATCTGGTCAAGGGTATCCTGGATAGCGTCCAGTTTCATGTCCATGTCTGCATGCATGGACAGGAGATCTGCCTTGAGAATCTTCGTGTTATTATCAATGACAGCGTCATCTAACCCTTCTACAACAACTTTGGCTGCCCTCCTATTCTCTAGTCTAGCTTTCCTAGTTCTAATCTCCGTTTCTCTTTCAGTAGCTTCTCTAAGTTCCTTCTCTAACCGTAAGCGGATCAACTCCACTTGTTGGAGTTCAGAGGCCTCTCTAGTGCGTAGAGGTGGCGTGTTATACTGCGAGTCCACCATCTGACTAGAAGAACTGCTGGTTCCCACTGCGTTGGATGTGGCATTTGAACTGGTCGGCATACCTACACTCATCTAACAAGATGTAGCAGCAAAAGTAGCCATAATTGTTGCACTGGTTGTTGTCATTGCTAGCACTTGCTCGGTTGTTGTTGTCGCTTCTCTAGCCCTCTGCAAACGTTCAGCTACTACCTCCTATCGTATAGCCCTTTCTCCCTCAGGTGGTAAAGCTTGGTGCATGATTGGAATCCTAAGGGACTCTTGATATGTCACCCTCCTTCCTATAGATCTATCCTCACCACTGACTGGTCCACTCTTCAGCTAGGCAGACACTGTCTGCACTAGTGCCCTCACTGGAGCCTACCCCAACATGTGTCTAACCAATTTGTAAAATAAATAAAAATAAAATAATATTTGGCAAATAACCTAGGCTACTATTCAAGCGGTATCAACAACAAGTACACCAGTTGTACACGTGATCTACTCCTACTTGGATTAGTTTCACTCACACCATCTTCGATCAAAACTGGCTATGGTGGAACACTTCAGTACTAATCTAGGCTGGCTGTTATAAAAGTAAAAAATGTGAGCAGATGTATGCACAATGGGTATGGTTGTGAATTACAGTTAAGCATCAATCGAAACCTTCGTTCACCTGTATCCAACGTACCTGTCCGCATCATCAAGCAGCGGTGCCTAAGGTGTGTATTAACGGTCCACCCCTGTGCCCTAGAATTCGCTTATGATTAGTACTACCCTTTCTTTATCCTCACATGCAACAAGCCTTATGTTTGACTGATCTGGTTGATCAAGAGGCAATTTACTGACAGCCCCCAAGGTCCTCATGAATTATTTCACATCACAGACAAGACAACGATCACAGCCAGTGTACAGTTCAAATCCCCACCATAACTGTTTATAGACAGTCTGGTAGGCGTCTGCATAGGACTGGTCGGTCCGCGATCCCTCTATCAACGCAGCAAAGAGCCTTAAAGGACAAAGCAGCATGGCCTGCGTGTACTACTCCCATGTGTTGGCATGGTGACCGTGACCCGTGCTTCAACCAGGGCCCTTCAAAGGCACCGCCCTCTTCTGCCAGATGCGCCACCAGGAAAAAAATTGTCTCTCAAGGTAGAGCGACTCCTTACTAAAGAGAGGACACTCAACGTTGGACTCACTTCCTCACGATAAGAAGTTATTGAGAGGGAAGATAAGGTAAGGGAACAACGTACCTGGAGATAGTTGCCCCCAACCACATATTTCTCACCAATTCAGGCAATGTGCATTTCGATGACCAGTCGTAGCTTCGGTACTACCCACAACGCAATAGAGTGCCACCTCAACAAAAATGCCACATCAGCATGCTCTCATCATCACACGTACACCCGCAATCGCCATAGCTCCCACACCGTCGCCACAACCTTCCTGCGACCCACCCCTCTACCCAGTGTCGAGACCCCTGGTTCTCGAATCAAGTCCCAACACTTGAGACATGATATATGGCTAAGAAGTGCACGACAAAAGAATCCGGAATAAGGAGGCAAAAAAAAAAGAAAAGATGAAGGACTAAGGTAGGATTGTCAGCACGAAGGACCCAGGAAGAGGCCCGGGACCGCCTGAGCCTCAAGATGAAGGACTAAGGCAGGATTGTCAGCGGGAAGGAATAAACCACAGAGTGGCGGCCGGCAAAGTGTTACGGGAAATTAGTAAAGGCGGCCCTCCTTGAAGAACCAGAAAAAAATAATACCCGGATGCTGAGCACCGCAGCAAGAAGGGGGCCAATGACGCCAAGGAAAATAGTGCCTTGACACCGGTACATGAGATCATAGCGTGTGACCGAGGGGGCCACCTGGATACGATATGGGAAAAGCCTAGGGTCCATGAACCAAGCAAAGAGGGTAAAAAAAGGGCTAGTAGGTATCACCCAAGCAAGAGCCCAGACACAGACAATCTGAAAAATAAGTGGCCTTGGGAGCCAAAATAAAAAAGATTAGAAAAAAAGAGAGCGAGAGCCCCAATTTCGAGGCTTCTAGGCCTTGAAATTGAGAAAGGACTCAAAAGGGTGCAACGGACCACAAGGGGTTTGAATATGGAAGACCCAAGTATGTTGAACCTAAAAAATTGAGGTTCTAATGGGATCCGGAATAAAACGGTCAGCAAAGGTGAGGAAAAAATGGCCTAGAGGGAAAATGGGAGAGATAGGAGAGTGTGGGAGTGGAAAAAGGGCAAGCCACCATACCATGGCTAGCTTGCCCTTCCACAAAAAAAGCCTAGGTGCCTTGAACAAGATTGCATCAAGACAAGATGCAGTTGGGACAAAAACGGACAACTAGAGCAAAAGAACACACTTGTTTTAGCTACATCTTGTGACCGAATTCATCCTAGGACGAAACCATTGCTAAATGCCTTGATTTCCTTGATTTTCGAACTTGCTTTTCGAATGAAAAATCAAGATAAATCAAGAAAGAAGTAGGCCGAGATGCAACGGATTACAAAAAGTAAAGCAAACACATGTTTCAAGTACATTCGGAGTCAATATTAGGTTCAGATGCACTTGGGGATGTGCCGGTTCATTTTGTTTCAGTTTGAGGTAAGTGTGGGGTCAATGGGACTAGGAAAAAGGTCACCATTGCATTCCGAGATGTAATGGACTACAAGGGAGTATCAAGGTCATGAGAAATTAAGCCTTGGCGACTGCAAGGCACTAGAAAAGAAAGTCTCAAGCATGAAGACCAAAGATCACGACGATGAACGGCGACCGCCAGATCAAGATCACGCGGCCAAGAATAATTGGCACACTTGAGATATATGGAGAGGAGGAAATTGGGATTGTTGGGGATAAGGGAGTCTCAAATCAAATTGAGATGACGTGGGGAATGGTGTTGGGGACCACATGCGATCAAATAAAAATAGTCACGAATTGGCACCCGGACTGGTGGGACCATCGACAAAACTAGTGTTGGGGACTAGTACAAGACAAGTGTCGTGGACTTGAGATATCCCAAGAGAACTATGGGGCGTCATGAGGAATGAATAATCAAAGAGAGATGCGTCAACAACAAGATCAAGATCTAACGACTCATAATATTAGCACCACTAGTTCTAACACTAATGGGATCAAGCGGGTGAGTCGTAGAGGGCTAAGAAGGGAAGAAATGAGGAGGGGGGGTGTAGATTGTAGTCTGAGATATCTCGGACCAGCCCGACTAGAGAAATTACAGCCTTGAGAGACTCTTTGAGATAAATAAGCTACGATGGGAAAATTGGAGTAAAGGGGGCTACAATTTGGAGTTAACGATGGTAAAATGGGGCTTCCATGAGTGTGAGGGGGGCATAATTGCAATCCGAGAAATAACGGACTGCCCCTTGAGCCTGATCTAGGCCTAGATCAAGATCCATGGCGTAGAAAAAGTCTCAACAGCTAGTTGACACTTGTCATGACAAAAAATAAAAGAAAAAGAAAAGAAAAAGGGAAGAAAAAGAAAGAAGAATGATGAAAAAGAGGAGGAGAAGGAGGGACTGAGTCGGTCGTCAATAGAGACTGGTACAGTAGGGACTGGCAAGTCCCTACTGTCCAAATCTTGTGGGAAAAAAAAGAGAGAAAATAAAAGAAAAAGAAAAAGGACCACTAATGGTAAAAAACGACCACTTGGGAGATACGTTTGTGGCCGGATTCATCGTAGGGTGAATCGGTCACAAAGTATCTTGATTTTCCTTGGATTTTCTTGAGAAAAATCAAAGAAAATCGAGGTTTTTTGCAACCGAGATACAACAGATTGCAAGAGGGGAGGAAAATACATGTTTCAAGTACATCCGGAGCCAATATGAGATCCAGATGCAGTTGGAAATGTGAAACTAGGAAAATGACCAGCATTGCACTCCAGGAATTAATGGACTGTATTGGGGTGCCACAGCCAAAGGAAAATGAGCCTTGGCACGCCCAAGACGCTAGAAAAGCAGTGTCTCAAGCATGGGCAAGTGGAGGCGGTAAATGACAACCGCGAGATGAGGATCTAGCGACCGGGAATATTAGGCACACTTGGGGCACATTATTGAGACTAACAAGGGTCAGAAAGTCTCAAATAAAAATAAGAAGTCATAAGAGATGGTGTTAGGGACTAGATGAGCCCAAATAAAAATAGTTGAAAATTGGGACATGTGTCGGCCTTACTGCCAGCGGAACTAGAAAATGGGAATAGCGTGAGATGAGTGATGAGGACTTGAGCTGTCCCAAGGGAACTGTAGGCCGACATGAGGGATGGGTAAGCAAAGCAAGTCACACCATCAACGGTCAGATCGAGTGGTGGAAAATATTAAGTAAGGTTGCCCCTTGATTATTCGGGTCCAAGTGGCAGCATCTGAAAATGAAAATGAGTCATTAGGAGGCTCTACAGGCAGTCCGAGTTGGTACCAACCACTCAGACTTCATGTACTTGACCAAAACGAGGCCCGTGTACTCCCGGAGAGGCCTACTAGTGAGGGGGAGTTTTGGGGGTACCTCGGTTCACCATGAGGCACATGGAGAGGCCCATGGGCTGACCGAAGTCGTGTGCCCAGCCTATATAAGCTGGGGGAGCAGGCCTCCACACTCACATTTGCATGAGGTCAGTAGATATTGACCACATGAGCTCAAGACAACATTACACTCAACCAGAATGAGAGGAGGGGAACCACTGCCGGTTTGGGACCTTGAGGGAGACTCTAGGTTAGGGAGGAGAGCTACTAGGGCCAATAGAAGTGGTTCCAGCCTAGGGGAGTGATCCACCATAGCCCTCAGGCTGTGAGGAAGAGAGGAAGGCTAGTAGGAGTCTCCTTCGCCCTCCTAGAGGAGAGGACTCCATAGCGTTAGTGATAAGATCTTGCCATAGTCAGAGAGAGAGTGAGGGAAGAAGAAAAATGAGGGCTTGAGGAAGAAGGAAGTCATAGTTAGAAGACAAGTGTGCAAAGGAAGAGACAACTTCATCAAGGTAGACAGCTCAAGACCAAAACACTAGAGGAGGTGAGTTCGAAAAGGAGAAGATGCTCCCTTTCTTCAACACCTTCCCTTTTTTTTTCTTTTTTTTTTTTCTCTTTCTTCTTCTTCTTCGACATCTTCTTCATCCTCCTTCTCTTCTTCTTCATCCACTAATTTTTTCTTTCCCAAATCTTCCTTCCCTCTTCCTACTCTCCCCTTCACTCTCTCCCCATCACCTCTTCTCCCCTTCCCCTCTCTTCCCTCCATAACTAACATCCCGAGTATAGGGAAAGTCGTTAGTAGCACCTCCACTAGAGGTTGCCTCCATCATTGTCCATTACCTCACTCCATTGTAAATCACTACTTTGAACTTTGAGTTTCCAGGCCTTCGGAGTGAGATTCTCTCACTCTCTCTCCATAAGTTGTTCATATCTTCACTTGGTTGTAAATCGCTACGTGGATTCTTGCTCATTCAAGTGTTGTGATCATCTTTTATAAATGCATTGTCAATTTCTTCACTTAGTTGTAAATCGCTAATTTGATCTTTGAGTTTTCACGGTTGGGAGTCAGATTCTCTCTATGTTTTGTCTATTTCTTCATTTAGTTGTAAATCGCTACTTGGATTCTAGTGTTGTGATCATCTTTCCCTTATGGATTGTCAATTTCTTCACTTAGTTGTAAATCGCTACTTTGATCTTCGAGTTTTCAACCTTGGGAATGAGATTCTCTCACTCTCTCTCCATGTTTTGCCCATTTCTCCACTTGGTTGTAAATCACTACTTGGATCCGTGCTCATTCTAGTACTGTGATCATTTTTTCCTCATGCATCGTTCATTCCTTCACTTGGTTGTAAATTGTTACTTTAATCTTTGAGTTTTCAAGCTTAGAAGTGAGATTCTCTCACTCTCTCTCCATGTTTTATCCATTTCTTCACTTAGTTGTAAATCGTTACTTTGATTCTGGTCATTCTAGTGTTGTTATCATATTTTCCTCATCCATTGTCCTTTTCTTCACTTGGTTGTAAATCGCTACTTTGATCTTTGAGTTTTAAACTTGGGAGTGAGATTTTCTTATTCTCTCTCCATGTTTTATCCATTTCTTTACTTAGTTGTAAATCGCTGCTTAGATTCTTGCTCATTTTAGAGTTGTGACCATATATCTCTCATACACTGTCCATTTCTTCACTTAGTTGTAAATCACTACTTTGATCTTTGAGTTTTCAAGCTTTGGAGTGAGATTCTCTCACTCTCTTTCCATATATTGCCTATTTATCCACTTGTTTGTAAATTTCTACTCGGATTCTTGCTCATTCTAATGTTGTGATCATCTTCCCCTCATGCAGTATCCATTTTTTCACTTAGTTTTAAATCGCTACTTTGATCTTTCAGTTTTCAAGCCTTGCAAGTGAGATTCTCTCAATCTCTCTCCATGTTTTGTCCATTTTTTCACTTGGTTGTAAATCGCTACTTGGATTATTGCTTATTCTAGTTTTGTGATTATCTTTCCCTCATGCATTGTCCATTTCTTCATTCCATTGTAAATCGTTACTTTGCTCTTTGGGTTTTCAAACCTTAGAAGTGAGATTCTCTCACTCTTTCTCCATGTTTTGTCCATTTCTTCACTTGGTTGTAAATCGCTACTTGGATCCTTGCTCATTCTAGTGTTGTGATCATCTTTCCCTAATGCATTGCCTATTTTTTCACTTGGTTGTAAATTGCTACTTTGATCTATGAGTTTTCAAGCTTGGGAGAGAGACTCTCTCACTCTCTCTCCATGTTTGGTCAACTTTTTCACGTAGTTGTAAATCTCTACTTAGATTCTTGTCATTTTAGTGTTGTGATCATCTTTCCCTCATGCATTGTTCATTTCTTCACTTAGTTTTAAATCGCTACTATGATCTTTGAGTGTTCAAGCCTTGGGAGGGAGTTTTTTTTTTCTCTTTCTCCATGTTTTGTTCACTTCTCCACTTGGTTGTAAATTGTTCTTAGATTCTTGCTCATTATAGTGTTGATCATATTTTCCTCATGCATTGTCCATTTTTTCACTTCGTTGTAAATCGCTATTTTGATCCTTGCGTTTTTAAACTTGGGAGTGAAATTCCCTCACTCTCTCTCTATGTCTTGCCCATTTCTTCACGTAGTTTTACATCGCTACTTTGAATTTTTATCATTATAGAGTTGTGGTCATTTTTCCCTCATACATGGTATGTTTCCCCACTCCAATAAAAATTGCAACTTGGATCTTTGACGACACTAGTTATGTGCGAATGTTTTGCCTACTACGACTTATGCGTCTTGTCAATTCTTTCCTGGATGATATTCCACCTCGCTTTTGGATGTCCCCACTAAGTCACGTGTACATAACAGGGTTGTATGTTTATAAATGTTCACCCTCGCTCGTGCTCTATCTGAACACCGTTTTACCCCCCGCCCCACTCGTGCTCTATTCGAACACGAAAAGGGGAGTACCCACTCGTGTTCTATCTTAACACCGTTTTACCCCCCGTCCCCCCCATGCTCTATTTGAACACGAAAAAGGGGAGTAGGTAGAAGACTACGACTGCTACTAATGATGATGACGAGACTACTGCTACTGCTGTTGATGCTTGGCAAAGCGTTTGGCTCTGGCTGCTGCTAAAAACCGGTGTTTAGGTCCCCGACCAAGAGCCGGCCTGAAAACAACCAACTAACCAGCGCGGCCAGGTATGCAAAAAACCAACCCCATCAAATAGAGGGATATGGGAGCAATGACTTGATAGACCCCATATCCTAGGCATAGGTAAATGGCCTGCAGAATCCCCAGGCCATCTGAGTCTATTTTCCCACAAAAAAATGGAAAATGGACTTCGCCGAACTCTTCACTTAGAGCCTCGGGCGATGCCCGGAACAGGCAAGTAGGGGTAAACGGTGGCAGAATGAGGCCCAGTTTTAGGAGCACCAGTGTATACAGAGGGTCTGTGAAGTGACGAGATTATCTGACGTCGTGTAAGTCTGCAAACACAAATTTGAGTTCTTCGGCTCCCCCTCCCCTCGACAAAAACAGAAATTTGAGAAATCTGACTTTTTCAGGGATCTAAGTTTTTCGCAAGTCTGAGTTTTTGCAAAGTTTGAGTCTTTGCTGCAGATCTGAATTTCGTAAGTGAGTTTTATGAGGGTTTGAACGTTGGGACGATATAGGAAGGACAATACCAAAGACTTAGAAAGCACCATAGCGGACCCCCTTCCTCCGTCCACGTCCATCACCCATCAACCATAGCCAGCCACCCTCACACCTTCTTACTCTACCTCCATCAACCATCCCCCATAGTCAAACACCTCCACACCTTCTTCCTCCTCAATCTCCCTCAACCATCCACCATATCCAACCACCTCACACCTTCTTCCTCCTCCACCTCCATCACCCATCCACCATAGCCAACCACCTCACATCGTCTTCTTCCTCCACCTCCATCACTCATCATCCATAGCCATCCACCTTCGTACCTTCTTCTTCCTCCACCTCCATCACCCATCCCCCATAGCCAACCACCTTTGCACCTTCTTCCTCCTCCACCTACCTCGCACATCCACCATAGTCAACCACCTCCGCACCTTCTTCCTCCTCCACCTCCATCACCCATCCGCCATAGCCAACCACCTCACATCATCTTCTTCATCTACCTACATCGCCCATCAACCATAGTCAACCACCTCTGCACCTTCTTCCTCCTCCACCTCCTTCACCCATCCGCCATAGCCAACCACCTTTCACCTTCTTCATCATCCGCCTTCCTCACCCATCCATCATACCCAACCACCTCACAGATTCATCCTCCTCCACCTCCATCACCCCTCTGCCAAAGCCAACCACCTCACAACTTCTTCCTCCTCCACCGCCATCTCCCATCCGTCATAGCCAACCACCTCACACCATCTTCCTCCTCCATCTCCTTCACCCATCCACCATAGCCAATCACCTCACACCTTCTTCCTCCTACTACCTTCTTCACCCATCCACCATTGTAAACCGCCTCACACATTCCTCCTCCTTCACCTCCTTCACCTCCTTCACCCATCCACCATAGCCAACCACCTCACACCACCTTCATCCACCACCTCCAACTCCCATCCGCAATAGCCTACCACCCCACACCTTCTCCCTCCTCCATCTCCTTCACCCATCCGCCATAGCCAACCACCTCACACCTTCCTCCTCCACCTCCGTCACTCGTCCACTATAACCAACCACCTTCCACCTTCTTCCTCCTCCAACCTTCCTCACCCATCCTCCATATCCAACCACCTCATACCTCCTTCCCCTCCACCTCCATCATTCGTCCACCATAGTCGACCACCTCACACCTTTCTCCTCCATCCCTTCACCTTCACCCATCCCCCATAGTCAACCACCTCACACGTTCTTCCTCCTCAACCTCCATCTCCCATCCACCATAGCCAACCACCTCACACCTTCTTCCTCCTCCACCCCCATCACCCATCTACCATAGCCATTCACCTCACACCTTCTCGTCCCCCACCTCAATGGCCGGCCAACACCATGTTCAATGGAATATAGAATTGTGAAACATAGGAGGGGTCTTAGGTAGGACAGTAGGACGGGTAGGGGATAACCTTTGATGAAGAAGGGGTCTCTCTCTCTCTCTCTCTCTCTCTCTCTCTCTCTCTCTCTCTCTCTCTCTCTCTCTCTCTCTCTCTCTCTCTCTCTCTCTCTCTCT
>BFEA01000202.1:1545314-1561802 GCA_003427395.1 Chara braunii | reverse complement strand
ACTCCCCCTCATCTACCCCTCCCATACTCTAAGGCTAACCTTAACCCTTCTCTTGCCTTTTCCTTTTGGCATGCGACTAACCCTTCCCCATTCACTTGTGTTACGATCCTTGGCAATTTTGAAGTACACATTCACCAGAAAGCACAATGTCGTCCCATTGCAAAAAGAAAGGAATGAACTTGAGAGAAGAGAGAGGGATAAAAGAAGAAGAAGAAGAAGAAGATGATATACTCCAGCATAGGCCAATGACAATGCTCTTCGCCTTCGCCAACCACTCTCCTCCTTCTTATCTCCTCCCCTCTTATTCAAACAAGAATAACAATAATAATGTTGAATGGTTGAACCAGAATCAATGTCTGAATCCCTCTTCTACTGCAGGCACAACATGAGGTCCACGATAGCCATGGCCACTCTTCCTCTTCCTCTTCATGTAGGCCGAGGCTATGGCGGACGAGTAAGGGCTCTACCCTCTTGTCCAAAGGGCGGCCCGAAGAAGCTATGCCGCTGCCTTCCTATGCAAAGGACAACCCAAAGTAGCTATACCGCTGCAAAATCAGCCGCCATGGTTGACTCTGCCCCAAGCTTCCTTGATGCGGCACTGCTCCAACTGGGGCCTTCCAGATGCAGCTCCTAAAAAGGTGATGAATATGGTGTCCACCATAGCCAGGTAGGTACCTCACCACTCTCCTCCTTGGTCCTCATCTCCCTCCTCCTCTTACCGGTAGAGCTCCACCATAGCCAAGGTGGAAGCTCCCCGGCTTCTTCCTTCCAGCAGCGTTGTAGTAGCCAGCGCTCCAGCAGTGTGTCGCCAGACTTGCACACCGAAGAATGAGGTTGGGCTCTTCGCTCAGCCTCCAGATATAGCGGCCTACTTGCCTCCTGGGGGGTGAATTCCCAAGCAACCGGTACCTCCTCCCTTTCGGAGGGAAACATCATTGCAGACTATGATGTTGCCCGTACAGGCCCTAGACTCAAACTCGATGGACTGGTACCCGCCTCGACCTAGCCTACCACTACTGGCCTCTAAAAATGCCAACTTTGTCTTCCTCTGCTCGGCCTCGAGTACCCGGCACATCTACTTCTATTGGGTGTCGTACCAGCCTACTTGCTACTTGAGTGTTTTTCCGCTGCTCTAAGTGTTGCGGGGCTCTCGCTCCTCTAGTTGACCTTTCTTTTGGTAACTTGAAAAACCGATATATGTCGTCTATGTAGGTGGATCCGCAGTTCACTTCCCGCCTAATGACGCCCCACACAACTTCGTCAGTGATTAGCAAAATTTTTGGTCCCGACCAGGGTTGCACCGGCGCCGACCGCCGACCCCGACCGCCGACCATTTTGTCCCGACCGATCGGGGCCGACCGGTCGGCGGTCCGCCGACCAGTCAGTAAACAGGCATCCGCTGCTTTTTTTTTTTTTTTCTGATTGCGCAGCCTTACTTCGCTTGCCGAGTACAGCCCAAATCCGCAGAGAAACCTTTTGGGATGGGGGAGGGGTATGGGGGGTTGGGGTTGGAGCATACCTGCGGCGCAAGTGTGCTGGTCACCGATACGCAAAAAAAAAAAAAAAAAAAAAAAAAAAAAAAAAAAACGGTTGTGAGAGAATGCAGAAGAGAGAGAGAGAGAGAGAGAGAGAGAGAGAGAGAGAGAGTGAGGGGGAAAAATGTAAACAAATAGCTCCTTATTAATATTTATTTCAAACCCCCTGCGGGTTATCCGAGAGGGCCCTCCACACAATCAGCAAGGGCCACGTTGCCGTGAACAAAGTAGTCGTAGCCATGCTGAAGGTATGGCACGCCAAGTATATATGTTGTTGTTTCACTTTAAGGTCCGTGTTTCAGCAGTTATAGGACCACTGAGCACGCGAGTTTCTGGGCAATAGCAGGCCAACTCACCACGTGCTTTTCAGGGCTTCCCTCCACTAAAAATGTGCAAAACTAGAATGAATCTTSTGCTAGAACATGGAACYGTAYGCCGCCATATGTTTTGTCTTTTGTGCAAGTGGTGACGAGTGAAGCAAGGCCCTTAGGGCCACTTGTCGTAGGAAAAGGAAACAAAAGAGAGAGGAATGAATCTTCTGCTAGAACATGGAACACATACGCCGCCATATGTTTTGTCTTTTGTGTTGGTGACGAGTGGAGCAAGGCCCTTAGGGCCACTTCTCGTAGGAAAAAGAAACAAAAGAAAGAGAGAGCTACGGTAGTAAGTAGTTGTAACTTGTAACCCATAACTGCTCGAAAGCAGATCTGACTTCGGATCCATAACATATATTGCTGGCCTGCTCTTCTTTCATACGAAATTTGTTGAACATCTCTTGAGATGTTGGGACCCTTGCATATGTACTGCTGGGGTCCTCCACGAAAAAGACTATTCAACAAGGAATACGTGGGCCCTATTTTTTTTATGTGGGGAGGTGCACCATTGGCTACCTCAGCCAGCCTTCTCCAATTTTTTTTTTATACCCTATTTAGTGGGGTGCGTCGCATCACGTGCGCGTGCATGCGTTATGCGCCGCACGTGCGGAGCTCGCACGCACGCGATACGTCACAGGTATGGGTTGGAGTATAGGCGGAGTATAGGGGTGATATAGGGGATATTGGGGGGGTTAATAACAATGTTGGGGGCGGTTCGGGAGTGTTAGGTTGGTGTATGCGGGTATTGGGGGCCGCTATGGGGGTGTGGGTGGGGTTATTAGGGGTTCTGGATCCCAAAAACACAAAAAGAAGAAAGTGCGGGTTGCCGATGATCCCCGACTGCTAGGTGTCGACCAGCCGATCGGTCGGCGGGTTGGCAGCCGACCAGTCAAGGGCCGCCGACCGTCGGGGTGTGCAACACTGGTCCCGACGTTACTACTATTCGCAATATGCCCAGCACTTCATAGCCCTGTTCTTCATCAAATGGTCCCATTTCTAAAACGGTTCGGTAGTATTCCCTGTACATCATGGCCCTCTCAAACTCTAGACCGGCTAGTGCTGCTACCACGTGTCGGATGTGCTCCACGCCACCCATCCGTTGTAACAAAAAGGGTGGCAATCTCATTCGTATGTTCTCACTTGGCAGGGTAAAGGTATCTGCCATAGCGATTCTCACTTCTGCCGTTACGTCATCCAACCCGGGTTCTGCAAATGCAGGCCCCTTCTGCCATGTTAGCTGCCATGCTCCTTCAAACATGTACTGAGGGTCATCCCCAGACGCCAACCTGATCCCAAAGGTATGCCATCCTTCCTTTGATAGGTAAAATGATCCCTAAGCATGGACGCACCCCTGGAGATCCAAATTCCAGCCCCCAAGTTCTCCCCTCGCATGTCATTCTAATTTCACTATTAGATATACTGTACCCTCCACAAACTCTATACCTACCAATCCATCATTGGGTTACTCACCCCACTCCTTGTTGGCATGCTTATTTCCATCCCGCCATCCGTTTTGTGTGGTGGCAAGATCCCAAGTGACATGTCTTCCCAGAGCGTATGCCTTCGAGCCATCATGCGGCGTCTTCCCGTTTTCCCGCCTGCAATGAGCAATTGTAACCACCAAATTTCGCGCACCTTTGTCTTAGTCTTCCTTAATTTACACAACCAGTTTCTCATTATGTACATTCATCCCCTGCCTTACTCCTAGTCAATACATGCTTTGATTCTCTACTCGTCTCCTCGGCACCCGACATGCTCAAACGCTAGTTTCCTTTAGTCAAACCATAAGACTTCAAATAACAAGAACACGTCGCATACGTAAGAGGGGGTCGTTGCCACCTCGCGGCGAAGTATAACATCTTTTGTTTCGTAATCTACCTCGATCCGATCGTCCCTGACTGCTCTTAAGATGGCGAGGACCTCCTGATCTCGTCCCATCCTTCCTCTTCTGTTATCGGATTCCATATTCATAGTACCCATAGATACGATAGCTCTGGAGCAATCTCCAACCCGACCCAATCACAAATAGTTCCTCTCCATTCGTTCCTTGATGGTATGGACATCTCTACTCCCCCTCAGAGTTGTCTTGGTTTCCAACCCTTAAACATGCGGTCATTCAGACGCTATTCTCTAACCATTTTCTTCCTTCACAGCGCCAACCATCCATTCCACCCATGTCTGGATTCCCTCCTCTTCCCCCCTTCTTTTTCATCTGATTCCCTCCTCTTCGCCTGTGCATGATCTGGACCTGGCGCATTCTTCCTGTGTGTAGCGCCAGGCCCCTTCACACCTTGTGATGAGGATGATGTATGTTTGGTCTGCGTTGCGACATTGATTGAGCTAGTCATTGGTATTCTAGCATTCTGCTGCGCTGTCTTGCACTACGTGATAGAGGTCAGTCTCGGTCAGGTCAGGACTTATATCTAAGTCTTCCACTGCACTACAAAGCACCATTTTTGTATGTATCAGGATGTACACTGCTTGTTGAGATTCCACTAGCACTGCATTGTCCATTCAGTCCTTTTCATCACATTGCGGATCCTTGGTTATATATGTACATCGCCCAACTGGGCATGTAACAGCGGTACTGTGGGCCCTATGGTGGTGCCACAGTACACTGGAAATGGAGGGATGTCACTTGGACGGCCCGGATTTCATAGGCTCTATCAAGAAGCATGTTCAAATTGAGATCGCAACCCAATGGGACCTAACCAAGGACAAACTGATCTTTCTTTACCCAAAGACGGATATTCAACCAAACATCCGAGATTCAGCAAAGACTGGCTGGATGGGGAACAGCGGGGCAGGATGGCAACCATGGTCTGGAAAGGGGAGAATGGGGAAGATCAGGGGAAGCTTGTAAGGGGTTACTCTCTTTGCTTCATGACTGGACATCCCTAGAATGGGGCGGATCAGAGGAAGCTTGTAAGGGATTACTCTCTTTTGTGAGGAATGTGCCCTCACAGGCCCTAGCCAACATGCACATGATATGGGCTGTGGCCCCCAGCAAGCATCATGCCATTCCTAAGTGAGGGCGGGCCTGAAAATCCATGAGAGACCCTTATCTCAGCATTTTGTAATGTGGGTATCAGACAGTTGCAGCACAACAGTTGGTTGAAGTACAACGTGAGCCTCTCCCTGGGCTCCCTCCAGAGACAGCAGCTGCGTCAAGCAGTTGAGCCCAGGGCCGGGTGGTTGCGCCCTGGGCACACGCAGTGAGAGGCCGACACATCACGAAGTGGCCAGCGAATCAGAAAGCAGCATTGTCATCACAGAGGCCCAGCGAGCCAATTGAAAGACGGCAAACACTTGGAGCCTGCAGGCTTCCTGGACGTGCCCGATCTGAAAAGGGCCCAACCCCCCAACTGTCGGACAGGGCCTGGACGCAGACAGTGGGGCCCGACCGGAAGCTACTGCGAGCTTCCTCAGCCAGGCCCATGCAGCCAAACAGGGATGCAACTTCCATGTAGGAAGGTCGCTGGTCAGGCTGAGGGCATTCTGGCCTAGGCAGGCAATGCGGACAGGCTGCTGCGCTGCTGCGCAACTGTCTGCATGTGCGCTGCTGGCTGGGGCGCACTCGAGCGCTATGACGTGACAGGGGTGCTCCACGGCAGGGGGCGCAGGCCGGCCATAGCCGGAATGGAGGGGCGCATGCGGGTGATGGGCGAAGGTGGTCTTTGGGAAGGAGGCGCATGAGTGGGTGGTCAAGGTCTGATGAGGGGAGGTGTGACATGCTGAAACTGCAATTGGGCCCCATTTCAGGGGCCTCATGGGTGCTGAGGGGGCCCCAGGCCGCGTGCCCATCAGACACGCGCCCTGGACGCCCGCGGCGGCCCTTAGGTGGCAGGTACGGTTTTGCGACAGCATTTATTTATTTATTTATTTGCTGCCCTATTTTTATCTGTTCAGACGTTGTTTCAGACTTGCAGTCCCCAAGGCGGTGCCTTGGGCTGCATACACCAGGAGGCAGGCCTCCCCTGTCCAGGTACAGAGTCTGGATGTCCGGTCGGGACCCAGACCCTGTAGACCCACGTTTTGGGCACACGTTTGAGGCACAATCAGGTAGGCACACAGGGGCAGACCAGCCGGCCCAGCGCTACATATAGCCGGGCCACGGCCGAACAGACACACAGTTCAAGTAGCTCACTTCTTGGGCGACACGCTGGACCAGCGCTGCGCTCAGAGGTAGAGGTAGAGGCGTAGGTAGGCAGAGGGGCGGAGGCCATACCTGCAGCGGCGGACCTACCTGACGCCAAAGCTGGGACTCCGTGCGCGCACCAACCTGCACATGACGACGACGACAGCGGCAGTCAGTACACGGCGGCGGTTACCTGCAGGTGAGACAGCGAGGAGAACGACATCTTCTTCTTCTTCTTCGTCTCGCCCTCCATCTCGTCTCCCTCTTTCCTCCTTCCTCCTTCCTCCTCCTCCTTCTTCTTCTTCTTCTTCTTCTTCTTCTTCAGAGAGAGAGGGAGAGAGATTACAGGAAGAGGTTATATCGGGCATATAGCCCAGGATCTGATCCGACAGTTTTGTGGTAGACATTGACTGGACATTCGGCAAGGGACAATTTTTGGACTTCGCTATCGCGATCTTCGCCTTCTCCCTCGCCTCCATCTTTGTCTCGCCTCTACCCCCATCTCTTATACGTGGTATCTCCGGCATGTGCGCGTGCAAGGAGGGACCTTTCTTCTGTGTATGAAGTCCCCCCTCACTCTCTCACATGTGTGGCATATGATGGGATGTCGCGTCAGTCTCAAACAGGTCAGGTCATATCTTTGAGTCTTCCAGTGCGCTACATTGTGCCATTTTGTAAGTATCGGGATGGGCATTGCTTGTTGATGCTTTGCTGACATTGCATTGTCCATTCCAGTCCTTTTCATCACTCTGCGGATCCTTGGCTCCATATACAGTGCCCAACTGGGCATGTATCAGCTGGTATCGGAGCTCCGCACGTGAATCAAGACATAAATCTGATCTGACGGGTGCACAGGGAGGATAGATCGATCGATCGATCGATTGACTGATTGATTGATTCATCGATTGATTGATTGACTGATCAGTTGATCGATTCAATGATGGATTGATTGATTGATTGACTAATTGATTGATTGGTTGATTGATTGGTTGATTGATTGATTGATTGAGATTGATTAGGGCACCCTAATTAGTCCCCAAATTAGCAATTTTTAACCTAACTGCCTAATCCAAATTTTTTACTGTTTTCGGCATTCTAAGAGGGCCTTTACCCGATTCAGACCCTGAATGACGAATGTAGCATAAGGGGGTCACTCGGCCAGAGCCCAACTCGTGAAAAGCAGATCAAAGGACATGTTCTCTGGGACAAAAGTCACATCCTAACTAAAATAAAAAGTCATGTCAAAGGTCACAGTTGTGCCTCTGGACGAACAGTTGCAGTATTCGATTGTGTGAGTCACATCTGTTCATCCAGGGGGTGTGCAAGTCATGTCTGTTCGAACAGGAGATGTGTCTGCTCGTACAGGAGATGTGTCTGTTCGTGCAGTAAGTGTGTCTGTTGAACAGTAGGTGTGTCTGTTCATAAAGAAGTCAAAGAGATAAGGTCCCAATCCAGATTCAAGTCAAAGGGAAAGTCTAGATACAGAATGGAAGTTTGAAATTCAGGCCTGAAGGCCGCAGCAGCAGCAGACCTTGAGGATAAGGAACTGGGACACACTCCACAGAGGCCTGGGACTAGGAAAGGACCCAAGAAAGACTGAATTCAGACCTCGCGAAGGGAGGCCAGCACTATAAAAGACTAGGCCGGCCTCCCTACACGGCAGATTCTCCATTGGCATTGATGCGTGGAAGTGTTGAGGCACTTGTGTGCTATAGTGCAGGGGAAGAGCTCAGGCCTGAGAGCTGCGCCAGAAGGAAGAAGTGTTGGGCGCTGGCTGCAGAAGAGGCCATAGATGCGCCAGCTTGTGTTAGTAGTAGTGAAAGGGTTAGTAGTAGGATATCAGTGAGTAGCATTCAAAGTAGATTCTCATAGACAGGGAGTGTGCATGCATGGGGAGATGAGGGAACTAGGACAAAGATCTTGAGAGAGAAGAGAGAGAGAGAGAGAGAGAGAGAGAGAGAGAGAGAGAGAGAGAGAGAGAGAGAGAGAGAGAGAGAGAGAGAAGACAAATTATGAAGTTGGATATGGTGGATACTTACCTGTTGGCGCCATACCTGTGATCTGAGGGGAGACGCTGGCTGAGCCAGGCCCTTTGTTGACGAATGATTGAAGAGGATTTGTGATCTGTTTGGCGCTGGACTCTTGAACTCAAGATACTCTTTGTATAATGTGACTTTGATAATATGAGCTGCACTATCTGGTTCTCATTCCATCTCGTCTTGGCTTTGTGTGAGACTACATCTGTGTGATGACATTTACGCATGCACTGTGAACACTCCAGCAAGCTGTGAACAGTTAGGTTCCTTGCAATTCTGTCTTTTTGTGCAAATTCGTTGTTTTTAGCATATCGAAAATTCCGACCTTGCGCAACAACGAAAATTTTTGTTCTTTCTTTTCTTTTCGAAATTTCGTTGTTTGATGGGTCCGACAATTTTCGAGATTTCTTCTTTGGCGCACATTCATTTTCATAAATCCAAAATAACGCGGCAGCTGAAGTTCGATTTCTTTCTTTTTCGTGAAATTTCGATATTCCGCTAATTGATATATCCAGGAAAAAATTTTGGTTCATAATTTCTTTTTGCGCAATCTGTTCTTCTGTTAAATCCGAATTTACGCGGCTCGAAATTTTTGAAAAAATTGCCTTTTTATTAGCATTGTGCATTAAGTAGTAAATGGGAAAATCGATTTCCATGATATTTTTTTGGAATTTCGAACTTTCCACTTGCTTCGATATTTCAAATTTTTATTCGTTTTGGATTCTCTCTTTTTGCAGTTAAGTTTCGCGACTACTCCCGAAATTGAAATTTTGCTGCGCATACTCTTATCTGAATTATTCTGGATATTATTTTTTAACTTTGAATTATCGGAACGTGCGAAATTTTATTTTGCAACTTGAACTATTATTCTTTGTTATTGTTAATGCAACCAGACTCGTCTTCTTTCTTACGCAGCATGCATGAAAACAGATGGCAATCACATTGGCGACGAGCGCCCACACAAAGCTAAGAGATATCGTGGCCAAGAACACAGTGCAAATTTAACTTGCTTCAAATGGCTATGGCGCCCCTGCGCCCTCACAACACCCTTCCACGTTGTATCCTCAGCAACTGTTCACACACACGCTAATCTGGATTTCCCTGAATGTCCCACACACGCACACAACTCACTGCACACTCATACACAAACACGCTGTAGCCTATCTCTAATGTCGCACAACTATGGCTGCTGGCTAACTCTACCACTAACTAGCGGCTATGGCCGCTTCGTCTCCCTCTCAGCCCACTTCTTCCTTGGGCACCTGCAGACCTCCTTGCACAAGTCGCTCAGGCAGCACTTCCGCAAGGCTCACAGTCTGAATGAATGAATAACTGGACACTGCCTCTTGACTTATACTTCGGTTGGTCGTTGGTCTGCTCCTTTCCACCGGTCCTAGGGTGCACACAGTCCCACATGGCACTTGTTGACTGGACAATGTGCGACTGGGACTGGGTACCGCTGACTGGATTTGGTAAGTCTTCCCACTTGTCCACTTGCCCACTTGCCTACGGACTGCTTCCAAGACTCTCGAAGGGGCAGTCCTAGAAGACTCTGGACCTTCCTACTTGCCCTTTCCGTACTGTAGCAGCTACGACTACGTATGACCCTTCAAACCTACAACAGCTACGACCAGACATAAGCTACGACTCCTACCCTACAAGTAAGCAGTTGGAACCTACTCAACCCTCGTATGTACAACAACCTAAAACAGACAACTTTAGGGGCAGCTCACGGGTTCAAACCTAGATGGGGCAAACTATATTGTACACGGGTTCGGGGCAGGTCTAGGGATCAAGCCCTGGGATCTGCATCTGCTACCATGAAGGTGAAAACCGTTTCACTCCCACAAGCCTAAATTCGAGGTCCTCCGAGAATATGTCAATCTATAACAGGATCTTTACCCTTCTTAGCTCTTTCATAGGCACGGATTACATCGGCAGCAGTCTCTAGCAGCTCTGTTCGAGTAAACCTGCGGTCGTCTACGGTTCTTGATAGGAAAATCTGACTTTGTATTGTTTCTGTGGACGACCTCTACCTCCTGTTCTGAATACATCCTCACCTACAATGCGATCAATGTCGTATCTTCCGTCCATATCCAGAGGGATCATAGACCTCCTAGATGGGAATTGTTGACTCGTAGTACAAGGCAACAACTTTGATGCATGGAAAACTAGGTAGGTGTGGAGGTGTGCTGGAATCTCTATCGTGTAGGACAAGCCATCTTCTCCGCCCTTGACTTCTAGGACTGGCAACGTTCCTCTATACGCAGCTAACAACTTCTGTGAGATGTTTTCCTTAGGAGCGAATTCTTTGGACTTGACCCAGACTAGGTCGCCTACCTAGAACTGTGACGGGCGACGGTGCTTGTTGGCTTGTTCTATCATCTTATGTTGGGCCTTCCTGAGGTTCTCTATTACGGTAGCAATCTTTTTCTCGTGTTGTAGTGCAAACTCCCTAGTACCGGGCGGTAGCCTCTGGATCTGATCCTGGTTCAGTCTCTCAAGCGTTCTACGCCGTCTAGAGGACTTGCAGTTTGTTGGGAGTACATTTTGAGAACTTGTTGCCGGATCTTGTTCATCTGTTCGGTCTGACCGTTAGTCTCTGGATGGCGGTCAGATGACATCAACAACTTAGAGTCGTAGACTCTCATCAGTTCCTGCCGGTTATGACTGGTGAACCTCTTATCTTTGCCATTAACTATCAACAACGGTATACCATGATCACTGACCCAATGATCAAAGAACTTCTCTACTACTAAATATGTGCATGCCTCTGAAGACAAAGGAACAAAAACTCCATACTTACTAAACCTATCAACTATAATCACGACTTCGCTCTTGCCATGCCTACTCTTGACCCCAGCATCCATGAAATCGATGGATACAGAATCTCCGGGTCCTGCGGGAATAAGCAAGGGTCTGAGAAGACCAAGAGGGGCTCGCGTAGTGGTCTTATTCCCTTAGCATACTTTACAACTGCGTACGTACTTTATGCAATCAGCCTTCATGTCAGACCATGTATACATGCGAACGAGGTTGGCTAATGTCTTTTGCCAACCGAAATGTCCCTCTCTGTCGTGGCATTCCCCTAGGATCAAACTACGGATCTCCTCACTGTTGGGAACGCATAGTCGATCAACTACGCTAGTCTTCTCGAATAACAACCCATCTGTAGTGCGGTAATCCGGTTCAGATTTTGGGGACTCCTTAACTTTCTTGAGGAGGTCGCTATACATAGGGTCCTGCACATACGCCTCTTTGACTTTCTGTTGCTCTCCCTATGTCCAGATAGTGTACTATCACTCCAAAGTAATCGGCCCTCCTACTTACGGCGTCCGCAACTACATTGTATTTTCCTTTGACAGGCTTGAGCTCAAAGTCAAACTGATCTATCTTTGCGGCCCACTTAGTAAGCTTAGGTGTCATCTTGGCCTGGGTCTTCAGCCACCTCAATGTCTCGTGGTCTGAGTAGACTTTGAAGTGGCTCCCAAGCAAGTAATGCTTCCAATGGTCTAGCGCTTGCCTGAGAGCGTGGAGTTCGCTCTCATAGGTAGATGTCGCTACCTTCTTTGAAGGCATCCTAGCAGACATGAACTCTACGGGTCTATACCCATTGCCATCATTTTGTTGTAGAACAACACCTATACCATACCGACTGGCATCAATAGTGACAACAAAGGGCAAGGATGGATCAGCTACTTTGAGGACTTGGTACTATATCAAGGCCCTCTTCAATTTCTTTAGGGCCGATGTACAATCTTGGTCCCACTTCCAGATCGCTTCTTTTTTTAGCAACCTGCGAAGGGGGGCAGCGATGGCAGAGAAGTTCCTCACGAACTTCCTATAGTAATTTGCCAACCCTAGGAACGACCGCAACTCTGTCAATGTGCGGGGAGTCGCCCAGTCTCTAATCGTTGCTATCTTGCTGTCCTCAGGCTTTATGCCATCTCCATCTAAAACATGGCCCAAATATAATACCTGTCCCTTGGCCCACTCACACTTCTTTGCGTTGATCGTGAAGTTAGCTTCTCTCAGCTTCTCCAAGACCTGCCTCAGATGAGCCTTGCGCTCCTGGAGGGTCTTGCTAAACACTAGAATATCATCTAGGTACACAATCACAAATCTATCTAACCACGACCTAAAAAAATCGTTCATGCAATGCTGAAATGTGGTCGGTGCGTTGGTTAGTCCAAAGGGCCTCATTATAAACTCGTTGTGCCCATATCTGGTCTTGAACCCCGTCTTATACTGATCATCCGGATGAACCTCTATCTAATGATTGTCTGACGTCAAGTCTATTTTGGAGAAATACTTGCAGCCCTGCCCCCGATCCAACATATCATCTATCCCGGGCAGTGGTTCTGCATTCTTCATTGTGATGGCGTTAACACCCCTGTAGTCAATTCACATTCGTAACTCTCCCTCCTTCTTGAGAACGAACAGGACAGGCACTCCAAATGGAGATGAACTGGGCCTAATACAACCCTTCTCGAGGAGCTCGTCTAACTGCTTGCACAACTCCTCCAACTCCCTGGGGAAAATTTTATACACAGCTCCCTTAGGAGTCCTATTGCCAGGCTCTATCTCAATGCGATGCTGGATTGGCCATTGCACTACTCCAGTAGGCGGCTCAGACAAGTATGCGCACTCTTCCAGCAACTTGGAAATGCGAGGGTCGATCGACTCTTCCTGTTTAGGCTCAGTAACTAGCCTAACATAGGCTACAAAGACCTGTTCTTAGCTGCTCCTTCTTCACTAACCTCACGAATGCAGAAGCGCTGACGCAACAATGTGTTAAGGAGTTGCCTACCCTTGACACATGAAACAGGCGATCAGTCTTAACTTCACCTGATGGGCTAGGGAGCCTACACTCGTGCTCTCTCAAATGGAGTGTGGCTTCTGCTGCCTCTCCCCAGTCGATTCCTAGGACCATATGGAATGGGAGATTGTCCTCTACGAGAAGAGTTAGAGAATGAAGAACTCTCTCTACCTTCCCATCTTTCTCTAGGCGGAAATATGTCTGGATCCCTCGACGTAATCCTCGATTCGCATAGTGCAATTATCTGCGAGGATACTGACTATGGGTTCTTCTAACTTTTGGACTTTCAAATTCAACTTTAGCTTTTGCATCGCTTTACGACTAATATAGCTTCGGGTGGCCCCACTGTCTATAAGGGCTCCTACTCAGCCTCTAAAAACCTCTACGTCTACGACACTAGTTGTCCCTTTCCATCCTTTCTCATCTTGGCCCAGGTTGGCATCCTCTCCTTCAACTTTTCTGCAAGACCTGTGAGGGAAGTGCCTAGAGAGACTCTAACGCAAGCAGTCTCTGGACAGCTACCTAGGCACTGGCCAGCAACCTCTGCCATAGACACATCTGGTTTGGGAGTTTCTTTGTGGTGCGCGCACTCTTCTCCACATGGTCTAGGGGTAAGGGCAGTTGCAACCCCTACCAGCGGTTGCCTTTTGCTGCCTCTGCAGCACCTCGTCAAGCATCTCTGTACTTGGGGCAATACTTGATAATGTGCCCCGGATCACCGCAAAAAATGCACTGATCCACGTCTATTCGCCTCTGCCATATAGTCTGCTCTAAGCCCAACGCTTCCCAGGCCTTCCTTGCGGCAGGCCAGGGTGCCATTCACCCCTCCTGGGAGGTGATCGATAAGAACGAGGAGGGTTTTGCGGGGGACCTTGACCCCTGCCTCCCTCTTGGCGATTTTCCCTATCGACAACCCTCTGATCGCTCTGTCCCCGACCACTAGAGGCCCGACCCCCTTGGCCCCGGCCTCTCCCTCTTCCTTGCGGCCTCCCTTCGACCGTGACATCAGCATAAGTCCTCCCATGACTAGTGCTATTGTCTTCTTCCTCTCAGCCCCACTCGATCTGATTGTAGGGGACCTCTTCCATACCACCCTCATCTAACGTAACGATCAGATGATCCTTGGCCCTCACTTGGCCAAAGATGGTACGACCTTTCCACTTCTGCCCCTTGTCCAAATCTTTATGCCAGAAAGTGGATGCTGGCATGGACTGGGCTTCAAAAGTCACCACCTCCCTACTCAATGTATCGTAGGTCATGGTGGGCCGTTTACTCATCTTGAAGAAGTGCTCGTGCAAAGCATTGGGTATGGCACAGAAGAATAATTGAACTAATTGGGTCTCAGTGACCCCATGCCCAGGGACGGCAACCAGTTTGTCCATAACTCCCTTGAGTGCCCTGGCACACTTCCACTGGCGAGAGTGGATAGTTTGCAGCTTGTCAGAGGCCCTAAGGCCCCGAGTGGCATCTGCGAATCTTTCGCCAAGCAACTTTAAAAAAATTGGTCAGGGGGGCTGATGATGGAATATGGTACCATATCATTTTCGCATTTAGCAGCTTGGGCAAGGGACCTAGCGAAGCTAGATGCCTCATCTTTGAGGGCATGGAAGGCAGTGAGGACTTGCTCCTCATGCAAGATCTTTTGGAGGTGAGTGTAAGAATTAACGTTCGCCTCCCAACTGTCGAAGTTCTCCCCTTTCTTCCCACTGTAGGAGTCAGGGAACTTCACTTTCACTCGCTCTCTACGGGGACGGGCTTCCTCCTCCTTTGGAGCAGCAAGCTTCGCGCCTTCTATGGCGCCTGTGCAGAAGTGCTCAGTATTTTTTATCCTCGCCTTCATCTCTCGTGCAAACTCTCTACAACCTAGGCGTATGGATTGTAAGGCTATATCCTGGCCCCTCATGAATTGATATTGTTCCTGCCGGGCCTTCGCCAAAAGTTCTATGTTCCTAGCCATGATTTCCATTTTCCCTTGAAGATGCCTTCTCTGCTTATCTACCACCCTCAACTCCTTTTCCATCCTATATGCCGCCTCCAACGCCTCTTCTCTCTTGTGAGGCACAACTTCCATTCCAACTTCTTCTCTACTTCCATTGGCTGGCGGCGTAGGGGTTTTCCCCTGCCTCTAGCTCCCTTATCACCGCCTCCTGTTCTGCCCTGGGGACATATAACATTGATTCTTCCTCTTCTCCCAGGGATAGATTGACGACCCACTCTGAAACCTTCTTCTCCATCCATTGATCTTCTTCCTTCGTGCTGCTCGACTCCCCTCTTTCTCTTTTAGCATTTCTTCCAAGGGGACTTCTTCATCTACTTCCTCTTCTTCTTCTCCCACTGCCTTCAACTTTTCTTCTTCTTCTTTCTTCAACCTCTCCATCTCCTCCAACTTTTTCTTCTTCGCCGCCTGCTCCTCCAATAAGGCCAACTTCTTGGCATGCTTAATCAACTCTTTCTTCGCCTCCTTTTCTTTTCTTTCTTTGAACAGGGTGCGGCTTGCTCCTCTTGAGCCTTGGTGCTCATACCTGTTCGCGTGGTCACCATGGTGAAAGATGCACAACCAAGTGGCAGTTCCACTCCTCACGACTTCCACCCACTGACTGACTAACTAACTGACTGACTCTCTATGGACCACATAGTCCTCCCCTTTGTTCGAGCCAGGTTACCACAACCGACGGAAGCTTTCGCCACCACTGTCCTTTACAATCCTCGACCCAGATGCCCTGCACCGCTGTCACTGCAGGACTTCACCGCTGATCAGGATGCCTTTTAAGGAGATCCCCCACAACTCCTCAGGAATTCTTTAACGTCACAGCAAGGACGACATAATCAGCAAGTCCTCTTAAGACTTAGACAGTCGGTTGTGCAGCCCACAACTCGGATTTTGGGCCAACCATGCCACACTGAGCAGCCCGGCGGTCTGTACTGGTCCTTGGGAGGGTCAGTCCTCCGGGACGTGTCAGTTGTCAGACATTGACAACAGCCCTACTCAGCCAGTGTGGATTTGGTCAACACAGCTCTATGACCACATACAGGGAGTTCCTATCACCTGGACAAAAGAGACGCAATGCAGAAAGAAGAGACAAACAGACTTAGCAAGTACCATGGGGTGAGTGCACATCCATAGGGCGAGGGGATAGGCTGAAGGCTTGGCGAAATTATAGCAACTCCTGCTTGGTCAAATTCGTGGTCAACAGCTCCGGTCAATGCCAGTCAACGCCGGTCAACAACTCAGTCAACGTCTTGGTCAACACCCCGCTCAACTTCAGTAAGCTATGCTATGGCTGCCGACCCCTTCTCCTTCAACAACCTTCATCTTCCTCTTTCTCTCTTCACCTTCACCATTGGCTATGGCTTCTCTCTCCTCCTTCGTCTCTTCTTCCTCCTTCACTTTCCTCCTTCACTTTCTTTCTTTCTTCCAACTTTATCTTCTCGCTCACTTTTAGTCTTCTCCTTCGTCTTCCTCTCTGTGTCCGAGCTCCGCGGCTATGGCTGCCACCTTCTTCCTTGAACCGCACAACCAATCTTGTATCGCTCCTCTCTCTCTCTCTCTCTCTCTCTCTCTCTCTCTCTCTCTCTCTCTCTCTCT
>BFEA01000202.1:1519789-1539269 GCA_003427395.1 Chara braunii | reverse complement strand
GAGAGAGAGAGAGAGAGAGAGAGAGAGAGAGAGAGAGAGAGAGAGATTGGTGAGTTTGGGACTTGATGACATTTGGATCCAGACTCTACATTGGGATTGAGGCATTGGACGAGGGATTATTCGGGACCTGTACCGAAGACTTGGTGTTGACGACATTCCCATCTTCCCCTCTTCTTCGTCTAACCCCCCTCTTCTTTGTCTATGTATGGTTGGGGACAGGCGCATTCTTCCTGTGTGAGCTCCAGGCCCCTTCACACCATGGAACGATGATGGCGTATGTTTGGTCTGCATTGCGACATTGATTGTTCGGATCATTGGTATATTAGCCTTCATTGTTCGGATAATTGGTATATTAGCCTTCCGCTGTGCTATCTTGTACTATGTGAGAGAGGTCGGTTCTTGTTCTGGTCTGCACTTTTACAGTATGTGACAGTTTGGTATCGGAGCAAACCTCTCAATCAGAGGATCCGCCCAATCAAGTAGCCAACTTGCTTGATCTACTGATTGTTGAATGATTGATTGATTGATTGACTGTTTATTAGTAAATCAAGTAGGACTTCGTCAAATCTCTGCAAATTTTTTTCTCCTTTTTTCACAACTTCGGATATTAGCATTTCGTTTTCTGTTTTACTCTGGGCATTTAGGTGAACTAGGGAGGTTACAAAGAAGATGATCAATAGCGAACTTCAGCAATCAAACAGCATCATACACACAAGACCAGTTAGTCGTGACCTCGGACCAATAGCAGAATTGCATCACGAGTTTCACCAAATAAGAGTACACCAAAAGCTCATAATTGACAATGCTGGAATAGTCTCATCATCATCATCAACGAAGAACCAATGTTGATATCCTATATGGCGCTCGGCGCCCAGACTACAGATGGCATATCCTATCTAGCCTATACTACAATGCCGAAGATGACGACAACAACTCTTCCGAAGTACGACCAGATAGCGGCCAATGCCGCACGCTCCAGCACAAGGTATGTCTCTCGCATCACTCATAACCTCATTCCCCAACACACAGATGCCACATGCACCCAAGGACCACCCTGCGCCACATCCAACTCACAGAAGCGCAGCTCGGCTATGGCTGCCTGCTCCTTCCTGCTCGCCCGTGAGCACGTGAGCGCCAGCCCGCTTCAGCGCAGCAGCGCTTGCGCAGCATGCAGCCAGCACCCAAATGTCCAATGAGGAGGCAGGCCCTTTGCTATATGGAAGTGGCCTGCCTGCATTCTGTCCAAGGCTGCGCTGGGCCTTTCCCAAGAAGCTTCCGGTAGGCCCTGGTAGATTGAGGCCCAGACCAAACGAATTGGCCCAGGGCTGCTGACAGGTACATGTGCCCAACTGCCCGCAACCTGAGTTGGGCCTATGATGTGAATCTCGCCCAGGGCCTGACTCAGATGCATTTGATAAAGGAAGTCAGGGCCTGGGCGCTTCCAACCAACTGGCGCAGCGCAACTGCCTGAATTTTCCCCAGTTGCGAAGTAGTCCAAAATAGGCCTCTGAGGGTCTGTCGGGCCTGCCTTCACTTAGGGCGGCCGACGCTGTTGCAAATAGGGCGCAGTGGGGCTTATCGAGGCCTTGTGCCTCGCATTTCCTCCTCCATACTTTGCTAGTCCTCTGAGAAGTTCAGTCTTCGATAATATGGCACTTTCCTTTCCGTAAAGACTTCTCGTAGTGGGCAACTACCCGTGGAGCGGTCTGCATCAGTTCCTCCCTTGTGAACCATCTGTCCTCCTTTGGATCAGTGTGATGTCTGAACCAAACTCGATACTGCAGCTTCGGTTTTGGAGGACGTCCTCTGCCTGTTAGTCTTGGAGCTGGCATCTCCCGGTGGTCAACAATATCATCGATGTCGACCTCTCCATCCATGGTTGGGGGCAGCATTGAGAGACGAGATGGAAACTGATCTGTTTCTTTAAAAGGTGCAAGCTTTGAGGCGTGGAAAACAGGGTAAGTGCGTAAGTGACCAGGGATGCGAACAACATAAGACGGCCCATCTGGTTCATTCCCAACAACATCCAGAATCTCCCATGGTTGGTGGCATGAGCTTGCGGGAGATCCCGTGCTCCTGTCCCAGTTCTGAGGACTTGACCCAGGCTCTCTCTCCTATCTGAAACGTGGATGGGCGGCGGTGTTTGTTCTCAAACTCTATCATCGCCGCCTGTGCTTTGTGCATCTGCTCAACAGCCTGCTGCATCAGCTGCTCATATTGATAAGCAAACTCTAAAGTCCCAGGTGCAGCAGGGGGCTGGTTCTCAGGTAGTAAGAAATCCAAGGGCAGTCTAGGCTTAAGGGTTAATAGCAGACTATTCGGGCTCACGCCCGTTACACTGTGGACCGCATTGTTGTACAGGCTGGCAATGAGAGCAAGTTTCTCATCCCAGTCTACCTGATTTGGCATGATGTAATGCCTCAGCAGGTGTTGTACAACGCGGTTCAACTGTTCTGCTTGTCCATTCGCCTCGGGATGGTTTCCTGATGTCATCTGTAGCTGCGTTCCCTGTTCTGCAGCTGCGACTTTCCACGGTTCACTTGTGAATCGCACATCACGGTCACTGACTATAGACTTCGATAATCCAACCAGTTCTCTTTGAACAGCTTAATCACATGATCAGTCTTCGCTGTCTCCATCATTGCAACTAACCTAGCGTACTTACTAAACCTATCCACAATAACAAAGATGTGTCTCATTCCGCTCTTGTTGGTTACCAGGGTATCCATGAAGTCCATGGATAGGCTCTCACCAGGCATTTCCAGAATCGAAAGGGGCTTGAGGAGCCCAAGAGGGGCCTCTGTACGGGGCTTGTCTCTCTGACAGACCTTACAAGTCTCCACATACAGCTTAGCATCTCTCATCATCGTGGGCCACCAGAACCGCTGCAACAAATTGGCTGCAGTCTTCTTGAAACCAAAATGGTCGGTGGCGTCATGACATTCTCCTGTTACGATCCTCGCCAATTTCGAAGTAAACATTCATCTGAAAACACAATGCCATCCAATTGCAAAAAGAAATGAATGAATGAACTTGAGAGAAAAGAGAGGGAAAGAAGAAGAAGAAGAAGTGAGAAAGAAGAAGATGATGATGTACTCCAGCATAGACCAATGTCAAGGCTCTTCTTCTTCGCCAACTAATCCCTTCCTCCTTATCTCCTCCCTTCTTATTCAAACAAGAAATAACAATAATAATGTTGAATGACTGAACCAGAATCAATGTCCAAATCCCACTTCTACTACAGCATAGACCAATGTCAAGGCCTGTAGGAAATCCACCATTCCCCATGTCCGTGAAGTCAATGGAAACAGACTCACCCGGGCCATCAGGGATAGGAAGAGGGTGCAGCAGCCCATAGGGCTTCTGCCGAGACGGTTTGATGCGTTGACAAACTTCACACTCAACCACAAACCTTTGTGCCATTCTTTTCATTCCAGGCCACACAAACTTTTCCAACAGATTCCTGTATGTCTTCTCAACACCGAAGTGTCCACTCCGGCCGTGAGCCAAATCCAAGAAGTGGGTCATGATCGGCTCATGGTTGGGCACACACAGTCGGTCATGCTTCCCGTAGCGTCGGAAGAGAAGACCCTTACACTCATGGAAATCAGGCTGACTGCTAGGGTCAGCCGTAATCTACTCAAGGATGGGACTGAGTTCCGGATCCTTGGCAGTTCCTCCTTCAAATTTTTACACAGGTCATAGGAACCCACAAGGAGCCCGTTCGATAGACACAACCTTTTGGAGGAGTGCTACCTTCAATCAACTCGATCTTGTGTCGGACCGGACGCACGGGAACTCCATGCGGTTCGTTCAAGACTTCAGGAAATCGGTTGAGAAGGTTGCGATTTTCCAGCGGGACTTCCTGAGGAGGATCATCACTCTCAGGAGTAAGCATATCAGATGTCATAGGTGCAGCCAACACAACCGGATTAGAAATAGAGTCATTTGGACTAGAGTTGGATTTAGTAGAGGTAGACGTAGTTGCATCAGAAGTAGAAACAAGATGCAAAGTAGAATCATTATGTACAGCAAAAATAGAAGGCACATGAGTAGGCCCAACAAAGGCTATATACATGTGCTCATCAACTTTGCGCCTGCGCCACTTTTTGCAGAATTGCATTGCATTGAGAAAAGTTACTTGGGACTCGCGCGGCTCATCCAAGAGGACTGGACGCTCGATTCCCATGGCATCTTTGACCATGAATTGTGAGTCCTTCCACGTGGTTCTTTCACATTGGGCCTGCAACCAGCCCAAGCCAATAATCGTGTCGAAGGGGTACTGATCAAGGACATAGAAGTTCAACTCATGCGTGATCGTGCGGTCAGCGTCAAAGGTAGTGCGCACACCTTTGACTGCATGCGTAGATGTGACAACCTCTTGGTTGCCCACTTGGGTCCGACAAGGATTCTGCAAGGTCACTTGCTTCATCCCCAAGCGTGCCTTACGAATGTCGTGCGGTGAGAAGTAGTTGGCGGTTGCACCACAATCAGCCAACGCACGGATGTAACGACCATTAATGTAGAGTTTGAAAAAGATCAACTTCGTCCTCCCTTGCGCGCGTTCTTGCTTCATATGAGCCCAGCGCGTCAACATAGCATGAAAGTCAATTTCTTCTGACTCTACCCAAGGCTCCTTGTATAGGATGTGTATCTTCTCAGCCTTGGAATCAGCATCAGATGGGGTTTCAGGAGAGGTTTGCTGATCAGAATCCAGAAAAGGATCTGTACTTACATGTTCAGCCTCTCCATCTGTAAAGTGTGCTGATGATGTCTCTACCCCCGTTGCTGGTTTCCCTGCTGCAATCTGAAACATTGTTGGACTAAATGTCCCGGTTTAGTGCAATGCAGGCAAACCCCTTTCTTCACCCTGTGTTTCCACTCACTTTCACTGATCCGGAGATCTACCCATGGTTTTGTGGCAGGATCTTGCGGTTTGGGTGGAATTTTCGCTCGCTTGGGAAGAAGAATGGTGTTAGTATTGTTCTTCATTGTGGTCCTCGATCCCTTACTTTTAAAGGCAGTCTTTTTAAAGGCATTCATAGATTCGTCGTCGTTCACATACTCAGACTCATGGGCTGACAAAGGGCAAGATACCCCGCAGTCTTGCTCTTGATCGTCATCAAGAGAAGATTCCTCCACGAGGGTCTCCTCGCAAGCCTCAAGCAGATCGTGTGCTGCAAAACGGTTGCTGCCTGGAAACCGTTTGCGGCTGGTGGTCTTTTTGCCACTTGATCCACCCGGGAGGTCTTGTGCCTCCAGCTTGACTAAGTCCTGCATGAGGGTAAGCCAATCTGTATATGCGCTGAGTCGATCTTTTATAGTAGAGGGGACCGTACCTTTTATCACATCCAGACAGGACTGCGTAGTCATCTCCAGATCCGGAGTAGCAAAGATTTTACTAACATACTGCTGCAGGCTGTGCATGGTGTCGGTCCACTTGCTGTGCTTGAGCTTGTCAAGCTTGAGTTTAGCCTTGGCTGCAGCATGTGGATCAGCATACTGTTTGATCAAGAGCTCTTCGAGTGTGGCTACCGGCGTAGCCTTCAGCCATTTGTTCAGGTCTATCCTTTTGTAGCCTGCTTGTACAACTTGGATTTCCAAGAATCCTCTCACGACGGGTTCCACATTGGTCCCTAGGACCGACGACTGAGTAACTGGGAGTGTCCCTAGCACATCGAAGTAGGATCGCATGGAGCTGATCCAAGATTCGATGTCGTCCTTTTCGTCATGCTTAGACGGAATCTGGGCCGCCTTTCTATCCATATAGGAAAAGCTGCAGCTTGGACCAGCGGCTGCTGGGTCCGAACTCGGGACTGCAACAGTTCCCGAATGCCCTGCGCTACTACTTGCTGCTGCAGCAGCAGCAGCAGCAGCGGGGTCTGAACCTGCTGCAGATCTAGATAGTCTATTGGTCACACTCAAAGAAGAAGAAGAAGTAGAAGAAGACACATTCAGAGGGGCAAGAACGGACTGACACACAACACTAGAAGCAGGGTAAGCAGGCGGAAGGATACTTTGGGTTGGCTGCACATTAGCGAACTGTTGCAACTGGTCACGGTGCTGCTGCACCATCAGGGCCATGTCATCTCGCAACTTTTTGAGTTCGTCGAACACTTTGGCGAGCTGGCCAGTATGGTCCTCAACAGCCCGAATGTCTACCAAAGCCCGAAGGAGTGGAACAGTTTTCTCTTCCATCTCCTCATCAGTTAGGGCAGGCAAGGTATAGAAAATGGCTTCATGAGCCTTTACC
The DNA here is from genome assembly GCA_003427395.1 of Chara braunii. Classification (NCBI taxonomy): domain Eukaryota; kingdom Viridiplantae; phylum Streptophyta; class Charophyceae; order Charales; family Characeae; genus Chara; species Chara braunii. Next base: position 1,533,016 of record BFEA01000202.1, on the reverse strand, counting down.
TTCTCCTCCCTCTCCTTCTCTTTCTCTTCCTCCTCCCTCTTCAATGCTTTCTCATAGAAGAATCGGTACTGTGCTTTCTCTGCCTCAGGGGCAGCGTCCATTTGCAGCTTCCAATCTGCTGTCGATGCCATGATGGAGGACGAAGGAATTAACAAGTCTCTCAAGAGAGGTCCGTACTTCCTCACTTGTCTGGGATGAACACTCCTCTTCCTTCTCCTCACTCCCTCAAGATCAACACTCAGAAGCTTCTCTCTTCTCTCTCTCTCTCTCGTTTGCGATCGTGTAGACGCAGGCATTAATGAACCCAATGAAAGAAACAGCTTGAAATCAGTCAGAAGAGAAGGTAGAACTCCTAGCCGGAGCGGCARTTCATTTGGACTGGAGAGCAGTCAAAACAACAAAAGAAATAAAGATCAGAGAGATCTGATCCAGCCACACAGTCTGGCCCGACTACGTATGGGGTCCTCCCAAGCCTAGTCGGACTCAGCTCCGTGAAGACACAGCAAATCAGATTCAAAGTGTGTAGTGTAATGCAAGAGACAATTGAGTGGTGTCCAAGGTGCGAGTCAGGCGGCGGATCATGCGGTAAAGTATGATAAAACGTCCCAGCGGAGATCCCCTCCGCAGTGAGTATCCTGGTCCGAAAGCATAAAGTCCGAGTCCCAATCAGATAGAGCAAGGTAACTGACGTCAACAGATTTGGCCTGAGGGGCCCTTTTTGTTTGGGCCCGGTCCCACTGAGTCCCAAACGGTCCCAGTGGAGTCAGAACCGGGTCCCAACCAACAAGAGTTCCACAAAGACCTACTCTGTCCCTACCAAATTGAAAAAATGAAATTTTGCCCCAGAAAGAACCTGTAGACTACAATCGTTCAAAATGAAATAAACAAAGCACTGTAGAGAGATATCACATGGCAAACAAGATACTCCATTCATTCACTCGTCAGGTAAGTAGGCAGTTCACACACCTCACACGCAATCAAGACTATGGAGGATGGAAGAAGAACCCAGAGAACCCCAACAGGCAGTCAATTCCATGCACACACACATGGCCACCCTGGTGGCACGACACTTACCTGAGTGGCCGCGCTCTTGAGATGAAAAGAACTCACCCCCCTCTCACATAGTCCTCCTCACCCAATTAGCATCCTCTACACTAGTGTCCTATCGTCTAGGAGGGTCAACATCTACCCCAAAGTACGAAGCCGGATCCCCCGTCGATGTTGAAGTTCAAAGCAGCAACTTGCAGTCCGTAGGTGCAGATATGGCTGCCACCCTCAAGCTCGCCTACTTGAGTGGAACCCTAAAGTCACTCCTCGTCTTCCTTGAAGTCCAGATTCAAGTTGTAGGTGCCCTTCACTGTCGCCTCTCTCAAATTGCATCACGAAGTCCCACCTTGTGTCTCGCCACCACAAACATGCACTCAAGCAACCTGGCCGGGTCTAGTGTCGACCCTACACGGCCCTGCCAGGTGGGAGCAACTTCCCTTCACCACGCTGCCCCACTTAACCCTAACTTCCAGCCCTAACCCTAAGTGGTTAGCCCTTACCACTAGGGTTAGGGTTATGGCAGCAAAGTCAACTCTCGCCAGCAAGTAGAATCCGCTCCGATACCAATGTTACTATCCTGGCCAATTTCGAAGTACACATTCATCTGAAAACACAATGCCATCCAATTGCAAAAAGAAATGAATGAACTTGAGAGAAAAGAGAGGGAAAGAAGAAAAAGAAGAAGTGAGAAAGAAGAAGATGATGATGTACTCCAGCATAGAGCAATGTGAAGGCTCTTCTTCTTCGCCAACCAATCCCTTCCTCCTTATCTCCTCCCTTCTTATTCAAATGAGAAATAACAATAATAATGTTGAATGACTGAACCAGAATCAATGTCCGAATCCCACTTCTACTGCAGGCACAACATGAGGTCCACCATAGACATGGCCACCCTTCTTCTTCCTCTACATACAGGCCGAGGCTATGGCGGACTACTGAGGCTTCAGCCTTCCGTCCAAAGGACAACCCCAAAGCAGCTATGCCGCTGCCCCACCTCAAGGTCATCACCAGGCAGCTATGGCGCTGCCCACTCAGCCACCACGTCTGACTCTGTCCCGAGTTTCCTTGATGCGGCACTACCCCAACGGGGACCTTCCTGATGCAGCGCCTAGCAAGGAGATGAAGATGGTGTCTACCATAGCCAGGTAAGTGCCTCGCCACTCTCCTGCTTGGTCCCCTTCTCCCTCCTCCTCCTACCGGTAGAGCTCCACCATAGCCAAGGTGGAAGCTCCCGGCTTCTTCCTCCCAGCAGCGCTGTAGTACCCAGTGCCACTTCAGCCGTGTCGCCAAACTTGCACACTGAAGAATGAGGCTGGGCTCTCCGCCTTGCCTCTTGATATAGCGGCCTACTTGCCTCCTGGGTGGTGACTTCCAGGCCGCTCGGCCTCTCCAAGCAACTGGTCCTTCCTTCGTTTCGGAGGGAAACATCATTGCAGACCCTGATATTACCCGTACAGGCTCTAGACTCAGACTGGTTGGACTGGTACCGGCCTAGACCTACCCTACCGCTACTGGACTCTAAAAATGCCAACTTTGTCTTTTTCTGCTCGGCCTCCAGTACCCCCTTCACTCCAACTGCAGTGGGGTGCAGTATCGGCCTACCGGCCTACTTAAGTGTTTTTCTGCTACCCCAAGGGCCGCGGGGCCGCTAGCTTCGCCACTTGAGTGTTTTTCCCTGCCACAACCCTCAATGCCACGGCCACAGGTAAGTACCGGCCCTACGGGCCTGCCAAACAAGCAAGTACCCTTGCGGGTCACACACACACTCATACCGACAAGCACTCAGACAGGCACGCAGGTCACAAGCACGCACACACAGACAGACTTAGAAAACACAGCAGAATGCGGGAATCTCAGCAAGGCATCCATTCCATCGGCAGGACTTCAGAAATCAGCAGTGTTCTCTGTCTGTGTTTTGACGGGTCATTACACTCCTAAAAATAAACTACGCAAAAACTCTCTATTTGGGACACACAAACGTTTATTCCCTTCCTTCTCAAGGAACAGCAAGTCGTTGATCAACTCAAACTCGACAGAAGTCTTCTTATCATTCGCCTGAAGTCTGCATATGATCTCAGACATGAACTGGTCCTCGCGATAGGCTTCCACCAAAGATTGAGTAAAATCGTCCGCAAGCCCAAACTCAGTGATCAGCGCACCAGAGAAATCTGGTCTACGAGACAGTGCATCAGCAACCTTGTTGTACTCGCCCTTGATGTACTGGGGCTCAAAGTCATACTGCTCAATGACTTCAATCCAACGCTTCAAAGCGTCAGAGAGCACAGGCTGGGTTCTCATCCACTTCAGGGTCTGGTGATCAGTCCTGACGTAGAAGAACCTCCAAGGAGATAGTGTCTCCAATGGGTGAGTGCCTTGTAGATCGCATAGAGTTTCTTCTCATAGGTGGACTTAGCCAACTTCTGAGAGGGCATCTTTTTGGACATGTACTCTACTGGCCTCAACTTCTTCCCCTCCTGCTGCGCAAGTATGACGCCTATGCCATATTGGCTAGCATCCGTAGTTACTACAAATGGCTTGTCAAGATCAAGGAGTTTCAAGACCTCATGATGCATCAGCGCATGCTTTAGATGTTTGAAAGCAGCCTCACATCTGTCCGTCCACTCCCATGAGGTGTCAAGGCGAGTCAGGTCAGTCAAAGGGGCGGCAACTATGCTATAGTTCTTCACGAAATTGCGATAGTCGTCGGTCATCCCTAAGAAAGACCTCATCTTAGTCACAGACTGAGGACGCAGCCAGTCACGAATGTTGGCCACCTTCGCGTCATCAGGCTTTAATCCCTCCGCGGAAATCTCATGACCCAAGTACAAGACATGGGTGCGGCCAAACTCGCACTTCTCACCGTTGATCTTGATCTTGTGTTGTCACATAAGACTCAGGACTTTGTCCAAGTACGCAACGTGCTTCTTGCTTCTTGACAGTCTTACTAAAAATAAGTATATCATCGAGGTACACGATGACAAACTTATCCAAGTAGTCATGAAATATCCGATTCATAGCGTGCTGAAAGGTGCCAGGAGCATTGCAAAGGCCGAAAGGCATCACCACAAAGTCGTACAGACCGTACCTGGTCTGAAAAACGGTTTTGTGTTGATCCTCGGGTCGGATTGCAATCTGATGGTACCCGGACTTCAGATCTATCTTACTGAAGTACCGACACCCTTGCACTCTATCTAGCAAGTCATCGATGTGTGGAAGGGGCTCATTGTTCTTGGCAGTGACAGCATTGAGGCCCCTATAGTCAATGCACATCCTAAGTGTTCCTTCCCTCTTCTTCGGTACGAATAGGACTGGTGAACCATAAGGAGAAACACTCGACCGGATCCAACCCTTTTCTATGAGTTCCTTGAGTTGCCGGCGAAGCTCGTCAAGCTCGCCTGGAGACATCCGATAGATCCTACCCTTCGGGATGCTAGACCCTGGGATAATCTCTATCGCGTGGACGACCTCCCTCTCAACAACCCCTTTTGGCTCTTCAAATAGATCAGGGTATTTAGCAACTACTCCCTCTATCTCGGCGGCATTTTCACCGGCTTGCCTGCAACAGAGACATAAACTAGATACATACCCTCCTCCTGATTTTGCTTATAGTAATTATAGAACGCGGCCGCACACATGCATTTGTGGGACTTGCAGACTAATAGCTTTGAACTTACGTAATCTGGCGGTCCCCCCACCTGGCAAAGTGTGTTTGACTACTTTTCGGTCCCAGTCAAACTGGGGCTGTGCCACAGAGAGGTAGTACATACCTAACAACATATCCATGGAGAGTTCATCGCTCACTAGGAACGAGACACGATGTCTCAGTTCCCCTCCCGCGTACGGGAAACAACTCAACATCTTGGAGGTAGTCATTGAGTACCATGCGCTGTTTGTTGGCACAGGTTGACTCCACAGGTCCACTCCACAGGTCGACTCCACAGGTCGACTCCACAGGTCGACTCAGGCACTGCACTTGCCCTTGTAAGCGTAGCCTCTCAACACACGCACGACTAATGAAGGTCCGTGTCGAGCAAGTGTCATAATAGGCCCCGGCCTTACGGCCGCTGATGACTACCTCGCTGACGAACATCTCACCCATAGGAGTTTTGACTAGTGCCGTCCAAGAAGCTAGTGGGTCTAATCGAGACCACTCCTCCTCTAGCTCCTCTAAGGACTCAAACACATTCATTGAACAGAGGGTCGATGGGTCTGAATGTGTTCGCGGGACGACGGTGGAGTCAGTAGCTTGGGCCATCTCTCGAGATGGTGAGGGTGTGTCCACCACCTCGACCCTAGCAGGAACAGCTACTATTCCTACTGGCCCGACGTGTTTCCCGAAGCAGTGCCTGAAGTGCTGGCAACATTGCTACCAACGGAAGCGGAGGATCCTACCGCCTGCCCCATCGTAGCAAGAACAAAGAGGCCAGATGAGAGGATTTCATGCTTCAGAGGACCTCAAGTAAATGATTTTTTGGATGAATATGAACTATTCGGTCTCAATTATGGTTGGACAGATAAACAACGGCTTAAGCACCTTCTATCTTATTGTGACATTGACTCGAGGTTGGTTGTTCAAGAATTGATGGAAGGGGTCACTACCTGGGAAGAGGTCAAAGAAAGAATGAAAAGAGAATTTGAGGAAGATTCTGTTCCAACAACTACCAAGGATCTCCTCAACATCAGAAGAGCTAAGTGTGACACTTTCAATGTTTTTCTCCAAACATTTATCAGAACTGCCAGAATAATTCCATATCTGGATGAAGCTCAAAGATGCCATATTTTTTTTACCAACTTCACTGACAATGAAAGGCAGACTGTTCTTAATCAAGCTCAGCACTACCCTCTCAGATGAGATGAAATGGGGGCAATAGTCAGAACTCTGCCTACGGTCTCGCACAAGAAGTGGTCACTGGATCAGATCAGCACACTAGTTAAAGACAAAGAGACTGAGAATGGTATGAACAGAGGGAACAATTTGAGTGCAGAAAATTTTATTCAACGAGTTATGACCAATTACATGCCTGCGAATCATGTCACTAATGAAAAAGAGAACAAGAAGGTTGAAAGCGAAGATGAAGATGATGATGATGATGGTTATGGCAAGAGAGAAGATTCCTCCAGGTCAAGAAAGAACAGAGGGAATGGTGGAAAGGAGAACAGAGAGAGAAGAAAGTATGATGAACGCCCAAGGAAGAGTTTTGTATGCTATTATTGTGGTGAGGGAGGTCATACTACCACCTACTGTAAACCCTCAGAGGAGGATGTGAAAAGTGGGATGGCAAAGAAGGATGCAATGGGTCATATCTGTGATAGTTCATGGAACAAATTGAATCCTAGACATCCTGGAGGTATGAGACTTCTTGCCATTAAACACGAAGAGAAGATGAAGAAAAAGAGGAAGAGAAAAGCTAATGTGAATGTCCTTTTCTTTACTGGTAGTTTGCCTAAGGAACTTGTGCAAAAAAACGCCAACCATTTTTCATTGATTGGTTTACCACTACAGTCTCTAACTTTAATGGAAGAAGTGTCCGATGAGGCATCCTCAAATAAGCTTTTGTTGGGAGAGGGCTTCGCTTCTCAGATTCCTTCTGAGTTAGTGACAATTTCTCCTAGCAAGTCTAACAGTTCGGTCAACATGATGTCTTTTGAGAGTAATCTACCACCAAAACTCATAATGGAACCCAGTGCAGTGATTGGAGAAGTGAGGAATCTTCAAGCACGCTTCACCACAAATGATAGAGGAAAAGAAGAGAAGGAAGACCGAAGAGACTCTAGTTGACATTCTTGATTATCAAGAACCAGAACCTCTATCTAAAAAGAATGAGCAAGGGAAGAAGAGAAAATTCATTCTCAAGAGTGAGTTGGAGGATTGGATTGTAATTACAGATGTAATTACCAAGATGTTAGAGGAAACAAAAGTGACTTTGTCTTTGAAGGAGGCAATGACACTACCACCCAAGTTGAGGGAGGAACTGAGGAAACTAATTGAGAAGAAAAAAATGAAAGTTAATTACTTGGGATCAGTCTTCCCCAGTCAAGTTAACAGGACCTTACCTGGATGCAAACTGAGATTTGCGACTATGGGATGTGGGTATTGAACTATCTACATTAATCAAGTGAAAATCCGAGCCTTAGTGGACTCTAGGGCGGAAATGATACTTATCTCTCAGAAGGCAATGGAAGCTTGCGACCTAACCATTGATAGGCCCTCGAAACAAATACTAAGTAATATTGTTGGAAAACTCTTCGTGGCAGGGTTTATTGACAGCTTGCCTATTAGGGTTGGGATGATGTCAGTCGAACTATTGGGGTTCATGGTACCAGACCAAAATCATGATTGTATTTTGGGCATTCCGTTCTTACACAGGATGGGAGCGGTTCAGTTCTTTAATCATGAAGGGGCGTCCTAGATTGGCTTACAGGATCCGGAGACTGCACAGGAACAGACCTTTATGGTCTGCACCTCTCATCATTACAAGCATAGAGTGTCAGCCAACTCGATCAAAAGGGAAGAATCTGTTGAGAAAATAAGAAAATTGAAGGGAGAAGACAAGCAAGAAGTTAAAGAAGAAGTTTCAGTCGATATCAACCAGATCTCAAAGATGATGAAAACTCTTGGTAAACTCAAGGATGAAGATGGGCAGATTGAGGCATTTAAAAAAGTTGTTGAGAATGCCAAGGGTGGAAGAATGAAATTAAAATTTGCATCAACTTATTTTTTTTTAGAAAAATAGTCACTGGGTCGAAAAGAAAATACAAGCCCAAGGGGGTGAAGAAGAACCCGGTGACAATCCTAATAGAAAAGGATTATGACGCGACACTGGAAAAAGAAAGGAGAATTATCAAAGCATTAAGGGAATTTGCAAACTTCGGGAATAGGGTCATCAGGAAAAGGTTTGACACGATGAAGATAGACTCAGATCAGTTTATCCTACCTAAGGAGAAGGAGTATATCTTCAAAGTGTGTCAGGAGTACTTTGGTGCATTCTCTTTTAATGATGAAGAAAGAGGGCGGTTGGACGTGGATATGGTCAAGATGGCAAAAATATAGACAATTGATCATATTCCATGGAATGACAGGCCAACCAAGTATGCCCTGAAAGAAGAGGCAGAAGTGGTAAAGTATCTTGATAAGAAAATTGCATCTAATGTTGTTGAACCTGCTGATGGACCGTATGCTAACCACTGGTTTTTCTTTTAGAAACCAGGGGGTGGATTGAGATGGATACAGAATCTTCAGAAACTCAACTCAGTAACGGTACGTGATGCAGGTAGCCTCCCTGATTCTGATCTCCTTTCTGAATCTTTTGCTGGTCGATGCATTTATTCTTTAATTGATTTATATTATGGCTACGATCAGTTTCCTATTGATCTCACTAGCCGGCCAAGACTGTCATGCACACGCCAAGAGGGTTTACCCAGATGTGTGTGGTACCTCAAGGTTGGACCAATGGTGTGGCAGTGGTTCAAAGGGATATGATCCAAGTCATCCAGGACATCTCGCCTGAAATAACCAGCCCTTATATTGACGATAATCTGTGAAGGGACCTATAGTAAGAGATGAGACTTTGGTTGCTCATGGAGTCAGGAAGTTTGTCTAGGAACATGTTGAAGGGGTAAAGATGGTCCTAGAGAGACTTCAGAAATATAACCTGACTGCCAGTGGGCCAAACTCCCTTCTCTTTAGAATGGAGAAAAAATGAAGATGAAGATATTAACGGCTCAATAGAAGAATTTGCCTATGTTGATAACTTCCTGAATGAGGAAGATGATAAAAATTATAAGGGCCCAAAGTTCCTATAAATGGAACTTATGGCCTGAAGAGAGAGACATTTGGGGAGAAAACTCCGAAGCTTATGTTTATGAATTGATTCTTGAGAAAGAAGAGGATGAAGAACAAAACGATTGGTATGTCAGGATCAGTGCAGCAGTTGTAGCTGCCCATGAGACTGAAGAAAGTTCTAGGTCAAAAGATGAGGAAGGAGCTCAAAAGAAAGAGGAAGATGGAAAGAGAGAGGAAGAAATATCATTTATCTTTGAAGAATATGACAGGAATTATTAGGAGATTGGAAAGAAAATGGAAAGTGAGCAGCTAAAGGAATATTACTGCAAACATTCAAGGAAGAAGTTCAGACTAAAGAGAGGTCACCTCTTCGTGGATGGCAAGGGAGGGTTGCCTCCACTCAGAGTTGTGTGTGGGAAGGAAAGACAATTAGAAATAATTGCTGCTCTACATGAGGGGGTCGCTGGTGGCCACATGGCTGCTGAAGCAACCTACTCAAAGACAGTTAAGCTTTACTTCTCGCCTGGCATGAGAGACATGATTTACAAATTTTGTAAGTCCTGTGTGTTGTGCCAGAAAAGGTCTACAACAAGGATGATTGAACCTTTATTTCTCACTATTCTGGTAGAGTCAGGCAGTCGGGTTCATCTGGATCTCATCACCATGCCTCTGGGCAAGGGAGGAATGAGATACATACTGAACATGAGAGATAATTTCTCTCGTTATGTTGAGGCAAAGGCTCTGAAAAGGAAGACAGCCGAACAGGTGGCTGATTGGATAGAGGAGATTTATCTCAGATATCCCTTTATCAGAAAATTTGTCTCAGACAGAGGGTCAGAATTCAGAAACGAGATTGTAAGAAGAACCACTCTCAGGCTTGGTGTCAGAATCCGGTATGTAACTACTTATCATCCTCAAGCAAATGCACCGGTCGAGAGAGGTCACAAGACCTTGAAAGATTCATTGGCTAAGTGGTGTGAAGAAAATCTCAGTAACTGGCCAAAAGTATTGAGGGATGCAGTCTATGCTGACAATATTACAGTCAAGAGAACGACTGGTTATGCTCCATTTACTCTGTGGTACGGTCATTATGCTACTTTGCCTATTGAGAACATAATCAAGACATGGTCGGGTCAAGAGAGTAACAGAGAATATTCCATTTCAGAGTTACTTCAGATCAGAATGAGACAGATATCAGAGGTTGATCAAGCAGTAATGGATGCTGCAGAAAGAATGGCAACCAGCAGATTATCAGATCAAGAGAGGTGGAATAAGAAGAGATACATATGGAAAGAGAAACTGAAAGTTGGCGACGTTGTCCTCCTATTTGACAGTTTCCTTGAGACTCAGTGGACTAAACAGTTGGAGCCCAGGTGGCTCGGTCCTTACAGAATTACAGGAGAGGCAAAGGGTAAAGTCTATGAGATATCAGAGATGGATGGCTCAAGAGTTCATGATATGGTATCAGGGTCGAGACTTCGTAAGTTTATCTTCATAGACCTTGACCTGGTCCCTACAATGATCCGAAGGAAAGGAAAGAAGAGTCAGCCATCCAGTAAGAGAGTTGTATCAGAGAACTGAGAAGAGTATAGTGAGACAAAGAGGTACAATAGAGACAAGAGCTTCAACGAAATTTTGACCATTCTTGCATTGTCAAGTCAGTATGTCAATTTTTAGCATGTCAGATTTTGTCACAAAGGAGTTGAGAGAGACCTTTCAGATGATCTGTATTCGTTTCTGTATCTGAATTGATTTTATTATTCTCTATAAGCGACGAAGTCAATGAGATCAAGGTGTCAAGAATGCTGAGCCGCAGTCGGTCCACGAGCATCAGATCCCTGAGTAGGGAAGCAACTGTAAAGTGCAGTTGCAGAGATATTAAATTCAGAGAACTCGTGGTTGTAGAACATCAAAAGAGTAATCAGTTTTGATCTCATGATGAAAAGAAAATTTGGCGAGCATAAAAGGGGTTCAACTCTATTTGACTAGAGAGTTGTCAGTAGAGGGACTTCGCGTCTTCTGACTAAGCTGCCTGTCCAAGAGAACTATCAAGAAGATGGGCATAAAGAAGTTCAGCCTTGCTTGACCAGAGAGCTGTCAGCATGGGAACTTCGTGTTTCTTGACTAAGTTGCCTATTTTTTGTCTCTGATGGGGGAAGGGACCTCTCTGGGATCAACATTTCAACATTTTTATACTTCCTCGAGGTTGATGGAAGGTCTCTTGGGAGTATTCTCAGATGAGGGAAGGGACCTCTCTAGATCAACACTTTGTACTTCCTTAGGCTGAAGGGAGGTTTCTAAGAAGTGCATTGTCGGTTGTTGTTTTTTGTTGTTTAGTGCTTCTTAAGACTGAAGGGACGTCTCTTGAGAAATGTGTTCTGTTATCTGAGGCATGGACTGTTTGACTGTGGGCACGAGATGTATGTCGGTTGTCTGTGCCTGGGATTTCCGTCACTAACCTAAAGATGCATTGATTGTCGGGGCTAGCCAGAGCCTTATTGCAGTAGGTTGCAATCTGGTGGGGTCAGCGGGTCCCCGACGCGAGTGTCGAATTTCGTACTTGACTGAGGCTAAGACTCCCGGAGTCTGGCCTGTGAGGTCAAGAAGGGTCAGTTGGAACCTTACCGCAGTAAGAGGTTGCAATCCAGTGAGGTTCGCCAAAGCCTGAAACCGTGGTTAGACCGGGTCCCATGTTCAAAAATCTGGGCGGGGCAGCCAACGCCCTAGGCCCAAAACTGGTGGGTGAGCCGGTCCCCAACAGCAGTGGTCAAATCCGGGTACGAGACAGTTGGGCTGACGGGAGGTCTACTGTCATAGGGTGACCAGACCCGCTATAGTCTGGTTGTCCTGGCGAGAGTGCCAAAGGGTCATCATACTCGAGTAGTGGGTATGCTGGTCCTGACTTGGAGGCAGGTCAAAGGCGTCAAGACAAATGGTCTGATCGGTCTTGGCCTGAGGCGGGCCGAATAGGGTATGACAGACTGACGGGAGGTCTGTCATTCCTGGCCAGTGGTGGGCCAAAATTAAGGCAATCAATAACTCTTGGGTATGAAGAACAATTTATGTTTATTTATTATTTTATTGCGAGTTCTATATTTATTTATTTTGTCTTATTACTGCATGTTTATTTTGTCATTCCCAGCCTGGCAGGGATGTGACTTTCCATGGTGGTCACACGAGCAGAGATGGTGGAAACGGATGTTTTGGCATCGTTAATGGATGACTGGAGGGATGTCATCATGCGAAAAAGTGTCGTGAGGTCGATAGTGGCATTGGTTGCTGGTGTTTTCTCACCTACGAGGTCGTAGAGTCAACACTAGCAGCGAAGGAGGTGGCAGCAGCAGCTGCAGCAATTGGATGTTGTCGACGGAGTTGGTGTGGATGTCGGACATATCAATGCTGGATGACTAGGCCATGGTGGGGGAGGAAGCGGTGGCAGCAGCGAAGGAGGTGGCAGCAGCAGCTGCAGCAACGTTAGCAGCGGCAACAACGGCGGCGTCAACGGTTGTGCGTTGGGAGTTCCTAGTTGGACGTGGCATGCCCGGGGGGAGGGGCGCGAATCCTATTTACAAGAATAGAATGTCATCAAGTAATTTGGCAATGAAGGTAATAAAATAATAATAATAATAATTAAAAACAAATCACAAAACAAAAATCAATTTTGAATACATTAATTTGAATTTATTCGAAATTAACTCGGTCGTGTACTGTTTAAGAAAATTTGAAAGCGGATTTTTCAGGAATGTCCAAAAAAGAATAATTAATTTTGAGGAAAGAGATTAATTCAGTCGTGAATTGATCGAATTTAGTCGAAATTAATTGAGGATTTCAGAATAACATTTCCAAAAAGAAAATTACTTCCGAATGATAAAAGAATTTCGAGAGATAACTTACAAAAAGAATTGCAAAAAAAAAAAAATCATGATATATTTTTGAATTTCAAGAAAAAATTGAAAAGGGAACTTTATGAATTAAAATATACGTGCGAGGCCACAACCTCTATGAGCCCCTTTCAGACCCTTTTCAGCTGCTCGTCGGCCGCCCTAAGTGAAGGCAGGCTCGACGAGGACCTAGGGCCTTTGTTTCGGCCACCGCGCAACTAAGGAAATTCAGGCAGTTGCGCAGCACCAGTTGGTTGGAGGAATCCACGCCCTGGGCAGCCTGTTTGAATGTATCGAAGGCAGGCCCAGGGATGGATACAGGATGTGGGCCTAACACAGTCCGTTGACAGTTGGGCGCGAGCAGCCACTACAGGCCCAGGGCCTGAGTTGGGTGGACTGGGCCTCAGCCTATCGGGGCCTGCCGGAAGCTTCTTGGGAAAGGCCCATCGCAGGCTGGGAGAGCAAGCAGGCAGACCACTTCCATATAGCAAAGGGCCTGCCTCCTCATTTGGCATT
>BFEA01000202.1:1489920-1502197 GCA_003427395.1 Chara braunii | reverse complement strand
GGCGCTGCCTCCTGATTTATACTTCTGTAGCTCGCTGGTCTGGCCCCTTTCCCATCGGCCCATTGTGCACACAGTCCCGTATGGTACTTGCTGGACTGGACTGGGACTGACTGGACCGTACCGCTGACTGCATGGGGTTGGACCGCAACCTCACTGCAGTTGCACTGCCAACACACTGAGGTTGGCTCCACCACTTGCCCACTTGCCTCTGCCTAACGTGAGCCTACTCCGAAAGGCCACTTCCGGAAGTCTGTAGACTTGGCCTTTCGGTACTGTAGCAGCTACGACCTTGACCTTTCAGGACTGTAGCAGCTACGACCTTGACCCTTCGGACAGGCTACAGCTACGACTTCTAGAACTCACTAGGACTCCTATCCGACAGGTCTACAGATCAAACCCCTACCTCTACACCGACCTACGACAGACAACAACAACTGTCAAAACACAGGTCACGGGTTCAAACACTCGGGGTCAACACAGACACTGTACACAGGTAAGGTGAGAACTAGGGATCGAGCCCTGGGATCTGCACTCGCTACTGCTGACAGGTGAAAACTGTTTCAATATGTTCGAATTACAAAAATTTCGAAAAGCAATTAATTAAAATTATTTTCGAAGTTCGAGGAAGAAAACGTAATGCAAGGAAAATGAGCGATAGCGAACTTCAGAAACCAAGCCGCATCATACACATGAGACCAGATAGTTGTGACCTCGAACCAAAAGCAGAATTGCAACACGAGTCCCACCAAATAAGAGCACAGCAAAAGCTCATAAGTGACAATGTTCGAATAGTCTCATCATAATCAACAAAGAACCAATGTCGACATCCTATCTGGCGCTCTGCGCCCAGACTACAAATGGCAGATCCTATCTAGCCCATCTACAATGCCGCTGGTGACGTCAACAGCTCCCCGAAGTACGAGCAGATCTCGGCCAATGCCGTTCGCCTCAAGCACCAGGTATGTCTCTCGTATCACTCACAACCTCGATTCCCCACTCACAAATGCCACGTGCACCCAAGGACCACCATGTGCCCCCTCCAGCTATGCAGCGCAGCTCGTCTATGGCTGCCTGCCTCTCCCTGCTCGCCCGTGAGTGCATGAGCCTGGCCAGCGTTTAGCGCAGCAGCGCTTGCGCAACATGCAGCCAGTGCCCAAATGCCGAATGCGGGGGCAGGTCCTTTCCTAAATGGAAGTGCCCTGCTAGCTGTGTGCGGTCAGGCTGTGCTGGGCCTTGGCCCACAAGCTTCCGGTAGGACCCGAGAGGCTGAGCCTCGGCCCTAACGAATCAGGCCCAAGGCCTGTGACAGTTGCTTGTGCCCAGCTGCCCGCAGCCCGGGCTCGGCCCATCTTGTGTATCTGGCCTAGGGCCTGCCACAGTTGCATACGAGAAAGGCAGCCAGGGCCTGGGCGCTCTCAACCAACTGGCGCTGCGCAACTGCCTGAATTTTCCCCAGTTGCATGGTAGCCTGAAAATAGGCCTTGTGGCCTTGGTTGGGCCTGCCTTCACTTAGGGCGACCGACTGCGCTGCGCGCGGGGTTGGAAGGGGCTCATCGGGGCCTTATGCCTCGGATTCCCTCCTCCATACTTCGATAGTCCTCTGAGAAGTTCCCTTTAGTCAATCTGGAGCTTTCCTTTCTGCAGCAACTTCTCATAGTGGACGACAACCTGTGGAGTGGTCTGCATCAGTTCCTCCCGTGTAAACCATCTATCCTCCCTAGGATCAGTGTGATGTTTGAACTGAACGGGATACTGCAGTTTCGGTTGCGGAGGACGTCCCTGCCTGTAGGTCTTGGAACTGGTATTTCCCTGTGATCCACGATGTCATCGATGTCGACCTCTCCATCCATGGTTGGGGGCAGCATTGAGCGTCGTGAGGGAAACTGATCAGTTTCTTCGAAAGGTGCAAGCTTGGAGGCGTAAAAGGCTGGGTAAGTGCAAAGGTTACCATCCGGATCATCCCCGACGATATCTAGAACCTCCCAGTGTCCAAAGTACTGTGGCATGAGCTTGCGGGATATCCCGTGCTCTTGTCCTAGTTCTGAGGATTTGACCCAGACTCTGTCCCCTACCTGGAATGAAGATGGGCGGTGGTGCTTGTTTTCATGCTCTATCATCGCCGCCTGCGCCCTGTGCATCTGTTCGACAGCTAGTTGCATCAGATGCTCATATCGATATGCAAACTCCAGAGTGCCTGGTGCAGCAGAAGGCTGGTTCTCAGGTAGTAGGAGATCTAAGGGCAGTCTAGGTTTAAAAGTTAGCAACAGACTGTTAGGACTCACCCCTGTTGCATTGTGCACCGCATTGTTATACAGACTGGCGATGAGCGCAAGTTTCTCATCCCAGTCCACCTGATTGGGTTTGATGTAGTGTCTCAGCAGGTGTTGTGCAGCGCGATTCAGCTGCTCCGCTTGCCCGTTTGCCTCTGGTCATTCCCGGAGGTCATCTGCAGCTGTGTACCCTGTTCTGCAGCTGCAGCCTTCCACAACTCGCTTGTGAATCTGACATCCCGGTCGCTAATAATAGACTTTGGAAGCCCAAAGTCTCTGACCCAGTTTTCCTTGAACAGCGTAATGACGTACTCGGTCTTCGCTCTTTCAGGCATTGCAACTAATCTAGCATACTTACTAAACCTATCCACAATGACAAAGATGTGTCTCTTTCCACTCTTGCTCGTGACCAGCGTGTCCATGAAGTCCATGGATAGGCTCTCACCGGGCCTTTCCGGAATCGGAAGGGGCTTAATAAGCCCAAGAGGGGCCTGTGTACGTGGCTTGTCCCTCTGACACATTTGACAAGTTTCCACGTACAGCTTGGCATCTTTCATCATCGTGGGCCACCAGATATGTTGCAGCACATTGGCTGCAATCTTCTTATATCCAAAATGTCCGGTGGCATCATGGCACTCTCCTAAAAATTAACTACGCAAAGACTCCCGATTAGGCGCACACAAACGTTATTCCTGGCCTTCTCAAGGAACAGCAGGCCGTTGACCAACTCAAACTCGGCTGAAGTCGCTTTTTCCTTCGCCTCGAGTCTGCGTATGACCTCAACCATAAACGGATCCTCGCGACAAGCTTCCACCAAAGAGCGAGTAACATCGTCCGCAAGCCCAAACTCGGTAATCAACGCATCGAGAAAGTCCGACCTACGCGACAACGCATCAGCAACTTTGTTGTACTCTCCTTTGATGTACTGGGGCTCGAAGTCATACTGCTCAATGACTTCGATCCAGCGTTTGAGCGCATCAGAAAGCACAGGCTGGGTTCTCATCCATTTCAGGGTCTGATGATCAGTCCTGACGTAGAAGAACCTCCAGGAGGTAGTGTCTCTAGTGGGTTAACGCTTTGTAAATCGCATAAAGCTCCTTCTCATAGGTGGACTTAGCCAACTTCTGAGAGGGCATCTTTTTGGACATGTACTCGACAGGCCTCAACTTTGGACCCTCCTGCTGCGCGAGCATGGCGCCTATGAATCGGAACATCGGGCCTCAACTTTGGACCCTCCTGCTGCGAGAGCATGGTGCCTATGAATCGGAACATCGGAACTTCGGATTTGCATAGACTACCGCGCCTTGAATCGGATTACAATCACGAACAAGTACCCCCTATGTCGGATCTCTGAGCTTGTTGATCGCCTCCGTGAAGCCAAATATTTTACCAAAATTGACTTCCGCAGTGGCTTCCACCAGATCTGCATCCGCGAGGAGGACATCTAGAAGACCGCATTCCGTTCTCGCTTTGCGCACTACGAGTTCCTTTTGATGCCCTTCGGACTCACCAACGCCCCCGCCACATTCCAATCCACCAACCACATCTTTCGCGACCTCCTCGAAGTTTGTGTCGTCGTTTACCTCGATGATATCCTTGTCTGTAGCCCCACCTTCGAGTCCCACCTTCAACATCTCCCCCAAGTCCTCTCTATCCTCAGAGAGAAAAAATTATACGCCAAGCTCAACAAATGCACCTTTGCCGCTTCAAGCATTGAATACCCAGGCCACATCGTCTCCGCTGAAGGAATACGCATGGACCCCTCGAAGGTCACTGCCCTCATCGAGTATCCACCACCCAAGACCCTCCTCCAACTTCGCGCATTTCTCGGTCTTGCCAACTACTACCGCCCCTTTATCCGCAACTTCCCCGACATCTCGTACCCCCTCCACGAACTCACCCGCATGGACGAACCCTTCACTTGGAACGACCGTCGCTAAAACGCCTTCGACTTCCTCAAACAAACCATCACCACGGCCCCCGTCCTCAAGATCGCCGACCCCTCTCGACATTTCTACATTACCACTGATGCATCCGAATTCACCCTTGGAACCGTCCTATCCCAACAACTCCCTCGCGATATCTCTGAAACCCCCTCCATCAAAGACTCCCCCACCCACCCCGAGGCTCCACCCGGCGAGTACCCCATCGCCTTCGCTAGCAAGAAGCTCCTTCCCGTGGAGATGAACTACCCCTCCAACGAGAAGGAACTCCTCGTCGTGATCCATGCCCTTAAAGTCTGGCGCCCGTACCTCGATGGGGAATACTTCACCATCTGCATGGACAACACCATTGTCTCCTCCATCCTCACCAAAAAGGACATCACTCCGCGCCAAGCCCCTTGGTTAGACTTTCTTGCCCAATTCACATTCACCATTTGCCGCACCCCCAACAAAAGCAACCGTGTTGCCAACGCCCTCTCTCGACGCCCCGACCACAAACCCTCCGAGAAAGTCTATACCGCCATGACTCATATCCAACTCCTACCGCTCCACAACCGCTACACCCAAGGCTACCTCTCTTGTCCAGATTTCTCAACAATCTACAACAAACTTTGTGATCTCAACTCAGTCTCCGACTACTCCCTTCACGACCAACTTCTTTACATTGACACCAAAGGCACTCGCCGACTTTGCATCCCCGGCGCACGTGGCCTCCGCACCCAGCTCTTGGCCAAGCATCACGGCGCCAAGACTGCAGGACACCTCGGGTTCAAGAAAACCTTCGACACCATCTCTCGTTACTTCTACTGGCCTTCCCTACTCGCCGACGTCAAAGCCTACATTCGCTCATGCCCCACATGTCAAGCCGTCAACCCCTCAAACCACGCCAAGCCCGGCAAACTACATTAATTGTCGATCCCCACCCACTGGTGGCAGTCTATCTCCATGGACTTCGTCTGTGGTCTCCCCAAGACCGACCGTGGACATGATTGCATCTATGTCATTGTTTGTCGCTTGACTAAACGCGCACACTTCATCCCTTGCACCACATCGCACAACACCAAGGACGTCGCCATTCTCTTCTTCGACCATGTCGCACGCCACCACGGTCTCCCCGAGAACATCATCAGCGACCGTGACCCTCGCTTCCTTTCACAATTTTGGAAACACCTCTTTAAAGTCTACGGAACCACGCTCAAGTACAACACTGCATTCCACCCACAGACCGGTGGACAAACCGAGAAGATGAACGATACTCTCCAAAGAATCTTGTGGAAGTATTGTCATCCACATCAACACGATTGGGATCAGTTGCTCACCGCCACCGAAATTGCCCATAACAATGTTGCATGTCCTTCCACTGGCATGTCCCCATTCTACCTTGACCTTGGCTATCATCTGCGCTTGCCCTCTGACTTCCTGCTCCCCTCGCACCTCAACCCCTCCACCCCCTGCCCTTCTCTCAATGAATGGGTAGCAACAATGAACAAACTCCTCAAAGAAGCTATCGAAGCCCTTGAACGAACACAAGAACAACAACCCAACAAGACCAACAAACACAGACGCGACGTAACGTTCAAAGTAAGGCACAAAGTTTGGTGCTCCGCCAAACGCTTTGAACCCGAACACGGCTTGTCAAAAAAACTCTCGAACAAGTGGCTCGAGCCCTTCCCCATCAGTGAACAAACCTCCCACGTCAATTACAAGCTCCAACTCCCTCCTGACATGAGTCGTGTCCACCCTGTCTTCCATGTAGAATACCTAAAAGAACACCATGAATCCCCACCCCAATTCCCTGACCGCCCATATCCTAGACCTCCACCGATCATGCTTCCCACAAGCCCATAATTCGTAGTAGAATCCATCATAGGCTGACGACCCACACAAGTATCAGACCATCCGGAACCAATCACAGAATACAAAGTTAAATGGATTGGATACCCTGACGAAGAATCCACATGGGAACCTCTTGCTAACCTTAAGAATGTTATGAAACTTGTTCGCGCATATGATCATGCTCACCCTATATCCTATATACATAATATAACCCAAACCCTAAACCCTTGCATAAACCCCGACTTGACCCCGCCAAAACCCCGCATTCCTGCTCTACACACACCCCTGTACCCAGCGAAGCCCTTGCCTCTTGAACCCCCCCCCGTGTGATCCGCTCTTGCCTCCGCCTTGCCCCGTTCTCCCATGTGTCCTCCGCCATATCCATGTCTCTCTTGTCCAAGTTCTCTATGTGGCCCCTGCGCATCGCCAACGATAATGGATCTAATGGCAAGCGCACGAGGACGATGGCATGCTGCAGCTCAATACGAGGAGATAAGACAACTGGTTGGCCACCATGCTGGACGCAACCTGCTACTGCGACAATCAACCTGAAGTCCTCGCCGTCTACATCACGGAACTGTTGAAGACTGTTTCCTCACCACCACTTCTGCGACACCCTCCAAGACCTTCCTCAAGACATTTCTTCGCTTTTGACACTTTGTTACAGACCTGAGACGTTGTTTTCCCAGACCCTCAGACACCCTAGCACTTGAGCATTGAACAAACAATTTTCTTTTTTTGTATTTCTTTCTCAAACCTGACAACCTACAACCTTGTAGAACACCAATAGGACCTCCCTGTTACTTGTAAAACCTCAGTAAGATTACCTTGTTACCATGGCTACGATCCGGACGTCCGCACCGCCGTCCAGATGGTTCGGATTCAGTCCGGACTCCAAACGTCCGGTCCGGAAGGTCCGGATCTGCCAAATTTCGAGGGGGGAAAAAAAAAAAAAAACGGTCCAGGACCCTTCCCCATTGAGGAGCCAAGCCCCCAAAATTGTTTTGGGGGGTTTTCAGGCCCATTTATGCTTTTTGGGGGGGTCCGGACATGCTCTCTCTATATAACAATTTATTAGACAACCCCATTTTTTTAATTATTAATAATTCATTACCTTCTATTAGTTTTTTAAGTCTTTTTTAAAGCTTTTTTATAGTTTTTGACTTGTAACTTAAGTTTGGTTAGGAATTCTGACATGACTCTGAGGCAAAAGTGGTTTGCATTGTTATTCTGCATAGCATACTTTTTTTTCAGATTCTTTTTTTTTTTTTTCTTAATGGTCCGGACATTTCCGGACCTGTTCAGACATCCGGACCGTCCGGATCCCCCCATGTCCGGAGGTCCGGAAATGTCCGGCATTCCGGACGTCCGAAAACTATCGGACACGGGTCCGGTTCCATGTCCGGAAATGTCCGGGTCCGGGTCCAGGTCCGGCGTAGCCATGCTTGTTACTTTAGCATTGATTCCCTCATCCCTATAGAACCTCAATAGGATTACCCGGTCACTTGAACATTGATTCCCTCATCCCTGTAGAACCCCCATAGGATTACCCTGCTACTTGCATTACTCCCTCTTTCCTTTTCTGACCAGTGATCGGGCCCGTCCCGTCCTTCACAGTTGTTCATTGGGTCTTTGGCAGTCGGGACGTTGCCTTCTAGAGGGAGGGGAGTGTTACGGACCCAACCAGGGCTCAATCCCCGGTCCGGGGGTTACCACCCGCCAGGCTGCTATTCTATTTTTTTGGAGTCTCGAATCTCCGGCTCCTGACTATTGGCGCCCTATGCAGTTGGCGCTTGTTCTCAAATCCTGCCTCTACCACTTTCGTATTTCGTACTTGGCGCCATCTGGCATTCTGGCGCCCAAGCTCATACCTTCAATTTTCAGATCAGCCCCGAGGCAAATTGCACTTTTGCCCTCGGACTCAACTTGATTCCAGTACTTAAGACCGGACTCAAGCTGAGTTCGGGAACTCAGTTTTCAGCCTCAGTGCTCGTGCTTCGGTGTGACTTGCTGCGACATTGTGTACGGAACCAAGATTGCGACTTTGTGACTTTGCCACTTTGCCACTTTGTGTCCGTGTCCGTCGAGTCGTGTCGAGTTCGTGTCGAGTTGAGTGTGTGTGTGTGTGTGCTCTCACTCCCTCCCTCTCTCTTCCCCGACCTCGCTGTTCTGCCTCAGCCCCGTCACAAAGCCCCGTCACACAGCCCCGTCACACAGCCCCGTCACACAGCCCCGTCACACAGCCCCGTCACACGGCCGCTAGGTCTTTGCGGCACACCCGCTTAACGCGGGAGATGAATGCGAAGTCGCTGACGATATCGATGGGGATATGTTGACGAAGCGAGCGGACGTATTGCACAAAACCGTCGGTGGGGCCGTTTTGTTGGAGCCCGCAGAATTGCTCGATGTAGTCCTCGACCGTTTTCTATGGACAGAAAGTGGAGGTGATGAGGGTGGCCCACTCAAGGAAGGTGTGAGGTCGGAGATTGGCGTGATGGCGGTTGGTCATTTCGGTGTACCACCGGCAAGCGGCGCTGTCTAGGAGTCTGCCGCCGGCGATGGGGAGCCAGTGGATGACAAGGATGTTGTGGAGGGAGAAGGTTTGTTGAAGTTTGCGAGAAAGAGGAAGACATTCTCATGGGGTTGGCCTGAGAAAGTGCGAATCGCGTTGGCGCGGAAGGATGGAGGGATTTTGCCTTCTCTGGGGGTAGTGGTGACAAGGGCGTTGAAATCAAGGGTGGGAGAGGAAGAGTCGACCAGGGTGAAGTCCTTGGAGGGGTTTGTGGGGATGAGAGCATTGGGGGGGAGTAGGGGAAGGGTGGGATACACAGTTTGTGGAGTAATCTGAGTATAGTTGGGGAGGGTGGAGGTGATAACGGACGAAGTCAAGATCGGTTTTGACTGGGGGGGAATGGTCGACGACTGTGTGACGGCGGGGTTTGTCGGCTGGGTGACTATGGTGGGGGTAGTGGTAGATGCGGGCGGGGGTGTGGATGACGTGTTGGCAGAGATGGTGGTGGATGTGCGGGACAGAGTGATTGGTGTAGGTGTGGAGGCGGAGGATGGGGGAAGGTTGGTGGCACCCGAGGTGGGGGGGGGGGGACGTGGTGGTGACGATCTGGATGGCAGGGATGTGACTTTCCATGGTGGTCACGCGAGCAGAGATGGTGGAAACGGATGTTTTGGCATCGTTAATGGATGACTGGAGACGGATGTTTTGGCATCGTTAATGGATGACTGGAGGGATGTCATCATGCGAAAAAGTGTCGCGAGGTCGATAGTGGCATTGGTTGCTGGTGTTTGCTCACCTACAAGGTCACGGGCGATGCTGTCGACGGAGTCGGTGCGGATGCCGGACATATCAATGCTGGATGACTAGGCCATGGTGGGGGAGGACGCGGTGGCATCGGCGGATGAGGTGGCAGCAGCAGCTGCAGCAGCGTCAGCAGCGGCGGCGTCAGCGGCTGTGCGTTGGGAGTTCCTAGTTGGATGTGGCATGCCCGGGGGGGGGGGGGGGGGACACGGATCCTATTTACAAGAATAGAATGTCATCAAGTAATTTGGCAATGAAGGTAATAAAATAATAATAATAATAATTAAAAACAAATCACAAAACAAGAATCAATTTTCAATAAATTAATTTGAATTTATTCAAAATTACCTCGGGCGCAGGGTTGCCAGGCCGAACGTACGGAGGTCCCTAAGCTGACCCCCGAACGTTCGGGCGTTCGGGTCCCCGTACGGGGCCCAAACTCGAAGGGGTTCGGACCCCGCAAAAAAATATTTTGGTACCTAAACATTATTATTTTTTCCTGAATTTGTTTTTGCGAGTTCTTTGTTATATAAGCTACCTGCCTGTCAATTTTGAAGGCATTCTGTGAAGCCAAAAAATAATGAAGAATCGGCAAAGATGGTGGTGTCAAAACTTGCTTGCCCACTTACTAGTTTGTTTTTTTTCTTTTTTCACTTTTGTTATTCCCTTTATTTCGGGGCATGAAAAACATTATTATTTTTTCAAAATTTATTTATAGGTTCTCTATTATGTAAGATACATATGTATAAAATTTCATGGCATTTGACAAAGCCAAAAAAAAATGAAAAATCACCAAAGATGGCGGTGTCAAAAACGTGCTCGTCCACGCAATAATTTCGTTCTCGTTTTATTTTTTCTTATTTTCATAAATATTATTTAGTTTTCGTATTTGATTTTTGTTTCAAATTGGATAAAGAATTTGTATGTACTGTTGAGGAAAATGTTGTTAAGTTTATTCTTCTGCATCACTTTTTTTTTTTTCAGATTTTTTGGAAACGGTTTTTGTTTTTTTTTTTTTTTTTTTGGGTCCGTGTTCGGCCGAACGGCCGAACGCGTCGAGAGGGGGTCCCGAACGTTCGGGCGTTCGAATTCGGGTGTTCGGCCCGTCCCGAACGCCGGCAACCCTGCTCGGGCGTGTATTGTTTAAGAAAATTTGAAAGCGGCTTTTTCAGGAATGTCCAAAAAATAATAATTAATTCTGAGGAAAGAGATTAATTCAGTCGTGAATTAATCGAATTTAGTCGAAATTAATTGAGGAGTTCGAAGAACGTTTCCAAAAATAAAATTACTTCCTAATGATAAAAGAATTTTGAAAGAGAATTTAAAAAAAGAATTGCAAAAAAAAATAAAAAATCATTATGATATGTTTTCGAATTTTAAGAAAATTTTGAAAAGGGAATTTTATGAATTAAAATATACTGCGAGGCTACGCCCGCTTAGCCCCTACGGGGCCCTATCTGCAACAAGGTCGGCCGCCCTAAGTGAAGGCAGGCACGACAGGCCCTTCGGGCCTCATTCTTCAAGGTACCCCGCAACGGGGAAATTCAGACAGTTGCATTGCGCCAGTTGGTTGAATGAATCCAGGCCATGGGCCGCCTGTGTAAATGAATGTGAAGCAGGCCCTGGGCTGGATACGGGTACCGGGCCAAACAAAGGCCGAAAGCAGTTGGGCGCATGCAACCACTTGAGGCCCAAGGCCTGCTCTCTTCGTGACTGGGCCTGTGCCTACCGGGGCCTACCGGAAGCTTCCTGGACTGGACGCAGGCAGGCCACTTCGATATAGGGAAGGGCCTGCCTCCTCATTCGGCACTCGGGTGCTGGCTGCATGCTGCGTGAGCGCTGCTGCGCAATGCGCTGGCTGGCTGGCACTCACRCTCTCACGGGCGAGTAGGAGGGAGCACGCAGCCATAGCCAAGCTGCGCTGCTGTATGCTAGGTGAAGCGCAGGGTGGTCCTTGGGGTGCTCTAGGCATCTGTGCAGTGTGGATCGGGGTTGTGAGTGTTACGAGAGGCATACCTGGTGCTGAAGCGTGCGACATTGGTCGCCATATACTCGTACTTCGGGAACGCTGTTGATGTCATCATTCTGCTTCGTAGTATAGGTTAGATAGGATCTGCCACCTGTAGTCTAGGCGCCGAGCGCCAATAGGATATCAACTCTGGTTCGTAGTTGATGATGATGGGACTTCTTCAACATTGTCAATTTTGAACTCTTGGTGTGTTCTTATTTGGTGTATCTCGTGATGCCAGTCTGCTGTGGTTCGAGGTCAAGACTATCTGGGCTCATATGTATGATGCTGTTTGATTGCTGAAGTTCGCTAATGCTCATCTTCCTTGCAATTTGGTATCGGAGTTGTGGTACGATTGCACTCATCTGGCGCTTGTCTTCTGCCTTATACGGTACATACATGCGGTCTGCTGGGAGAGTTTGGTCGTAAGTGGTGTGTAGTGAGGAGGGTGGAGACGAGTGTGAAGGCGACCCAGGTGGTGAGGGGCATCGCTTGGAAGGCTATGGTGTGAATATTGGGTGTTCGCAGTGTGATGAGAACTACCTGTTTGGTGATTGAGGCTGAGGTGGAACGGCGAAATGCTGGTTGTGCCGATGCTGTGACTGGTCATCGCAATCATCTTCAGGTCATCTCGTGAGATTATCTTTGTGGTTGGGGGCAGCATGAACGAGGTACGTTGCTCTTAACCTTATCTACCCTCTTCATCACTTCTTACCGTGAGGTTGTGAGTTCTGTCTTGAGAGTCCTCTCATCGTGAGGTGTCGTGTGCGCTCAACCGTGAGAGTCGTGATTGTTCACGTGGAGCATCTGGGGGAAGACGGGCGGAGCTTCTTGAAGGGCCTTGGACGAAGCACTGGGTCACGGTCACCATGCCAACCCACTGGGTGTAGTACACGCATGCTTCGCT
>BFEA01000202.1:1426771-1438210 GCA_003427395.1 Chara braunii | reverse complement strand
TCTCTCTCTCTCTCTCTCTCTCTCTCTCTCTCTCACACACACACACACACACACACACACACACACACACACACACACACACATACACACACAAACTGCAGTCCTCGGAGTTATGGGATATACAGGAAAGGTCTGGCAATCAAATGCTTCCTTTGTGAATGGACACAATGAGTTTCTTTGAAGCCGTAGTAAAAAAAGGAGGCCTCCATACGGGGCTTGCCCCTGTATGGCTTGCACCCCGCTTGATGGGGTACCATACAAATGATTATGGCACTTAGGCCAAAACTGATTCCCGCCCACTGTTTCGAAAAGAACGCGCGACCATCATATAAAAGAGCGCGTGGCTACAGTACTCAGCCTCTCCTCATCCGGCGCGCTCGTACGATTACTCGTTACGCGGCGCTTGACGGCGTCTTTATGCGCTGATTGCTCTGTTGTCATAGGTGAAGGGCTTTGAATGATGTCGCTCTCATTTGAAGGATAGGTGATCGGGATTCGTCTGCCTCCTCTGCTTCTCGCTTTTTCCCTTCTCCCTCCCGCCTCTCTTCATCCTCTCTCTTCCTCTCCCCTGCCTTCGTCCTGATCTTCACTCATCATTCATACCGATAGTGAAAGGAATTTTTTGACGTGCTTGATGCTGAAAGCTTACTATGAGCGGCGTGCCTTCATCTTCGTCTTCAGCATCGCGGGCGACGGTAATGCTCCTCTTGCTCCTTACCCCACCACCCACCCCCGACGCCCTCCCTCCCGTCCTTCTCTCTAAAGGAGCTCGAAAGTGAGCCGAGTCCCTTCCGGAACGTGTACTTAAGGTGATTTTAACCCCTGACGAGCCAATCGATGGTGGGGATTGGCGAAAAGGCCTTTGGGAATGCCCGCCAAAACCTTTTTGTAACGTCGGCATATACAGGGCCGCATGACCAGACTGGGACCTTCTCTCTTTCTTTTCTCCCCCCTTCTGTTTCCTTCCGTCCCTCCCTTGGTATGTGGATGCATGATACTACTTAACCGAGCCCCTCTTGTGAAAATGTCCGTTGTTGCTTCCTTTGTTGTTTGTGCTAGGAAATTGTGGCCGAGTCTGCGTGTCTCTGAAGTTGATTATGGAAGCAGCCATTTTCGTCCTAGGGATCGTCGTTGTCTGCTCCATCTTGTTCGGCTACTTGGCCTTCATGGCATACTTGGAGAGCGTGTGCATCAGAGCTTTTTGCCTCCAACTATCTTTGCATTCGAATCAATCAGTGGGGGTTTCGAATAGGGGTAGATGTCTGGCGGAGAAGTGATGGGGAATTTTCAATTTTGTGATGAATTGTGGAGGGTTGCATCGAAGTATGTGGGGGGTGGCGCTGGCGTTGATTGTAATAAGTCCGATGATTACCGTCATGATGATTGTCGGTGGTGGCATGCTCTGCCCTGGAGAGGGGATGTCCATGAAGGGAACTAGTGGGTATGGGTATGCTGGTGGTAATGAGATCCTCATTACTGTGATCATGATGCATTGGTCCTTCATGATGGCGTTAGTCGTTCTCTGTTTCGCTAATCCTGCTGGTTGCATCCGCTGCTGCTGCTGCCATGCCTTCTTCTGCTTTTTGGCGGGAGTTATGTAGGTCGCTTCTCATGGGAGTAATTTGCGCGCGATCAAATGGAGTGGTGGCTAATGATTGCTGACCCGGGGGAGCTTCGTAGTGTGTGGCTTCGCTGCTCAAGCTGGGGTTATTGAGGGATTACTTCGCGGGTGGTGTGATCGCCTGTCTGTTGATGTCGTTATCAATGATTTCCCCAGCCTTATGATAGGGTTCTGAGGCTCTTTCGAAGAATAATTGCGGTGCCACTTTTGAATGAGATATTGTTGTCTTGTGCAAATTTCTTCTCGATTGAAACCCCCCCTCGGCAATATTTATATAAGCATATATGTATATATGTATGCGGGGGCTTACGTGTGTATATATTTGTATCTACATGTATCGCCTCTCCCCCTCCCTTTGCTACCTTCTCCCTTCTCCCTCCGTGCATGATTGTTTGTGATGAGAAGCTCGATTCTGTTTTCATCCCTCTCCTTCGCCTCTCGAATAAACTAGGGAATAATGATTGATCAGGCTCGGGCGGTCGGCAGACGCCCGGGGTCCGGTGATTTATCTTTATGCAAGTGCTTTTTTGTGAAAGTGTCGTATGGAGTCACAAGATGGTCTTTTTTCATTCCGCGGTTTTTGCATCGACTGGAATTCCACTCATAGTAGTTCCAAGTCTGGTAGTGTTTTATGATGGGGTGAATCTGGTGATGGTCTGTGAATAGGCTTCTCTTCTTCTGTTCTTCATTCCTTCGCCCTCGAACTTGTGGCCCGGAAGCCCTTCTTTAGTGAACTCTTTGAACCCCTCATTTGGAAGAATGGTTTGGCTTAGTCTGAGGCTATTGCGCATCACTACGGCTATGGAGCCTCGAAAATCTTTTCCAAAAAACAAGTCGATAGAGTTTTTCTTCCTGCTAAACTCGCTTTAAATCTCCTAGAAGTACGCTGTTGCCTCTCGGGGGTGCGTTCCAGAGCCAAGCTTTGCAGCCCGCCGCGTCTAATGTCGTGGGGGTTTAGTAACAAGTATCACACACTCACTGGGCACCAGCGCCCGCCCGTTTGCCAACCGGGTGGTGAACTCCACCCAGCCGGGTTGTGCACAGTGGCTCTGGCAACCTTCCTGATAATTGAAGTGCAGTCCCAGTGTTACGAAGGAATGAAGTGTTGTAGGGAAGACTATGTCGATTTTCTGGAAAAAATTGCTCCATGATTGCTCACCAGGTGTTGTGGTTTTGCCATGTGACAGAAGCCCATCTTCTCTCCAAATGGTTGGTAGTCTGAGCTCATCCAGGGGGAACAAGCCTGGATGGAGCAGTTCATCCCTCCGTCTCGCCCTGCTCAGGCCTTGATGGCGTTGGCTCATCCGAATGTCATGAATTATGTCAAGCTAAATTCCCTCCATGCCCCTGCCCCTTACCCTCCTCTCATCTCGGTTCTATCGTTCAATGATTGGGCAGACATCATTTGGTCATCCACGTATGACAAGGAGTCGTTTCCAGAGATGTCTAAGGCGTATGTCCTTAACTCTAGGGAGATGATGGCAGAGGATCAGTTGACTGAAGCATCGATTAGGGATGAGATTATGATTAAAGAGAAGGTCTTTGTGGATCTGTGGAATGCTTCCTCTGATTTCCATGCAGATCTTATCCACCCTGCAGCCCAGGCCCCCTGCTCCTCGGAGCCTGATTCAGATGATGACCTCCCCCTCACTGAGGAGGAGAGAGCCTTTCACGCCAAATTCTTCGAGGATTCGGGAGCCCGGTTAGCTGTTGGATTAGCGAAAGAAAAAACGAAGGGGGTTAACAAGTACCTCAGGTTAACGCCCCACCCACCCACCCACCCACACACGTATTACATGCCCAGTCGAGCGATGTACACAATAACCGAGGATCCGCAATGTGATAAAAAGGACTGAATGGACAATGCAGTGCAAGTAGAATCTCAACAAGCAATGTGCATTCCGATACATACAAAATGGTGCTGAATAGCGCAGGGAAGACTTAGATACAAATCTTGACCTGACTGGGACGGACCTCATTCACGTAATACAAGATAATGAAGCAGAATGCTAGAATGCTAATGACTAGCCCAATCAATGTTTAAACGCAGACCAAACATGCATCATGTCCATCACAAGGTGTGAAGGAGCCTGGCGCTGTACACAGGAAGGAAGCGCCAGGTCCAGACATACACAGACGAAGAGGAGGGGATCAAACGAAGAAGAGGTGGAGAGATGGGAATGTCGTCGACACCAAGTCTTTGTCACAAGTCCCAAATAATCCCTCGTTGCAATGTTTGAAGCCCAAAAGTCGAGTCTGGATCCAATGTCACCAAACTCTCTCTCTCTCTTTCTCTCGTAGTCTGTTGATGCAGTGAAGTCAAATAATGAGAGGGTGAGAGGGAGATGGTGGACTGAGAAGAGGAAGAAGAAGAACTCTCTCTCTGTCACGAGTCAGATACTAACCTGTGAAGTTGGCGCTGTGCTGCAGGTACCTCGAAGACGAAGCTGGAGCAACGGCGCTGCAGATAGGTACTCGTGGCCTCCGCCCAATCTCTCTCTCTCTCTCTAGTACTATCCTAACTATGGCGCCCAGCGCTGAAGACTACAGCTACCTACTGGCGCCCAGTGCTGAAGACTAATGCTAACGCTACTACTGCTCCTGCAGCGCTCCCTCCAGAGTGCTGCTGCCGAGTCCTGAAGACTACTGACTGCCTCCTGCCTCCTGCCTACCCGTGAAGTGCATGGGAAGTCCTTATGTACTACCTCGGCCTGCCTCCCGACTGCCTCTGACTGCCTGCAGTTGCAGGGCGGGCAGTCCAGGAGGTTGCTCTTGCCAATGCCACGCTGAGCTAGGGGCTGGCGCTGCAGCTGTCGTGGGAACAGGCCAAAAATAGCCTGTTCCTAAAACCCTGGTTCGGTGCTTGAGTTTCAGGGCAGGCCGGTCTGATGACAGGCCGGAAATGGCCCTTCGTTTCAGGCTAAAAAGGCTGCTGCCATTTTTAGTCTGAAACGACATAGGGTCTGTAGGCCCCTGGATTTCAGGTTTTCGAGCTGAATGGTCACGGGGCCTGTAGGCCCTGGTTTTCAGGCTTTCGGCCTGAGGGATGCAGGGCGTGGAAAATGGCCCTCGTGTGCAAACGCAGCATGTAACACCCCCCCCTCCTTATGAAGTCAAGCCGGGGCGAGGGCGAAGCCGACGATCTGAAGGTGGAACCTGGACGCGGGCGTGGCGTGGAGCCGAAGAGACCGGCTTGCCTTGCATCTTGCGTTCGTATCGTGCGAGAACGTCTGGAGCTGTTGCTTGAAGTTCCGCAAGGGTCAACCAACGGTCAACTCGGTGTGTGCAGTATGCAAAATGCACCAAATACTCGGTCGGCCTGTTGTCGTAGCGTCGCTGGGAGATGATGTCGCCGACCTCCTTAAAACCGTCCATAGAGGGTGGGTCTTGCAAACGTCTCCCGGGAAAATCGTCATGCTCCACTGGCGTGTAAAGAGCCAACTTGGAGCAATGAAAGACTGGGTAGACGGCCAAGTGGGCGGGCACCTGAATCGTGAAGGAAGGTCCCTCGGGTGCGTCTCAAGCGGGTGCTACGATTGGCCAAGGCCCCATCCATTTCGGAAGGAGCTTGCAAGAGATATCTTGTTCAAGGCTGAATTCCGCGGCTGAGACCCAAACGAGATCGCCGGCGCGGAATGGGCAAGGAAGATGCTGGCGATTGGCCTGCTGGCTCATGCATTGCTCCGTCTTGGCCATCTGGTCGCGTGTCTTGACAAGTAGCTCTTGCATCCGACGCAAGAAAAGAAGATGGTCGTCGCTCTCGACCGTTTGTGGAGTGATGGTGTCCAACGACGAAGTGACCGGCGAGCCGTGCTCGAACTCGAAGGGCGATATCCCGATAGCCGGGTGGATGGAGGAGTTGTAGGCCAACTCGACATCTGGCAGCCGCCCAACCCAATCCTTCTCGTCAGGACGGATGAGAGTGCGAAGGAGAACCTGTGCGGTCTGGTGCGCCCTCTCTGTTTGGCCATCGGTCTGAGGGTGGCGAGCTGAACTAGGCTTGAGAGATGAGCCCCATCGCTTGATGAGCGCCAACCAAAAATCGGACATGAACCGAGTGTCGCGGTTGCAAACGATTTCCTTGGGGTAACCCTTGGTTCGAATCCAACCAGCGTAGAGAACCTCGACCAACTCCGGTGCCTTGGCATGATAGCGACAAGGCAAAAACATGACGAACGTGGTGAGTCGGTCGACCACCGTGAGAATCCCATCCACTCCGGTCTTGTGCTTGGGGAATGGGCCGGTAATGTCCATAGCAATCACTTCCCTTCGCCTCAACGGGACCGGTAATGGTCGTAACTCGCCGTACGGACGATGGTTGCGGGATTTGCAGCGTCGGCAAACCTCGCATGACTCGCAATAGCGTGTGACGTCGCCGAGAAGGCCGGGCCACCAAAATCGCTCGCGAAGTCCGCCAATCGTGCGATTAACTCCAAAGTGTCCAGTGGCGGGAGCATCGTGAAACTCGCCAAGAAGCTGTGTACGCAAGTGAGGATCACTCGGTACGCAAAGAAGGTCCCTCCCCCACGTGTGGATAAGCAAGTACCCCTCTTGGATCCGGTAGTGAGAAGGCGCCGGATTAGGAGAGGAGCAACTCGCGTACTTGTCGCGAAACTCGGGGTCGACTTGGTAGCCGTGGATGAAGCTGTTCCACAGGTCGTCGTCGATCTCGAAGATTGAGTAGACCGCGGTACAATGATCTGGACGCCGTGAAAGAGCATCCGCAAAACGGTTCGACTTCCCCGCAATGTGATCGAGAAAGAAGTCGAACTGGTCGATGAAAGTCATCCATCGAGCGATGGTGCTGTTAACGGTGTCTTGGGTCTTGTAAACGACCAACGGATTGTTGTCCGCTACAAATCGGAATTGGCTTCAACCAAGGAGGAAGTGCCGCCATCGCTTGAGCGCGTGGAAGAAGGCAAGGAGCTCCTTTTTGTGTGCATCGTCAATGGAGTGCACAACCGGCACTTTCTTGCTGAAATACTTGACCGGGTGCCAGTCCACGCCATCGTGTTTCTCGAGGACGGCACCGATGCCATAGCCGGACGCATCCGTAGTGACGCGCGTAGGCAAAAGCGGGTCATATATGCGCAAGACCTCTGCTGATAATAGTGCGGCTTTGAGAGTCAAAAATGATTCCCGCGCATCCTCTCCGAAGTCGAATGGTCGATCCTCGCATTGAAGCTTGGTCAAGTGGGCCGCGATCTTCGAGTAGCCCTTGATGAAACGCTGGTAGTAGCCAGCGAGGCCAAGGAACGAACGGATATCCATGACATTCCGTGGCTCCGACCACTCTTGGATGGCTTGAATCTTGTCCGATAGTGGACTGATGCCCTCCACAGTGGCAAAATGGCCCAAGTATTCCACATCTTGCCGGGCAAATTTGCACTTGTCGCGGTTGGCCTTGTACTTGACGCGGCAGAGCATCTCCAACACTCGTCGAAGATGCCCAAGATGATCCTCCAATATCTGGCTATAGACGAAAATATCGCCTAAGTAGACCAGCACGAACCGGTCAACATTGCACCGAACTTGTTGGTCATTGCCGCTTGAAAGGTCGTCGGGGCGTTGGTAAGGCCAAAAGGCATGACCACCCACTCAAAATGCCCGTACCGCGTCTTGAACGAGGATTTGTAGCGATCGTTCCGCCGGATCGAGATTTGATGATATCCCGACTTTAAATCCAACTTAGAAAAATACTTTGCGCCGCCCAATTGCTCAAGAAGATCGTCGATGCGAGGAAGTGGCCCCGCATTCTTGACGGTTTGTGCGTTGAGCTTGCGGTAGTCGATACACAATCATAGATCCTTGTTCTTCTTCCGGACGAAGAGAACTGGTGCTCCATATGGGGAGCTACTAGGGCGGATCCAGCCCTTCGTCGAGTTGTGCGCGGAGGACCTCAAGCTCCTCCTCGCTCATCCGATAGATGCAACCTTTTGGCGGCACGACACCAGCCTGAAGAATGATCTCGTGAGAGATCGGCCGATCCGGCACCACACCGGTAGGTGACTCGAAGATGTCGGCGAACTCGTCCAACAACCGCACCACCCGGGGGTCCGAAGACAAGTCCGCGGGTGAAGAGTTGGCTACCGCGATGGTCCGTAGGAAACATAGGCCGATCTCCTCGGGCTGCTTGTAAGCGCAAGTCGCCCTGAATCCGTCACCACTTGACACTGAATTGAAGGGTGCGGAAAAGGAATAGTACACGCCACTTCGGCGCCAAAGGCGTCGTGAACGCTAAGAGTCTGCCGGTGGAAGTTGACCGTGTGATCCGCACTTGCGAGCCAAGGCATTCCCAGAATGATGTCGAAGTTCGTGTCCAGAATGTCGAACGTCACCGGTTCGCATGCATGAGGTGCGAAATACACCGGTACGACCTCGATGTAACGGTCGAGAAGTTGCTGCGTCTTTCCATCCGCCAACTTGATCGCCGTCGAGTTTGCCTTCCTTCGAACTTGTGCGCCAAGGCCAGCCCTTTGCATAAAGGCTTGGCTCATGAAATTGCGAGACGCGCCGCTATCCAGCAAAGCACTGCAGGACGCTTGCCCAACCTGGATGCGGACATACATGGGCGGTGCGTTGTTGTCATCGCACCGCTGCGTGCGAAACTCGCGGGCCACCTTGGTAACATACGCAAGGATGTCCCCCACCGCGACTTCGGCATCCGTCGACGAAGTTGGTGGTGCATAGAAGGATAAGTATGTGTGGAGATGAACGCATAGTGCTGCGCATTTGCGGTCCCGGCAGGTGACCCGTGGTCGGGAGAGGAAGCCATGCGAAGTCCTCGGACGTGAGTGGGTCCAATACCTCTATGTTGAACCCGCGCGCCGAATCCCATGAAGAACCACTTGAAGACGATAAGTGGCCGCTGCCGGACGGAGAAGATGCCGCACACACGTCTTATCCTTGAGCTTGAGTACCCAGCGTGGGAACGAGTCGGGCAGCATAGTCCTCAAAAAAATATAGAAGAGGACTATCGACTTTCACATGTGCCTTGGAACGAAGGGCGGTCACCCGCGAAACGACCGGTTCCGAAGGAGTTGAGAGTGTCGTCGAGTCACTCTCGGTGGTGCTCAGTTTTCCGATTTGCCCTTGTCTTTCAACGGGTAGGCCAACGTCTCATGGAGATCGTTGTTGCACCATAGGCAGCAGTGGAATCTCGTGCACTCTTTGAATGCTTGCTCGGAGATGCCGTATTGGGACCATGGGGCCGGAG
This sequence comes from Chara braunii, assembly GCA_003427395.1. Lineage (NCBI taxonomy): Eukaryota > Viridiplantae > Streptophyta > Charophyceae > Charales > Characeae > Chara > Chara braunii. Next base: position 1,429,373 of record BFEA01000202.1, on the reverse strand, counting down.
CTGTTGCGCCGGGCCCGGGGCTAGATGCGGTGTTTGTCTTCGTCTTGCCACGTCCTCGGCCTTTGCCGGGGCGGCCACCTTCCCGGGCGGCTGCGAGTCTGTCCCCTTCATTGGCAGACACGGCCTCGCTAGTTTGGTCAAACAGCGTTGCCACCGCGACCACTGCCACTCTTGGCCGATGCTGATGTCTGCTCGGGCCTGGCACAGACGAACGCAGGTTCTTAGCCTCCTTGTTCGTGATGATAATCTGCGCGGCCTTGTCAAAGAGTTTCGCCGTAGTCGTCAAGGTGTCCTCGACGTGAGTCAGGGCATTGCTTAATGTCGGACACGACCTTGAGATGAAATAGTGGCGGATGGCTTTGAAGCCCATCTGGATGTCTGGGACTGATGTCAAGCGTTGGTACTCGGCAATCCAGTCGACACTCGGTAGCGTGCCTTGTTCGAAGACCATTAGCTTGTCCATTGCCTTGATCTCCGACGGCTCTACTTGGAACCGCTTGTGCCACGCTGCCTTCAGATCATCCCAACTGATCTTGGTGTGCAAGTCGGCAGCTACCACTCCGTACTTGGACAAGAGATTGTCCAACCATACCTGGCACGCGCCCTCCGACCGGGAGTATAAGTACGCGTGGTGCTTGTGTTCTTTGACGTAGTGTAGCTGCAGCGTGAGCTCGAACTTGCGGAACCATGGAATCGGATCTGTCTTCGTCGAGTCGTAGAAGATCTCCTGGCCGTCAAACTTTGGAGTTGTCTCGCGCGGTTCCGAACTCGAGTTGTTGGCGGTAGTACAGATCCGCTGCTCCAACTGTTGCGCTGCGGTCTGCTGTAACTGCACGCCGTCCTTGAGGGAGCCGACGTCCATCTCTAATGCTTCGAGGCGATCGAAGGTGTTGGAAGAGCTTGCATCCAGGACGGCGGCAGGTCGCTGCTCCAGCTACCGGAGGCGGACGTGGACTTGAGTCAACGAGTCGTCGAGGCTATGGATATCCTCCTGCTGTGTAATGCATGTCGCCAGGAGGTCTGTGAGATGGGAAAGGAGTAGAGCGATCTTATTTTCGCTATCCTCCATCTTGCCATTCTTGGCCTCAGTCCGCCATTCCGCTGCCATTGTGAGCAAAGTTTGCTCTCCGCTAAATATATTTCCCCGGTTTGAACTCGTTCTTCATCAGTAGCCTTTGCTGCTGCCTCGTTGTGCTGGCGCTGCTGTTCAAGTGCCAGCAGACGTGCCTGCTCGGCGTCCTCTGCCTTCTTCTTCACTGCTGTTGCTGCGTCATCCGCCCGTCTCTTGGTTTCGATACTCCAGGCCAGCATCCGGGCCTGATAGGCCTCGTCAATTTCTTCGGACCTCTTGTCCATGACGACTGTATGTGAACGCAACAGCATAAACCAGGTCGGGGGCCTGCTGACGTGGTATTCCCTGTGGCCTGCTGACGTGTCCTGCTGATGTGGCCTGCTGACGTAGTCTGCTGACGTGGCGTGTTGACGTAGTCTACTGACAAGGCCTGCTGACGTGGCCTGCTGACGTGGCAACTCACCAATGCCGCCGGAGGGGGTACCCGGAGATAGGTAGAGAAGGTAAGACCAGAGGGGGCAACAACATAGGTGGGGAGGGTGGGTGGGGAGAATCGCCCAGATAAGGAGCCACTAATCAATAAAAAGTTTGAACTTTGCAAAAAATTTCGAAGAAAAAAAAATCCCGAGTGTTGCAAGTTCAGTAGGTCTCCCAACCTCCCTTGAAGTGCGAAATGATCAATGAGAAAAAAATTTCGACTTTAGACTGCAAATGATTATAGAACTGTGACTAACAAAATCCTAGAACTGCGGAAAAAAAAATTCCGAAAAGAAATCAAGTATTCGGACTTACTCAGATAGGAGTATTCACAGTTTGGAAAATAATACCCGCAGGAGAGATTTCCGTATCGTTTTCAGAAAAACGAATTTCGAAAAAAAATATTCCAAATTTCCAAGTAACGGGAAATGCAACAGGAAATCGAACTTTTCGAAAAGAAGGATATTCCGGATTTTCAACAACGAAATTTCGAATTTTCAGAAGAAAAACAAAACTGGAAATTTCACATGTTGCGCTATTGCGATTTTCCACAACAGAAATAGCGAGAAAACAAAATCCAAGAAAAAGGGAAAAAAATCGATTTTCGACAGTAAGGTCAAAATCGTGATTTTGGAGGCTAACTAGTGTGTTCTAATCAATCTATCAAGACTAATCAGCTACCTAGTCCCCGCACACGTGTCAGATCAGGTTGTCCTGATTCATGTGCAGTGTTCCGATACCAACTGTCACATGCCCAGTCAGGCGATGTACGCAATAACCGAGGATCCGCAATGTGATAAAAAGGACTGAATGGACAATGCAGTGCAAGTAGAATCTCAACAAGCAATGTGCATTCCAATACATACAAAATGGTGCTGAATAGCGCAGGGAAGACTTAGATACAAATCCCGACCTGACCGGGACGGACCTCATTCACGTAGTACAAGATAACGAAGCGGAATGCTAGAATGCTAATGACTAGCCCAATCAATGTTTAAACGCAGACCAAACATGCATCGTGTCCATCACAAGGTGTGAAGGAGCCTGGCGCTG
>BFEA01000202.1:1405907-1424356 GCA_003427395.1 Chara braunii | reverse complement strand
TCTCTCTCTCTCTCTCTCTCTCTCTCTCTCTCTCTCTCTCTCTCTCTCTCTCTCTCTCTCTCTCTCTCTCTCTCTCTCTCTCCCTCTCTCTCTCCGTGAACGTGCGGGCGCGAAGCATGCACGTCGAGCACGGCGAAGCGCGCAGCGGGCACAAACCATGCACGGCGAAGCAACACGTCACAACATACATGCACGTCGACCAACTCCGCAAGTCTTCATTCGGGCCCGCCCCCGCCCCAGACCACTCCGACGATCTCTCTCGGGCCCGTCCCGAAACGACTATCCATCCGTCCAACCCTTCCGCCCGCCGATCTCAACGGCCGAGAGCACTCCGACGATATCTCCTAGACCCGTCCTGAAACTTCTGCCGGTCCGTCCAACCCGAGCCCGCCCTGCCTTCCCTCTGGCCCGCCCCCACAAGTCCCAATGCCTTTTCTTGGGCCCCCCGCCGCCAGTCCCGACGATTTTCCCAACAGTGAGAGCCGGGTCTCACGGGAGAGTGATGCGAGACCCGCTATTCACTGAAGGATAGTAAGGGAAAAAATTAGACCGTCAAATAAATGTCACGCCATTTCGTTGCACTTTTCATTTTTATCATTCTCGCACGTGTTGACCAACGGGAAAAGTACCCCAACTTCCATAATTTTTTGCAGTCAGAAGGATGATTCCACAACTCTGTGAATTGAAGGGCCTATAGATTTGGTCGTGATCTTTCCACAAAAAAACATTTCAAAAATTAAAAAATATATTTTAGATCATAAAATGAGTGTCGCGCCAAATCGTCTCATTTCCCATTTTTGCCACTTTGCCATGTGTGGGCCAACAGGAAAACTACTCCAACTTCAGCGATTTTTCGTGCTGAAAGGAAAATGTCAAGAAATCTGAAAATGGGAGGGTATGTAGATTTCGTAGTGATCTTTTGAGGAAAAGTATATTAAAAATTAGAAAAATTCATTTCAACTATGAAAAAATCGCGACAGCAATTCGATGCATGTACATTTTTGTCGCTTGTTAACTTTCCCCACTGTGCTACCGATAACCCTCATGAACCTCTGCTACCGGTCCCCCCAAATTTCGAACGGCAGGGCCAGTTGCGAGGCATAAGGCCCCGACGAGCCCCTTTTTGGCCCTGTAAGCAGCACCGCCGGCCGCCCTAAGTGAAGGCGGGCCCGAGCAAGGCCAAGACGCCTATTTTTCGGCCACCACGCCACTGGGGACATTCAGGCAGTTGCGCACCGTTAGTTGGTTGAGAGCGCCCAGGCCCTGGCTGCCTTTTTCGTACGTAACCGAGGCAGACCTTGGGCCAGATACACAACATGGGCCGAACACAGGCTGCAGGCAGTTGGGCACAGGCAACCGTCAGAGGCCCTGGGCCTGATTCGTTTGGACCGGGGCTCAATCTCTCAGGGCCTACCGGAAACTTTTGGGCAGGGGCCCAATGCAGTCAGGCCACATACAACAAGCAGGCCACTTCCATTTAGGACAGTGTTTGCCCTCGCATTGGGTATTCAGGCACTGGCTGCATGCTGCACAAGCGCTACTGCGCTATTCGCTGGCCAGCACCCATGCGCTCATGGGCGAGCAGGAAGAGCTGCGCTGCGCTATGCTGGATGAGGCGCATGGTGGTCCTTGGGTGCATGTGGCATCTGTGAGTGGGGGATCGAGGTTGTGAGTGATGCGAGAGACATACCTGGTGCTTGAGGCGAACGACATTGGCCGACATCTGCTCGTACTTCAGGGAGTTGTTGACGTCACTAACGACATTGTAGATAGGTTAGATAGGATCTATCATTTGTAGATTGGGTGCGGAGCTCCAGATAGAGTGTCGACATTGGTTCATTGTTGATGATGATGAGACTATTCCAACATTGTCACTTGTAAGCTTTTGCTGTGCTCTTATTTGGTGAAACTCGTGTTACAATTCTGCTTTTGGTTCGAGGTCACGACTATCTGGTTTCATGTGTATGATAATGCTTGGTTTCTGGAGTTCGCTATCGCTAATTTTCCTTGCAATTTGGTATCGAAGTTGTGGTACGTTGCATTAATCTGGCGCTTGTCTTCTGCCTATGCAGTACATGCATGCGGTCTGCTGGTGAGCGGCCGTAGGGAGTATGTAGTGAGGAGGGCGAAAGCAAGCAGGCGACCCAGGTGGAGAGGGTTATCGCCAGGAAGGCTACGAGGTGGTTAAGGGGGTGTTCGCAGTGTGATGAGAACTATCTGATATGCGATTGATGATGAGATGGAACGGTAGTGGAATGCTGGTTGTGATGAAGCAACGATTGGTCATCACAATCGGCATTAGGTCATCTTGTGAGAATATCTGTGGTTGGGGGAAGCTATTTTGAGGTACGTTGCTCTTAACCTTATCTATCCTCTTCAACACTTCTTACCGTGAGGATGTGTGTTTTGTCTTGAGGGTCCTCTCATGTGAGGAGTCGAGTGCACTCAACCTTAAGAGTTGGCATTGTTCATGTGGAGCATCTGGAAGGAGAGGGCGGAGCTATCTGAAGGGCCCTTGACGAAGCACTGGGTCACGGTCACCATGCCAACCCACCGGGAGTAGAGCACACATGCTTTGTTGCTTTTGTCCTTTGTCTACCTGCTGCGTTGTTAGATGGGTTATGAGGGGCACGCCAGCCCTACAGGGCAGACGAGGACTAGACGTCTATAAACAAGTATCTGGGGGTTACCTTCCATTGGCTGTGATCGTCGTCCTGACTGTGACGTTAAATAATTCCTGAGGACTTTGGGGGTCGTCCTTAAAGGCCTCTTGATCAGCCAATCAGTCGGTGTAAGGCTCGCTGCACGCAAGGGTAAACATTGTGCATGGCTAGCCATCTCAACGTATACTCGAGGCACAGGGGTGGGCCGTGTGCACACCTTTAGACACACACTCTATCTGGATTGCTCAAGAATGCTGACATCAAGCAACAATCAGGAAGAACTGAGGGAGGGGTAGATTCCAGGTGATAAGTTCGGGGAAAATTCCATTCTGCCGACAGTCCCACAAATGATTCTATTTCCATTTTTTGATTAGACTACCGAGGACAATAGGATCCTGCGATCGACAAGGCGCTCGTTAGCCCACGTGGCATTAGGACCCGAGGGTGACAGACTCCTTTTCCGCCAACTTAGGGAGAGACAGCAGCAACAGAGAAGAGCTAGGGCCGCAGAGGCAAGCAGGGCGTTTGCAAGCGAAGCTGCTACTTCAGCACCATGGCCACAGCTGCGCAACAAAGCTCCCAGGCCAGTAGTTCAGGGACTGTAGGGACAACGATTGCACAGACCCTAAGTCAGTCCGCTGGTGTCATGGCAAGCCAGCAGTTGGTGTTGACTTCCAAGGGGATCGCCATACAGAGAGCAGATGCTCACGAGGCACAGCTACAGAAGGCGTTAGGAGAGATAAAGGCAGAGAAGGAGAGGATGCTCAGACTTAAGTCAAGGATGCAGCGGAGACAAGCGGACTTTAGAGAGTTAGAGGAGATGGACCTGACGCACATGGATGATGATGTGAAAGTCGTGAGAACTGCCCTGCTAGATGTAATAGAAATGTCGGACTATCACACGACTCTTTTGCAGGACATTCAACATAGCCTGGTCATGTTGTCTGGGCGAGTTCAGGTAGCACCATCACCATCAGGGCCTGGTGCCTGGCCTGTGGTACAGCCTCCTCCTTTTGTCCCACCGCCATATGTCTCTCCACCATCGGTACAGGCCGCGTCCTTATTAAGTATGCCTTTAACAGGAGGGTTCTCGACATGTCATAATGTACAGATTCCTGTACAGACAGTGTATTCCCAACCTCCGTTACAGACTGCCGTAACTGGGCAGCCTGCTGTCTCGCAGTCGGCACAGCCGCAGGGCACTCAGCCCCAACAGCAGCTAGTGCAGCACACTGCACCCCAAGGTCCACAGCCTGGAGTGGCGCAGGTACCAAGACAAGGCCAGTGGTTTTCGAAGATTGCCATCGCCTCACCTAAACCCTTCTCAAGGGATAAGAGGGGCGAAGACCTTGACACATGGTTGAGGTCAGTGCCAGTTTACGTAAAATGCAAGTTTACCTTGTCGCATGAGGAAGTGCTTGTGGCTGCCTCCTACTTAGATGGGAGTGCAGCAAGGTGGTTGAGCAGGTTAGTACAATTATAGGGATACAGACATGACTTCCGGGATTGGGCAGTCAACCAGAGATTGGATGACTTCCTCAAGCTGGTTGAAGAAACATGGCATGATCCGCATGAGGCTCAAAAGGCCACTGACGCGATCTTGACTTTGAGCTCAAGATCGTTCAACTCAGTAAGGGATGCCACATACGCAGTGGAGCGTCTAATCTGTGTACCTGGAGTACGTTACGACCCCCAGGTCTTACTTACCACTTCCCTGAGGTGTCTTCCCATGCCACTCAGGAACCAGTTGGTGGGTGAGGCAAACATCAATGTACACAACTTTCCATTGTTTAGCAAGAAGGCCCTAGACCTAGAAGCAAAGATAGGGCATGGACACCAACCCACAACGGATGGAAGGAAGAAGGCACTGCCTCCCAACTGGAAGGCAAAGGGTCGCATTATGTTCGTCAACGACGATGGTTCAACCATCGAGTTAGACGACAACTTCCAAGAGGGAGTAGGTTCAGAGGCGGGTAGTGTAGAGGCTTCAGGGGGTGGAGCAGTCGCTGCTTAATCCAGAAAGGTAAGGCGACCGGTAGACGCCATGGAGGCTCCCGGTTCAGGAGTCAAGTAGACCCCAACGCTCCTCCATGGGAGAAAGCGGGTCTCACCGAGGACGTGTGGAGAGACCGCTACATGTGGCAAACTTGTACCCGTTGTGGCCAATATGGCCATAATCAGTTCAAGTGCCATAATAAGAAAGTAACGGAAAAGATCCCGCCTACAATGGGGCAAGCAATGGTATCCTCCGCTTCCCAGGGCATCAACGTTGCCAACAGTTCTGGCACTACCTCGGGAAACACGCCGGGCCAATAGGAATGGTAGTTGTTCCTGCTAGGGTTGAGGTGGTGAACACACTCTCACCATCTCGAGAGATCGCCCAAGCTACAGACTCTTCAGTCGTCCCGCAAACACATTTAGACTCATCGACCCTCTGTTCGATGAATGTGTTTGAATCCTTAGAGGAGCTAGAGAGGAGTAGTCTAGATCGGACCCGCTAGCTTCTTGGACGGCCATGGCCAAAGCCCCTAAGGGTGAGTTGTTCGTTGGCGAGATAGTCATTGGAGGCCACAAGGCCGGGGCCTATTATGACACTTGCTCGACGTGGAACTTTATTAGTCGCGCGTGCGTTGAGAGGTTGCGCTTACAGGGGCAAGTGCAGCGCTTGAGTCGACCTGTGGAGTCGACCTGTGCCAACAAACAACGCATGGTAGTCAACGACTACCTTAAAGACGTTGAGTGTTATTTCCCGTACACGAGAGGGGAACTGGGACATCACGTTTCGTTCCTAGTCAGCAATGATCTCCCAATGGATATCCCTGTTGGGTATGTACCATCTTTCGGTTCCACAACCCCAGTTTGACTGGGACCGAAAAGTGGTCAAACACACTTTGCCAGGAGGGGGGACCGCCAAATTATGTAAGTTTAAGGCAAGCAGTCTGATCGAGTCCTACGGATGCATGTGTGCGGCCACGTTCTATAACTATTATAAGCAAAATCAGGAGGAGGGTATGTACTTAGTTTGTCTCTGCAGAGGGTGAGCCGTTGAAAATGCCCCCAGAGATCGAGGGAGTAATCGCTAAGTACCCTGATCTATTCGAAGAGCCGAGAGGGGTTGTTGAGAGGGAGGTCATCCATGCGATAGAGATTATCCCAGGATCTAGTATTTCGAAAGGTAAGATCTATCGGATGTCTCCAGCGGAGCTCAACGAGCTTCGCCGACAACTCAAGAATCTCATAGAGAAGGGTTGGATTCGGCCTAGTGTCTCCCCTTATGGGTCTCCAGTCTTATTTGTACCAAAGAAGGGGGAAACCTTCAGGATGTGCATTGACTATAGGGGCCTCAATGCCATCACTGTGAAGAATGTAGAGCCCCTACCACGCATCGATGACTTGTGAGACCGAGTGCAAGGGTGTCGGTACTTCAGTAAGATAGAAGTCCTCGTACCATTAGATTGCAATACGGCCCGAGGATCAACACACAACCGCTTTTCAAACCAGGTACGGTCTGTACGAGTTTGTGGTGATGCCTTTCGACCTTTGCAATGCTCCTGGCACCTTTCATCATGCCATGAACTGGATCTTTCATGACTACTTGGACAAGTTTGTCATCGTGTACCTCGATGGCATACTTATCTTCAGTAGGACTGTCGAGGAGCACGTTGGCCATTTAGATAAAGTCCTTAGCCTCTTTCGACAGAACCAATTCAAGATCAATCGGGAGAAGTGTGAGTTTGGCCGCAAGGTCATGAGATTTCCGCGGAGGGATTGAAGCCTGATGGCGCAAAGGTGGCCAGCATTCGTGACTGGCCGCGTCCTCAGTCTGTGACTGAGATGAGGTCCTTTTTAGGGATGACCGACTACTACCGCAATTTTGTCAAGAACTATAGCATAGTGGCCGCCCCTTTGACGAACCTGACACGCCTTGACACCTCGTGGGAGTGGACAAACAGGTGTGAGGTTGCCTTCAGACACCTGAAGCATGCTCTGACACACCATGATGCCTTAAAACTTCCTGATCCTGACAAACCTTTCATAGTAACCACGGATGCCAGCTAATATGGAATTAGTGTCGTGCTTGCGCAGCAGGAGGGGAAAAAGTTAAGGCCTGTAGAGTACATGTCCAAAAAGATGCCCTCTCAAAAGTTGGCTACGTCCACCTATGAGAAGGAACTTTATGCGATCTATAAAGCATTGACCTATTGGAGGCATTACCTCCTTGGGAGATTCTTCTACATCAAGACTGATCATCAAACCCTGAGGTGGATGAGGACACAACCTGTACTCTCCGATGCTTTAAAACGCTGGATCAAAGTCATTGAGCAGTATGACATTGAACCTCAATATATAAAAGCGGAGTACAACAAGGTTGCTGACGTGCTATCCCATAGACTAGACTTCCTCGGTGCGCTGGTCGCTGAGTTTGGGCTTGCGGACGATGTTACTCACTCTTTGGTGGAAGCCTATCACGAGGACCCGTTTATGACCGAGATCATACGCAGACTCCACGCAAAGGACAAAATAACTGCTGGCGAGTTTGTGTTTGTCAACGATCTGCTGTTCCTTGAGAAGACCGGGAATAAACGATTGTGTGTTCCAAATCGGTAGTCTGTGCGTAGTTTATTTTTAGGCGAGTGTCATGATGCCACCGGACATTTTGGGTATAGGAAGACTGCAGCAAATTTGTTGCAGCGGTTCTGGTGGCCCACAATGATGAAAGATGTGAAGCTGTACGTGGAGACTTGTCAAGTGTGTTAGAGAGACAAGCCACGTACACAGGCCCCTCTTGGGCTTCTCAAGCCCCTTCCGATTTCGGAAAGGCCAGGTGAGAGCCTGTCTATGGATTTCATGGACACACTGGTCACAAGCAAGAGCGGAATGCGATATGTCTATGTAATTGTGGATAGGTTTAGTAAGTATGCTAGGTTAGTCGCAAGGCCTGCTACAGCTAAGACCGATTATGTGATCAAGTTGTTCAAATAGAACTCGGTCAAAGACTTTGGGCTTCCAAAGTCGATTGTAAGTGACCGGGATGTCCGATTCATCAGTGAGTTAAGAAGGTTGCAACGACAGAACAAGGAACACAACTGCAGCTGATTTATGCGAATCACCCAGAGGCAAACAAGCAAGCAGAGCAGCTGAACCGCGTTGTACAACACCTGTTGAGGCATTATATCAAGCCTAACCACGTGGACTGGGATGAGAAACTTGCTCTCATCGCCCGTCTGTATAACAACGCTTTGCACAACGCAACTAGGGTGAGCCCTAACAGCCTGCTATTGACTTTCAAGCCTAGACTGCCTCTCGACTTCCTACTATCGGAAAACCAGCCGACTGCTGCACCAGGCACTTTAGAATTCGCTTATCGACATGAGCGCCTGATGCAACAAGATGTAGAACAAATGTACAAGGCACATGTGGCAATAATAGAGTCTACGAACAAACACCGCTGCCCATCTACGTTTCAAGTAGGGGAGAGAGTCTGGGTCAAGTCCTCAGAACTGGGACAAGAGCACGTGATCTCCCACAAGCTCATGTCATAGTACTTCGGACCACGGGAGGTTCTTAAGGTTGTCGGGGGTGATCCGGATGGCCCGTCATATGTAATCCGGATCCCTGGTCACCTTCGTACTTACTCTGTATTTCACGCCTGCAAACTTGCACCTTTCAGAGAAACTGATCAGTTCCCCTCTTGTCGCTCAATGCTGCCCCCAACCATGGATGGAGAGGTCAACATCGATGACATCGTGGACCACAAGGAAATGCCAGCTCCAAGACCAACAGGCAGGGGACGTCCTCCTAAGCCGAAACTGCAATATCGTGTTCGGTTCATACATCACACTGATCCTAAGAAGGACAGATGGTTTACCCGGGAGGAACTAATGCAGACCGCTCCACAGGTTGTCGCTCACTACGAGAAGTTACTGCATGAGGGAAAGCGCCAGATTGAGTAATGGAACTTCTCAGAGGACTGTCGAAGTATGGAGGAGGGAATGCGAGGCATAAGGCCCCGACGAGCCCCTGTTTGGCCCTGTAAGCAACATTGTCAGCCGCCCTAAGTGAAGGCGGGTCCGACCAAGGCCAAGAGGCGTATTTTTCGACCACCACGCAACTAGGGAAATTCAGACAGTTTCGCAGCGTCATTTGGCTGAGAGCGCCCAGGCCCTGGCTGCCTTTTTCGTAAGTAACCGAGGCAGACCCTAGGCTAGATACACAACATGGGCCGAACACAGGTTGTGGGCAGTTGGGCATAGGCAACCGTCACAAGCCCTTGGCCTGATTCGTTTGGACCGGGGCTCAACCTCTCGGGGCCTACCGGAAGCTTCTGGCCAGGGGCCCAATGCAGCCAGGCCACATGCAGCAGGCAGGCAACTTCCATTTAGGAAAGTGTCTGCCCTCGCATTGGGTATTCAGGCACTGGCTGCATGTTGCACAAGCGCTACTGCGCTATTCGCTGGCCAGCGCCCATGCGCTCACGGGCGAGCAGGAAGAGCAGGCAGCCATAGTCGAGCTGTGTTGCGCTATGCTGGATGAGGCGCATGGTGGTCCTTAGGTGCATGTGGCATCTGTGAGTGGGGATCGAGGTTGTGAGTGATGCGAGAGACACACCTGGTGCTTGAGCTGAACGACATTGGTCGAGATCTGCTTGTACTTCGGGGAGTTGTTAACGTCACCAGCGACATTGTAGATAGGCTAGATAGGATAGGGTCTCGACATTGGTTCATTGTTGATGATGATGGGACTATTCCAACATTGTCACTTGTGAGCGTTTGTTGTGCTCGTATTTGGTGAAACTTGTGTTGCAATTCTTCTTTTGGTTCGATGTCACGACTATCTGGTTTCATGTGCATGATGCTGTCGCACTTTTTCTAGTCGGGCCTCTTTAGGCGACCAGAAAACCAACAGGCTGTCACGCAGGATTTGGATGATGATTGCAATAAATAAAATAAATTAATTAAAGCAAATCCCTTCCTATTGTGTGCGTCCAGCTTCGAGCGAGACCCTTCAATTGCGGTCTTCGTCGGACCCCGGTCTTAGGAATCTATTATTTTGATTCGGAACAACAAAGAATCATGTAAATAATAGTCATAAAATTCTGGTATGTCATGCATGCATCAATTTGCCAATTTTTTTGAGAACTGTGACAAGATTACCAGGAAGTATAATCGTCAAGCAAAATCAATGCAAATGGATAAGACTGACAAACTCAAGGGAAAGACAAGATCGATGATCACGTGAGAGAAGAGGAGAGCTCTTTATCGCATCAAGGCCACAAACGAACAGACAAATCATCGAACCATTGTCACTATAGTCAACTCTCTCTCTCCTCTCTGAAGATCATATCATACTCAAAGATTAGACAATGGTTAGTAAGTTGTCCAATGGTCCTTAAGCGAGTCCGCATAATGCTAACCTGTACTTGAGAGAAGGTATGTTGCGGCCTGTAATAGATGGTTGTGCTCAAGTCTTGAGTCTGCTCTGCTCGAAATATCTGTCATGCTCAAGAAGATCCTGTCTTGAGTCTGATGTCCTCAAATACTTACTGATCTTGAGACTACTTGTCACATGATCGGTCTTACTAAATGTTGATGACACTCATTGTATTGCTGTTGTCACCAAGATTTACTGTTGTGACCAGCATCGTTGTTGCGACCACCATGACCTCCCGTTATGGCTAGCATTGTCACTGCTGTTACCAGAACTGCCCGCTGAGACTAGCGTCGTCGCTTGAGAATGAAACCGACTAAGAGTAAACTGAGATCATCGACTGGGTTCACTGGATTTGAGCTCACTGAAACTGAAGATCAAACTCATTAGCATCAGGTTCACTGAGACCGAACTAAGAGCTGAGTTGATGCTTTCCCTGAAAGCCACACTTAAATTTGAAATCAATGTTGAATCGAACTCGCTGAGATGAAATTGACCTCACCAAGGTTAAACTGAACTTACGGAAAACTGAATTAAACCTGAGAAAGTGAAACTTATCTCACTGAACTTACTGATACTGGATTGAATTTGTTGAGATAAGTCTACCAAACTGAGTTTATTGAAACTAAGATGAGTTGACTGATACTGAACTGAGAGTTGAACTGAAACTTACACTGAAAACCTCACTCAGATCTGAATTCCAAGATTGAACTGAACTTGTCAAGACTGAATCCGAAATGAAATTACTGAGTCCGATGTACAACCTCAAAGTCTTATCACAATATGCATCAGAGTCTCACTTGAAAGAATGCATAAATTTGATTAGAGTATGTGACTATGTTTTGTTCAGAGATATGTCTGAACCAATTTTGGATGTGAAACTTGAGAGTGATATGAATTCGACCTGATTATAGGTCTCGAGTCTGGTCTGAGCGCTGCGTTCTAGGTCTAGTTTGAATGTAAGACTTGAGTCTGATATGCTCTATACACGGAGTCAACTTCAACCAAGCTCTATACTCATACCCCTCGCTTTAGCCATGCAAGGCCCAACCTTTGTCCAACCAACCATATTTAAATACTCAGTACCTTTGTTAAATGGCCATTCAATAAAAGTTCGGGTGAAAACCTTAATAAAACAATAAAATCACCAGGGCTAAATCCTTTTAGGTTGAGTATTGAGGATGAATTGGAGTTGAGTTGTAGACCGACGAATCGGCAACCGACCTGTTATCAGTGATAATAGAAGATGATCCTTGTAGGATCAAGCTCAATCTAGTCTTGACTTCGAATCAAACGTTCAAGAGGACCTGTAACACAAGACATGTCAATCCCAAGCTAAACCTATGAGTCCAAATCGAGGGTAACATCCATATCACGATTTCCCCAAGGATCATTCTATTTGACTAGGCCTGAGTCTACCCCTAAGTCAATGCCTAACTGAAAAGGTACACCTTTGGCTGAATCTCCTCTATATAGAGTGGATTGCCAGAATTGCCACCTGTCAAAATATAATCTAACTCCTCTAAACTAAGAAAATTTCGGCAGCGCTTCCCGTAGGAAAAGTGCCTTCTCAGAATTTATAATAACTCAAATATGCAAAACAAAAACGATCTCTAACTCTAGAAAGTCAGAATTTGTCGAACTCCCTGAATTAGTAAAAATTTGGGCAGCACTTCCTTTAGAAAGGTAGACTTCCCAGATTTATACTAAGTCAGATATGAACTCAGCCATAAAACCTGAGTTCAATTAAGACAAAATTTAACCAACTCCGTAGATTTGTAGAAATTTCGGCAGCGCTTCCCGTAGAGAAAGTGTTATTCCAAGATTTATACCAAGCTAAGTTCATAATTAAAAAATGACTTTGACTTTTCAAGGTCCAATTTTATCTAACTCCCTGAATTAATAAAAATTTGGGGAGTACTCCCTTTAGAAAAGGAGGTGTTCCAAATTTTTACTAAGCCAAAAGGTCGAGAAGTTGGACCCTGAAAATGACAAAATCTGACTAACTTCTTGGTCTTGTAGAAATTTCGGCAGCGCTTCCCGTAGAGAAAGTGACCTACCAAGATTTATACAAGAACAAGTATAATAAATGATCCCAGAAAATGCAAAAATTGACCTAAGTAAAAAAAACTTCGCTCAAAAAATGGAGGAATTGAAACTAACTCCTATGGCTCTAGCACGTCACGAGCAAACCTATCAACTGAAACTCAGACTAAGTAGTAGTCGCACTCAGTTTCATGCAGGCCAAACCACAGAAGTAAGTACTCTCACCTCCTCAAAGTCAACTTATCAAATAATAGTTCATAGTCTCACAATGATTTATCCTTTTATACCCAGCTTACATAAGGCATAAAGCCAGACCACCCAATCTCATGGGAACCTGTCTAGCTCGGTCATAGAATATACACAAACACAAGGCACTACAACTTTTCTCTTCTTTGGGCATGTGACTAGGTCATCCTAGTCGCTCTGAACCATTTAAGTATCCAAGTTATATATAACTGTCTGCACTTTGTCTTTTGAGGCAACATATGATTGAACCGGTATCTTAGATCATGATTCAGCCTGTCCCTTCTTACCACAATTTTATTCTTAGTTCATACTCTCTTCAGTTGGTGATAAGTTATAGTCAGACCATCCAATCTTATGGAAAAATGTATGACTAGCCTGTTCATAAAGCCTGTTCATAAAGCCTGTTCATAAATAGTATAAAATATAAACAAATTTAGCCTTTGTGTTCCAGCATGTGCGTGGCTCCAGACCAGACCACCCAATCTTATGGGAACCTGTCTAGTCCTTTGCCTAATTTCCCTTCTTCAAAATAAAGCAAGAGAGGGTCAAGAACATCCAATCTTATGAAACTTGTCCAACCCCCTTTCAGAGATCAATAAAACATAGAAAACCCAAGAAAATAAGGCTACCAAGCCATCCAGTCTTATGGAAAAATTCTTGGTCCCTGAAAAAGCAAGCACATGCAACCCTCACAAGTCAAAGCAACCAGACCACCCAATCTTATGGGAACCTGTCTGGTCCTTCAGGCAATCCAAAAATAAACATAGCACTGGACCCTCCAATCTTATAGAGACTCTCCCAGCCTTTGGTAAACCCAGTCAAACATGCAATACTGCCTTCCTCCCATCCTTCCCCCAGATGCAATCCACAATCTGCTTTTAGTCAATACAACAAAACTAAAACTGACATTCCACATGCATTTCTTTATTTAAATTTGAATCATGTCCTGAAGTCAAACTGAAAGTCAAAGTAAAGGGGCATGCAATATATTCAGTTAAAACGCAACAAAGAATACATATAAGGGCTATAACTGGGTTTATAGAGGGGAAGCGATGATTACCTCTCAGTTCCTTGCCTCCAGAACTCCTCCTGAGTTCTGGCAGAGCTCCCGCAATCGGTGGGCTGACTCCCCACAGAGTCTTGCTGCGGATCTACGGGTTGCAATCCCGCCTGCCGCCTTCCTCTAAGAATAGGACTAGACTTAGATTAAGAAGGGCAAAAGTAAGGGGTTTCAGACGCTCGAGATGCACGAGAGGGACAACTCAACTCCCAGGAGAGGGCCTTGTAATCGTCATGCGCCTGAGGGTCCCGCAATGGTGGTCAAACCCCGCACCAGCCAGATCAACTGAAGCCGAACTGCCAGCTGCTTGACTTTCCGATGACTCTCCCACTCATAGAAATAGCTCCTTCTGTTGAATCTTCAATCCGCAACACCCTCCTTCATAGGACTCATTCACTCCTTCATACTTGTGACCCCAAATGCATTAGCTATGGGTGAGCTAGCAACCTCACGGCCTGCCTCCGATTAACTCCGCCGGTAGGAGGAACAATGCACCAGCTGATCAGGTAATTCTGCAGCCCCACTGTTGTCTTTGACCGCCCATATAACAGGTTGGGTAATGCTCAAGCCTGTAGGCAACTACACAGCCTCGTGGCTGCCTCTACTCCACTACTACCGGCTGGATTAGCAGCGCATGGATGATACAGCAACCTGTTCTCTCTCTACTTCGTACAAGGAGATAGGCAGCACACAGACCAGTGGGCAAACCTCCCGCCCGGACCTATGCTGTCTGCCACAGTAGGAAGAGCCGCATATCAGTCAGTGAGTGAGCTTTTGAATTCCGCGGCTCACCTACAACCACTCCGCTGGGTTCAGTAAACAATGTTTCGGCCAGCAGGCGAGTCTTCAAACCTGTTGTTGTTCTCTCAGTCCCCTGTTCCAACAATATGAGTACAGCCCCCGCTTCACTGTCTTTCTTCGCAGTGAGGTAGAGGGAGACTCCTCCTATACTTCACGGATAAGGTTTCACCCTCGTAGCTGGCCTCACGCCACTTCTTTGACTGTTGTTCCCCTTCGCGGTCTTGGATGTGCCCTGGCCAGGTAAAAATGCAGTGTCCTGTTTACGTACCTACCCTCATGTACCCTGGTCATGATCCCAACCACAGCCGAAATGAATCTGTTCGAAGTAACATGCTGGTCATAGAGTAAAGAATAATCAGGAAATAAAAAAAATCGAACGAAAGACCTCGACTCAGAGGAGAACCCGTGGTGAGTCGAGGACGAAGACGATCATTATGATCGTGGAGAGAGCATCGACAACGATCACACCCCGCTCCAGACCAGGTAATCTCTTTCCTCCTCTTTGTGCAACGTCCAAATCCCGCCAGTCCGCTCGCAGCCTCCGTACGACCACCACTCACTTGCCCATCATTACTTCAGGCGAAACTTCTACTTAGCACGCAGCCAAGTGCATCTCCTAGCATAAACAAAACACTAGTCGACTTGCGACTCTTCGACCCCATAGCTGGCTTCATGCTGCTTTCATTGGTAGGCTGGGCACAATCAAATGGATCTTTCCACTAACTATGGCTAGATGCATCAGCATCATGCTATATCACCCCTGAGCTCAGCCTCCGCTTGTTGTACCGGCCAGATGGCTGCACCAACTCAGTTTTTGTCATGGCCAATCACTCCGTAGCGCCTCGAGACCCCCACTTAGCACCTTCATATGGCCGTTTCAGTTAAATGTCACGCGTGATCCTTCTTCTTCGCTCCTGCCATATCTCCCTCTCTACTCCTCCACGCAAACGTTTTCCTACTAATCTTCCTCTACACTACCCCTACTACCTTTCTTTGAAATCTGAGCCTGCCAATCGAGTCGCAATCCCTGAGAACTCCAGCTTACCAGCTTCCTTCACTCGAATCTATCGAAGATCGAGTGAAATCTCGATTTCTTTCCCCTCACCGTGTCTCTGTCCACCATAGCTCCGCGTGGCAAGTCTTCCGACTAGCACTCTTTCTACTACTCTAACACTCAAATTAGCCCCACCAGTGGATTCGCCCGGCCCTAAAACTCCTATCTCTACCTTCTACTCCTCCCCTTTTTCACGCACATGCTCCTATCACTCCATTCACTTCCTCACAATCTCCATTCCCAACTTCACCATGGCAACTGCGCATCCCCCGATATTCAACCTGACCTAAATACTTCCCAATCATCAAATCTAAGCTCGCCATCTTACTCGTGATGGCCGAAAACCCCTGCGTGGAGCTTTGAATCGCTCGATTCCATTAGAAATCGAGTGAGTTTCACGGCTTAAGCTCCGCCATGTCGAACCTCGCTCGACTCCGACCCCGAACGCACCCTGGCGCTATTCTCGGCCCGGTTCATTCACTGCTCTGCTGCTGAAACGGTACCTGCACTGCGCTCGCTATCCCGCTGCTCCGCCTCTACTCCCCGATCCGACAGCGCTTAGCGCAGTGGCTCGCCTGATGACTGCAGCACCTAATGGAAACTTCTCAGGGAATTAGTTGTCGGGCGACTCGAATAGTCTTTTGCCCCTTCTTCAAAACCCGCTGCCGCTTTGCATGCTGTCACCGCAGTCCCCCCTCGCTCTCTACTAGGCTCAGACAGAGCCCACCACCACCTCGAGCCCATAATGGCCAAGCCCCTACTCAGAAAACTGGCCGCGAAACTGAAGGCGCGGCCTGCCACAAGGCCTATGTGTGGGCCTTGGTAAACTGGGCTCAGAACGACCCTCCGCGGTAGCAGTCAACACTCATTGGAAAACTTTGACGGCCGACATGGAGAGGGGTTCCCCACGATCCACAGTTTGCCGAGGCGTCATTACGATCTCCTAACGACGCTCCGGACCGTTTTCAAGCTACTGCGCCCGGGCACGATCCACCACCTTACGGGCCCTGACAACATACCCCCCCTCATATTCTCACGACGAATTGCGGCTGGCCGCCGGTGCACTTGTAGCGACCCCCGCCATTCAGATTTCTTCCATTTCGTGGATTCAACCACCCACCTGCTCACATGCACACTAACTCCTCGGTTCATGTTTTCAATGATAGCAGGGTAGTGGAATTTCGCCAACATCCCGAATACATAAGGAGTCCATAGGTCAACGAAAAAAGGAGGTATGCGCTGAAGGTCCTCGACCCCTATATCTCTCTAATAAAAATCCGTCGTTGTAACCAATAATGCTAGGCCCAGGTCTGGGTCTAGCTCTGACGGACGCCTAAAATAAACCAATGCTGCGCGACGTGAGGACCTACCAAAACAATCTCAAAATCACATTGTAGTCGAGGCTGTCTTCCGTATATGCGCACAAGTCACCGGCAAGTGCATCAATAAAAAAGGCATAATCTTTTTAATCCTAGCTTAATCACAAATAAATTCTGGTCGGCACAGCATCGACTCTACAATCATCAACAAAACAAAGAGATCACGCGCGCCTTAAGTCTGCGCGCCCACACACTCTCTACTCTAGTCAACCATCTAACCAACGTAAACTACAGACTTCGCCGCGCCTCGCGCGGTATATTGGACTTAAAATCAACTTATTTTCTGTCATTGCAAAGACCAGGGCGGATACCCTTGTAAGGGTATCCGCACCGACAACAATGGTGGTGGTGGTGGTGGTGGTGGTGGTAGGGATGGTGGGGGTGGTGGTGGAGGTGGCGGCGGCAGTGGTGGCGGTGGAGGAGGTATACCTTTGGCAGCAGTAGCAACACCAACAGTCCTCGTATTGGTAGGATGCTGGCCTTCATCCCTTACAGACACTTCAGTAACATTCACATTGTTTAATGCGGCTGGCATGGTCTATGGCTGAGTTGGCATATTGACATTAGCGTCTGCCATTTCAGCAGGGATAACGAAGAAGGGCGGGCTGTCTACGTTTGACTGTGCGGAGTGCTGATGCTAGCTGCGGTTAACATTGGTGTCAGGCGATTAGTGGTGGTCTTATATGTGCGGTTGGGTGGAGGACCTGCGCACAAAATCCGCTTTTGGGGGTGGGTGAGCAATTGCCCAGCGAACCACGCAGTGAAACCACTTCGAAAGTCGTGTGACATGAGTTGGTAGTTGGCGCTGCCGGCCATGCACATATGCAGTCCAGCCTCTAGCGAGGGCACTGGGAGGATGGTCCTTGACAAACATACGTCGTGTCAGGGAAGTCACTGTCGCTTTGAAGTCGGTGGTATTGTTGCATATATGTTCGGATCTCGTTAGTTGTCCTGTGAGCACACCTGCCAGCTGATGAGCCGGAGAGTTGGAGGAAGCAATGGGATAACGTATGACAGGGAACGTCCATGTCTTGGCCTTATCAAATATGCCAATGCGAAGTGAGCCATCAGGCCGAACCAGGATTCTTGCCCCAAGGAAAAAACATGACCCATCTTGCTCGGTAGTGTCTTTCCACTCAAGACCATACCGAGCAGGGGACGGTGGTAACGTCCTCCAGGGTGGAATGTCATCAATGAATCGGTATGTGAATGCATATGCTTGTGCAACACGCAGATCTCGCTGACGAAGATCATCAATGAACTGTGCTTTGTCCCAATAAAGCGTGCGGTTGGCAATTTCTAGTCCTGTGTTAGTGCCCATAGGGATACCGACCACCTGATGGCGCAGAGTGCTGTCCCTCTTATAAAGATAGCTATTAGAGACCGCGAACCGCAGATGTTGCTCTATTTCTAACACCGAGAGAATGTCTGACCCATGTGAAGTAACCCACTCCCCACGATGAGGACCTCCTATAGTCATTTGTGTGTGTATGTGGTACTGTATAGCATGTGTGTGTCACATGAGTTTTGCACGAGTACGACACGTCATACCTGTACTGCTCCGACCAGACACGTCGGCACACTGTGGGCAAGATGCAAAGCGCAGGGGGCGATTTTTCAACGCGGCGGGGTAAAACCATTCGTGTGTCCGTTTGTGGCGAGGGACCAGTGTTGTCATGCGGGGATCCCCGGGGCCCAAGCCGGGGTGGGGGTTTCAACCCTGCACCCCCGCCGCGGGGATCCCCGACCCCCAGCCCCTCCAAATTACCCCC
>BFEA01000202.1:1360355-1381563 GCA_003427395.1 Chara braunii | reverse complement strand
AATCAACACTCAAACACTACATATCATCAAGATATGGGTTGCGATTTGCAACCAAGTGGAGAAATGAGTAGGAGAGAGAGATTAGGAGAGAAAAAACAAAGATTTAGCTCAACAACACAAGGGGAAGGAGTAGGAAGAAGAGGAGATAGGAGGGGGAGAGGGGGAGGAAGATGGAGGGGAAGGAGAAGAAGAAGAAGAGGGGGGGGAGAAGAGGAAGAAGAGGAAGAAAAAGGAGGGGAAGAAGAAGAAGATGAAGAAGAAGAAGAAGAAGAAGAGGGAAGGCACTTCTTCACTCACCCCCTTGGATGCCTCCTTCTTGATGAAGCTTCCCTTTTTTTGGCTATGGCTACCTTTTTCTCCGAGCCTTTCCTCCCCCCCTTCTCTCACCTCCTTCGAGTACCCACGGGCTCCTATCACTAAGACTAGGGAGTCCTCCCCTCTAGGAGGGCTAGTGGGACTCCTCTCAGTCTTTCCTTCTTCGCTACTAGCCTGGGGCTATGGAGGACTACCTTCTTCACTACCTCTAGCTTGTAGAGCCTCCCCAACTAGCTCATAGTCACTTCCAATCCTCCAGACTGGCAGGGGTTCCCCTCACTACTCTCAGATTGTCTCTACAGCTCCCACGGGTTCATTTGGGCAGCATGGGCACTCCTCATGCAAGTATGAGAGTGACGGACTGATTCCCCAACTTATATAGGCTGGAAACAGCAGTCCGCCCAGCCCTTGGGCCCTCCCAGTGCCTTCAAGATGAACCGAGGTACCCCCTTGGCCAATTCTTACCTCTAGGCCTCTCCGGGGGTACCTGGACCTCTTTTCGGCCAGGTACATGCAGTCCGAGTGGTTGGTACCAACTCGGATTGCCTCTTGGCCTCTCAAGGCCTCTACCCCTTTTCCAAAATGATGTTTCTAGGGCCTAGACCCAAAAACCGCAGCCTCGATTGGAGAAAAAGGCCAACAAGGGCCTTCTCTCAATAATTTTCTAAGTTTGGCCTACCTTGGGTAGGCCGGACCATTTTTCAATGTGGCGCTGCATTTTCAGCCTTGGATCTGACTGAGATCCAAGGCTAGGATTATTCCGAGCTACCCCATGGTAGCCCACGCTTCAAATTTGAGCCCCTAGGTCCAATTTTCCAATTTTTTGCGCATCTGGCTGTTTTTTAGGCCAAATGCATTGTTTTGTCTTTTTCTCCTTTTTGTTTTCTTTTTATTTGGCTGCCACCTCATTCCGGATCTAGCCGTTTTTTGTTGTCCCACAAAAAACGGTTGTTTTCTCTCCACCATGAGATCTGATTCCAGATCCATGGTCCAAAGAAAAACCGGAATTTCACCCTTTACATTTTTTTTTAATTTTGTTTTTCTAAATTCAGATTTTATCTCAGCAATCCGGCCTGCACTCCTTGAATCTAGGAGGAGTGAGGTCACCATTGGGACCTGGCAGTCCCAACTGCAGCCATCCCAATGACCGACACACTCTCCTCCATCCATTCCTCCCTTTTTCTCTCATTTCTCCTTATTTTTCTCTCCTTTTTCTCTTCTTTTTCTTTTATTTTTGTTAGGACATGTGTCAACTTGTTGTGCACCTTCTTTCTAGGCCTCAGAGCCTTAAACATGGCCAGGTTCATGGCCGGCTGTTGGCCGTTACACCAAGCTGCCATGCCCATGCCTCTAGGGGGCTCATTTCACTCCCGTTAGCCTTCCTTTTGGGCCCCCTAGGTTTCGATTTTTCTTAGCTAGCCTGTTCTTTGCTTGGAGCCCCTTGACTTTTATTTTCTTGTGCCTAGCTAGTCTGAAATACCCCGGACTACTGGGCAACCCTCCCCTTATTATTATTTTTTTATTGCTCCTCACTCCCGCTTTCACCCGTTTGAGCCCCACTAGCGTTGGCACTAGTGGTGCCCGTAACTTCTACCGTCGAGATCCTCGAACTCAACGATGCCGTTTATTTTTTTCGGCCGCTCCACATCTTTTCTAGTGGTCTTCTCTTTCGAACACCTCAAGCCCCCGCCGCCTCCTGCACTAGTCCCAATTTACCGTTCCGCCGGCGGTGCCGTTGACAAGGCCCAATTTTCAACAATTTTTATTTGGCCCCCTTTGGCCCCCGGCGTCATCCCGGTTGACGTCTAATTTTTACTTGGGACTTTCCAAGTCCCCGACAATCCAGTTTTATTATTTTCTTCATGTGTCCCTTGTGCCGTCAATGTTTTTCCGCCCGCAGGGCCCCCGCCATGCCGTTCCCGTTTTGCCGTCACACTCCCCTTAAGCCCGCGACACCATTTTCTAATATTTCCGACGTGCCGCGGCCCATTTCCCCTAGGTCCGAGCACTCCCATGCAGTCCGTTATTTCTCGGACTGCATCCACCACCATTTTGCTAGCCTCATGGCCCCATGTCATGCCCCAAGCCCAAGGAAAATAAAACGTTAGTTTTCCTAAATCCTCCGGGCTCACTTTTGGCTCCCGGAGCCCCAAAAACATGAGTTTGTCCCTCCCTATGCAGTCCGTTGCAACTCGGACTGCACTAGGGGCAGTTTCCCTTGCCCCAATGCCCCTCAACTAGCCCCCTACCAAAAGAAAATCAGACGGTCAATTCCCAAGTGCATCCGGCCTCAATTCTGGCTCCCGGTGCACTTGAAACTTGACTTTGGCCTCCCCCATGCAATCCGTTATTTTTCGGTTGCATGGGGCCTTGTTTTCTTTTAATTTTCTCAGCATAAATCAAAGAAAAACAAGGGTCCTTTGTAACCGCCACATTGCCCAAGTGAACCTGGTCCAAAATCCTTCCCCTAGGTGGCTGTTTTTGTCCATTAGTGCCCTTTTGACTTTCCCCCTTTTACTTTTCTTTTTCTTTTCGTTTCCTTTTCTTTTCCCTCCATTTCTGGACAGTTGGGACTTGGCAGTCCCTACTTGCTGCAGTCCCAACTGGCGGCCAACTCACTCATCCTCCCTCACACTCATTTTCTTTTTTTCTTTTCTTTTTCTTTGTGCATGCCAAGTGTCAACTAGCCGTTAAGGCCCTTTTCTCAATTTTCTTTTCTTTTCTTTTTCTTTTTCCTCCTTTCTTGGACAGTTGGGACTTGGCAGTCGCTACTTGCTGCAGTCCCTACTAACGGCCAACTCACTCACTCCCTCTCACCCTCCTTGTCTGATTCTCCCTCATTTTCCTTTTCTTTTTCTTTTTCTTTTTGCATGCCAAGTGTCAACTAGCCGTTAAGGCCCTTTTCTTGCCTCTCCCTCTTTGTTTTGGCCCTTCCTATGCCCAAGGGCCAATCCGTTATTTTTCGGACTGTAGTTGTGGCCCTTTCATGCCCTTGGGAGCCACCGTTAGTCCTCCCCTCTCCCAAACGGTAGGCCCCCTTGCACCAATTTTTTTTTCTATGAGCCTATTTTTCTCGTGTTGGCTCCCTTTGGCCCTATTTTCTTGGGGGAGGCCAATCCGAGATTTTTCAGATTGCTCCCATGCCTCCCACCACTTGTTTCTTTACTTTTTTATTTTTATTTTTGCCCTCCCACTTGCTCCCACTAGTGCTTGCACTAGTGGCACTAATAAATTTGGTCGTCAAGCCGCTTATTCTATTTTTTTGTGCATCACACGGCGTTCCGCCATTTTCCTAGGAACGCCACCGGTCCCCGCCACTTGTCCCGCACTCGTCCCGACACTAGTTCCTCCGGTACCCGTCCTGTCCCGCCGGTGGTCCCGGTGGTCCCGCTGGTACCGCATTTTTTTTTCTCTACCCCACTTGGTCCCCGACACTAGTCCCATGCTAGTGCCGTATTTTTGCTTGGTCCTACGCCGTTTCCGACACTTTGTCCCGTCGGTACCTCATCTTTACGCGGTCCCACGTGATCCTCGACACTTTGTCTCGCCGGTACCACATCTTTTCTTGGTCTCACGTGGTCCCCGGCCCTTTGTTCCACTGGTACCACATCTTCTTTTGGTCTCACGTGGTCCCCGACACTTCGTCCCGCCGGTGCCACATCTTCTTTAGGTCTCACGTGGTCCCCGACACTCTGTCCCGCCGGCACCACTTCTTCTTTCGGTCTTACGTGGGTCCCTACTTAGCTTGTGGCCCTCTCGGCCCTCTTTCCGCTACTTCCTAGTGGCCCACCTAGCCCGGCAACATTTCTCCTGTGCCGGCGCCTTACGTCCTATTCCTTCCTTGCACCTGCACAACCTATGTCATTGCTTTTTCCAGAGGTCCTTCTCCGTTTCGAGAGAAGGTTCGCCTTCGCCACTTTCTTGCGTGCCTCCTTCGCTCCCTGTTCAGTCAATTCTTTCACGTCAGCAGCCTCTAGTTCCCTAGTGCCTGTGCTTACGCCTTCAATTTTCACGTCAGCCAGGCCTAGTTTTAGTTACCATCCCATAGCGCTCAGGTCTTGGCAAGAGAAGCCTGCCACAACCAAACCAACAGGCTCCTCAGCGAAAGGCTTCCCTTGAATTGCGTAACGTCCCCAAGCTCAATAATGTCTTTGTAACGAGCGCGTAACATTCTCTGTGCATCAACGTCCGCCTCACACCTGTATCTCTTTCTCACTGGAACTCCCGAATACTCAAGGGCTTCCCAACGGCCTCCAATACCGTCCCACAAGGAGAGGGCGACAAGTCCATCACCCTCACAAGGAACCGAGGTAAAAGGGAGATTTTGGCGATGAATGTCACAAGGATCATTCGCCATGGCTTCCTCCAGGTGCGAGCTAGCAACACGTTAAGGAACTTAAGCAGCTTGATGTCTCTTTCTCTCATCCAGTTGACTAGCATCGCCCCTTGGGAGGATCTGACAACAGACATGCCTTGCAGCTAGTCTTTCATTGTACGTTATTTCTCGCTCTTGACAACGTCTTGAAGGCTGCATTCGTAATCTCAAATCTATCTTCCCATTTCATTGAGAAAACATTATTGAGCAGAAATCATTTTTGTTATTACTCTTAGACATCCACAAATGATTTGTTTTTTCGGGCCGCGCAATTCATGTCTTCGATATGACTTTTCCTCTTCCCGAGGTCCAGGCTTAGCTAAATCCACATGCATTTCCCCCGGGTCATTTTACCCAGCCTTTCTCAGGTCTTGCCAATTCTGCRTGCATATCATCCTCTGCCCTTTCTTGCCCTTTACTTAATTGACTTTCCATGTGCAATGCTCGGTTCATCCCTTGTGCATTTCTTTTCCAAACATCTTGTCGGACCTTTTTTTCAAGCCCATGCAAGCCAATCACACAGCCATTCCCCAGCCTGACAGTCCTTTTCTCAAGTCCATGGGCATCTTGCCAGACCCTCCTTTTCTCAGGCCCATGCAAAACCAATTACAAGTCTTTTTCTTTTCTGGGTGTCTTGCCAGACCCCTTTTCTCAGGCCCATGCAACGCCAAATACAGGTCTTTTTCCATGCGTATTCATTGGTAGATGGCACACCTTCCCCCCACTCAAAACACGATGTCCCCATCGCACGACTGGTTCTCACTCGGAGGTACGCAGACCTTTGGCCCACCAACCGCAATCAAGGACACAAGCCCGTCCGCTTCACAAAAGGAAGAGTGATCAGTTCCTCCCCAACGGACGACGCCTCATCCTCCTACTATGTCCGACCTTTCTTCTCTTACGTGGCGAGCACCAATACTGAGGTTCCTCCTCACGTCTGCAAGGCAGGTCCAATCCAAGCCTTCCAGGGTCTCGTCTAGCCGTGAGAGCGTTCCTCGCGAATCGTTCCTCCCGAGTGGTAATTTTCTGGATTCCGGCCTCTTCCTTTCAAGAGAGTTGGGGCTCTCAATTAGTTCGCGAGTGCAGTTACGAAGACCTCGCAATTAGTCCCGAAACGGTTGTAATGTTCCAGCAGGGCAGTGTCAATGCCCCGTGGTGGTGACGGACTCCACCCGGTACCTTCGCCCGGCCCCTCCCCTTGGACAGTGCTGCCCAACTTAGTGCGGGCAGCCGAGGTCCGACCTAAACGGCCATGGCACCCCTCTATGACATGGCGTGTGGTTGGAGAGGGCAAAATAGACTAGATGAGAATGGCTTCCTTGCCCATTTGGCTCTCTCGCCCTTTGACGTTTAGGCTCTCAACAGGAGGCGCAGTCTGAACTCCCCGACTAGAGCTCATTGTCGGGGTCAGTTTCGGACATCTCGCACCGATCCAAGTGGTAGGTGCCTTAGTCCTTTGACCTTCATCCCCTTGAAGAGGAACAGGTCGCGCTGAGACTTTTCCCTCAAAGGGATAGAGGTCTTGGGGGTCGCGGTGCATGCACCGGTATCCCCCTCTTGCTGAGGCCAAAGACTAGAACAAAAGAGAAATTTCATTTCATGCTCTTTCCAAGTCCATTTCAAGTTGCCTAGGGTCCCCTGTTTATGCAGTGCAATTTTCAATACTCAATCCAATTCCAATGCTCAATCTCATTCCCATGCTCAACCTCAGTCCAATGCTTAATCTCCGTCCAATGCTCAATGCAATATCTCTTCCAAGGTTGAGTCCAATATCCTTTCCAAGGCTGAGTTCAATGTTTTTCCCCAAAATTCAGCCATTTCCAATCTCTTTTCCAAGGCTCAACTCTTTCCAATCTCCTTTCCAAGTCTCAGCTCTTTCCAGTCTCCTTTACAATCTCAACTTTTCCAATATCATGCATCTCAGACAGCCATGCAAGGGGACCCCAGTGCCAATTCCAAAGAATGACCCTTGTCAAGGGTCATTCCGAACAACAGGGTTAGGGTCGTTCTTTCCAATTCCAAGTCGAACAGCCTGGTTAGGGCCATTTTTATCCATTGCAATCGGACAGCCTGGTTAGGACCATCCTTATCCATTCCAATTGGACAGCCTGGTTAGGGCCATCCTCGTCCGTTTCAATTGGACGGCCTGGTTAGGGTCATCCTTGTCCATTGTAATGTTAGCGCCCGAGGGGGTGGGCGTCGAGGACACGGATCCTATCTCGAAGGCGGCCATCTTCTTGGGTTTTTACGCATGGTTCTTCCTCTTTCTCATACCATTTGTCATCCTTATGTCCTTTCATACATCCGACTTAGCGTCTAGTACTCGAGTTGAGGGTCGCAACCTCAAGCAGCACTAGCCCGCCCGGCCGTTCAACCATTGCAAAGGGGTGTGTGTCCTCACTGTTTTCTCTTTCTCTGAAGTCTCATACATCTTGCTGTTCTGGACTGGTGTAGGACCGGTTGGATTAGGCTCCTAGGGAAGAGGGTTCTTCATGCCTCTTTACCCATAGGTCCCCTAATCCTCTCCCAAAAACACATGCCATGACTCATTCGACCATGGGTACACAACTCACAAAAAGGAAACTCTTTCTGCCATCGACTTTTCCTTCCAGTCTTCCAGTAGTCCACATACCCTCCCCCATTTCCCAAAACAAAGCCAATCGTTCCTTGTTTCCTCATCAATGCCCATATTTCCCAAAGGAGCGAGTACTCATACAAAGTAGCACCGACTACCCAAACCCTACTGACTTCTCCAGTTTCAGGGGCTGTTCTGCCATAGTTTTTCTCAAAAAGGAAGGAGACAAAGTTTGAATGCGAAAGCAACATTACAGGCTTGTCTCATCTAGACCCCAATCCCTCATAGTTCCAGTCTCACGTGCAGTGACCCCCATGCCCTTTCTGAAGGAGCAACTACTTGTGCAAAGTGGTATCAGATACTTAGTCCTAGGCTTACTTCAAAATAGGCCTTACGCCATTGTCGTTTGCTTCCAGAGAGTTCAACTGCAAAACATTCAAAATAACAGGTCTGCCTGCCCAATTCTTAGTCCTCCCCAGTTTCTAACTAATCCCTGTTATGACCATTCCCCTTTTTACTGCCCAGTCGCCCTACGCCGAGCCTCCCTTGCACGAGCCTCAATCTCTTGTTGCATTAGTCTTTTTGACCTCTGTAGGCCAAGAAGCTCCTCCTCCGTGAAGAACGTCGTTGGAGATATGTCCTCCCCCCTGCTCAACTTTTTCATATCGTAGGATGCTGGCCCATTGGTCGAACCGGTCAGTAAAAGACGGCCCAAACTCTCTTATCCATTTGTCATTTTCTTCCTCCGGGTCGTCCTCTGTACCCCGTACTTCCCTTGTGGGTGTCGTCACCTCATCCTCTTCCTCCTCGCTGTTGAGGTCTATGACTTCAATGGACTCCTCCTCTCTCAATCTCTGTCTTTTCCCCGGGTTCCCTTCCTCCTCATTGCTAGTGTCACTTTCTGATGGGAGGACTATTGGCTCCCCCTCCCTCTGTGGTGAAGGTCCCCTGGTCCCTTGCTTCCTGCCCCCCCTGTTCACAACCAGGTTGTGATCAAACCCCACATACAACTTCCTTTTCCTGGAGCTTGACTCTCCAGCCTGTCTTGTTGGTTGCTGCTCGTTCGGCCTGTTGATTGCGTTGCTGTCGTTTTCATTTCCAAACTCCATTTTATCTTTTCTTGGTGTTCTTCTTGTTTCCTGGTCCTGTCCATACATAACAGTCACCGCATCCCCTCATAAGCACACATTCCCCCCCACTCCCATTTGCAGCTTTGGAGGCTTCCCTAGAACTCTCGCTTCCCCCCATATAGTTGGTAGTCCCATTATCCCTTAGAACCCTTGACACATTGACCCCCACGCATAGGTATCTCATGTAGGTGGTCCACAGCATCACCCCACAAAACTATGGTACATTGTCCCGACAAATAGATACCTCGTGTAGACGGTCCCCAGAGTTGCCCACAAAAACTATAGTACATTGTCCCGTGCTCCCAACCCCATTCATAGTCAGCCCAGGCAGTCTCCCCACGTTCCACAAAAGTCAAGGCACACAAACAAACAATCCCTGTGGTCATGATTACTTCCACAGGGAGACGGTCCAGGCCTATAGCCAGTTGCCTGCCTTTCAAACTGTCAATTCCCCTGCTTCCCCGTCCTGCGCCTCTTGTAGCCATTGTTTCACAGGATCCCTGCTTAGAAATTTGGCCAACCTTTGTCCCGGGAATGGCCCTCTTATGCTAGTGCCATCAAGATCCTCAAGTTTGAACGTGTTCAGTCCCACCCGCTTAGCGTTCCTGTAGGGCCCCTTGAACCTCTTTCCCAACTGCCCAGAGAAGACTGCCTGCTTAAGGTACCACGGCCAGTTTCCCAAATCATCCACTGCCAGCTTGGCGATTTTGTTCTTCAAAGTCCGATGCCCCCTTTCTACCGGTGCATTTGCCTCAGGGTGATATGGCTCAATGATCTTGATGGGTACGCACAAGGTCTTAAGCCTGCTCAATACCTCCTGATTGACAAACTCCGTCCCATTATCTGCTATGAACCTTCGCACAAAGGGGTGTCTTAGGTAGAAATCCTCTATCCAATCGGCCACTCCCTTCCCTGTCTTTCTCTTGAGTGCTACCGCCTCTACGTAGCCATTGAGGTTATCCCTTGCATCCAGGATATACCTGTATCCATCCGTTGACACCGGCATGACCGCAAGGTCGAGGCGGACTAAGTGCCCCAGCCCTAGTACCCGGGTAGGTTTAAGGGGCTCGAAGACACGTGTGAAACTCCTCTCCTGGCATATCAAGCATGTTTGGCAATACGTCGCCACCATTCCTGCCATGTCTGGCCAGAAGTAAAGTGGTGCGATTTTCGCAAGGGTCCCTTTGGATGACCTATGCCCTCCAGCTAGTCCATCGTGCATTGCCTGGATTATGTCTATCTGCCTAGACCTTCCGCACACGACTTGTCTAGGCATCACCCCCTCTTCCTTCTTGAACAGGTGGCCGTTCCTTAAAACATACTTTTCGGTTTTCTCCCTTGCCTTGGGGCTGACTTCCGTGGGCTGCTTGTTTCCTATAAGCAGTAGGCCGATTTCCCTGAAGACGCCCTCATACATCTGTATAAGGAAGAATTCTCGTTCCTTCCGATCAGCATCCCGCTCCTCCTGAGTCTGGGTAACTAGGTATCACCACTCCCTTTGCGCCCAGGTCTCTGCTAGGGTCATCACAGCATCCCGTCCCCCTTCAACGGCCATTGCCATCAGTTCCTCTTTGGGTCCTACCGCTGCTCCCCACGAATCCTTTTCCTCTTTGTGCCTAAACGTGGTGACCGGTCCTTCCCTGAGTTCCGCCACTACCGCGGGCGCGCCTTTTTCCAGAGTCTGGATCAGCAGTTGACCCATTGTCGGCGCAGCGTCTGCCATCTCATTATCCACGACGAGGGTCCCTCCCTCGTATTCCAGGAAGGCGTCAATTGGCTCTGCGTCCTCTATCCCTTCCGGCGTGATACACACCCTACTCAGCCCATCTGCCCTGTTTCGGAGCCCCGCAATTCGCTCGACCTTGTAGTCGAATTGCCATATGAAGCCTATCCATCTCCCGACGGTTGGGTCTATAGGCTTATAGTTCTTTAGTGCCCCGGCGACGTTGGTTGGATCGATCCTCAGGATAAACCGCCTTCCGAACAGGTACGCCTAAAAGGTCTTAAGGCAATGCAGGATCGCTAAGACCTCTTTCTTGAACTGTGAGTACCGTCATTCTGCCGAGTTCAAGGTTCTACTTTCAAATCTGATTGGTCTTTCCTTACCCTCCTCGCTTTTCTGTATCAGTACTCCTCCAACTGCCAGCGGTCCCCCATCTGTTTCTAAGATGAAGGGCCGTCTTACCTCATCGTTGAAACAGGGTGCTGCTAGGATGACCTGATCGGAAGATAGGATGTCTTTAAGGGTCTGGGTTGCCACTTCTCTATCCTCGGTCCATTACATAGTGCCACCTTCTCTAATCATCGCGCGGATAGGCTCTGCTATCTTTATGAATCCTTTGATGAAGATCTTCCAGAATCCGACCACGCCTAGGAAGGCTCGTACTTCCGTCGTGGTGCGCAAGGGTGTCGGCCACTGGGAGATCTTATCTGTTTTTGCTGGGTCGGGTCTTCTCTCATAAGCCCCACAGCGAAACCCCAATATGGTTACCTCCGGAACAGCCAGGATGCTCTTTGGTCCACTTGCTGTAATATTATAAACTTGGAACCGTTGTAAGAGATCCTTGATATCCTGAAGGTGATCCCAGACAAACTTTCGCACGCCTGACTCAACCTCTGTCTCATCCTTGTTTTGCGCGCCCTTTATGGGGTTATCATCTATATATGGCTCGCATTTCTTTGGAAACATACCTGCTGCCACAACCAACATTCTCCTTTGCGCCTCTGCCACCGCATTCGTGAAACCCATAGGAGTCACTTGCATTTGCAACTGCCCTACTGGTGTGTGCATGGCGGTATACAGTCTATCCCTTGCGTCGAGCGGCAACTGGTCATATCCTGAGTATAGGTCTATCAGGGAGTAAATACTTCGTCTAGCATGCGATTCGGCCAGCACGTCCGCCTGTGGGAGCGAACCCGCGTCCCTAATTGTTACCGCATTAAGTTTCTGCAAGTCCTGGATCCATCTGAGCGTCTTGTTGGGCTTCCGGAAAATGAACCACTTGTTCGCGTAGGGGGATGCGGTGGGTTCAGCCACGAATGAGTCTATCTTGGCTCTAAGCAGGTCGGTGACCTCTGCCGCTATCCCAAACTCATAGGCACGCCCTTTATCATTCCAACACTCATGCTCTACAATGTGGATCCTAACAGGGGGGATTAATTTTGCATCTAACCGTCCCTTCTGGTGATCATTGAAGGCAAAGGCTAAATGAAACTCTTGGCATGTCCTCCTTATCAACTGAGTTTCCTCTGTTGTTAAGAACCCTTCCACCCCTATTTTCATGGTTTCTGCTACTTCATCAAGTATCCGATGCCCTTCCGCTGCTCGCCTCTCCCTTATTACCCGCAGGACCTCCTCCTCCTTTTCCAAGGCCTCTTCCTTTGATGTCTCCACTAGAATCGAGACCGGCTTTGCCTTCTTTCCTACGGGTTTGTATTTTCGGACACTTCCTTCTGGGATCGTTCTCCTAAAAAATGGACGGTCGGGATTGGCCTTCCTAGCTCCATGATGCGGGGTTGGATGCTAACTATCTTTCCATTCAGGCAATAGCCCTTTCGGACCTCATCCTCAAACTTGGCAAGTGCTGCCAGGTCTACCCCAACTTTGTGATATCTAATAGCTTTGATAAGTTGTAGCAAGTCTAGGATTTCAAGGATTACTTCTGACATTTCCTTCTTGCCTTCCTTCGCCTTGGGCAGGCTGGCCCAAAGTTCAACTTCTGACTCTTTTTCTGCGACCATAACCCCTAGGACCTCGTCCTCTTGCCTCCTTTTCTTCAGAGGCAGGCCCATTTTGATCCACTCCTTTTTGTTGAAGGCCTCCTCAATCATGATTTCTACTCTCTCCCTCATACCTTCCATCCGTGCGAATGCCCCCTTCCGCGCACTCTCCTCAAATGCTGGCGACCAGGTTGCCAATTTGCCCTTTGGAGGGTCCCCTCCGGTCCCAAGAAGTCGGAGGAGTTCTCCGCGGCCGGTCACTGGGTCCTCTATGTCTACCATGTATGTGTCGTCATGCAGATGCATTCCTATCATTTCTACATTGGCGCACCACGGTCTCCCGAGGATTATGTCATGATCCATTTCTTCCATCACGGTCATCCGCTAAAAGGACCAGATGGATTCTCGGATTCCTGCCTTGACCGCACATTTGGTGACATACCCTGTGAAAGGAATTTCGCCACCGGCTCCCCGGATACTCCCTGCTACTTCCTTGTTTACCGTGCACCCCATGACTGTTGCGAAATCTCGTCGTATGAGGGTGATTTCTGCACCGCCGTCCACTAACGCGTAAGTGTGGTGAGTTCCGATTTGGACCTTCAGCTTTCCTACAGGCAATGCATGGAAGCTAAGCTTCGTCCCGGGTGGTGCCCTCATAACTTCACCCCCTTCTCGGTCCGGTAGGCTTAGGCGGATGTCTGCAAAGGCCTTTTCCAGGTCCTCCAAATCCCCGGGAATTCTTTGGAGATTGAAGACACCTTAGGGTGCCTTTGCCTCTTCCGTCTCCTGCTCCTGTGGTTCTGGGGCCTCCTCTACCTCTACGCGCTTACGTGTCAGCAACTGCCTGAGCCCTTTAAGCAGCCTTGGGCTGGCTTGCAGCATGGTCTGAAAGGACACTGATACCATGGTACCCAGCAGCTTACTCAGGGTGCCATCGATTTCAGGCGAAGTCAGGATTGGAATTTGATACCTGAACTTCTTTTTTGTCGCCGTAGCTTTGTCTACCGGTTCTTCCTCCCTTACTTTCCCATAGACCTTCTCTTGTTCCCCGGCTCCGGTCTCTTGCTGGTCTGCGCTAGTTCCTGCGAGTTCTTCCATTACTGTATCTTGAATAAGCTTATTTTCTGCGCCGGTCCGTCGAGTGGTGATATTTACCCTATCCTGCCCATTGCCTTCTAGGATAAAATTGGCCTTGGCCCGCGTCCCCTTGGTTGGTCCCAGACAATCTTGGCTACCGGTTCTGCTTCTACGGCAGCTATCTCTAAGTTATTCAGGAGGATGACGACTCGCCGCATTCCTCCTGGCGAGTTCCAATTTACACGCTCCCCTTGAGGTCCAAGAATCTCGCCTTTAAGGGACCTGCTGCACCTCTGCCGCTCAATATTGTGATTGAGCCTTGGGCAAGCCCTCACGAAGTGTCCAATCATTGTGCAGTACCTGCATCGTTCGTTGGCCGGATCCCTCCTGCCAAATCCCCGATTAGCTACGGCTGCCGGAACTACGGCCTCTTGGGGCGGGAGGGCGGGTCGAGACACCTGTGCCTGCATTACTAATAATGCATTTTCCATTTTGTCCATCTTGCTCTCGACCCCGTGCACCCTTTCATGTAGGCTCTCTATTCCCTTCTTGACCTTATCCCCTGTCTTCCCAGTCAAGTCTATAACCTCCCCTTCCTTAAGCAGGGCTAGCGTGTCGGTCACCACTGTCTTGTCTGCGAGGTCTGTTACCATGCTGAAGTCCACATCCCTAGTGTACTCGAACTTGCTAGTCTGCTGGTAGGTTGACAGAATCTTATCTTTGTCGAACTCGGAGAACTGCCTAAGGAAGTACTTGCTCATTATTCGGTCCGTTACCCTAGGGATTCGCAATGCCACTAGAGTGAACGCCTTGAGAAAGTCATTGTAAGTGGCATAGTTTTTCCTTTGGACGGCCGCCAATTCAGCCTCTGTCGCCATTTTCTCCGCCTTCAGGTACTTTCTCATCATCTCATTCCGGGTTTCCTTCCAGGATCCACTAGAGGAGACGATAGCCATAATGTCCCTTCCTAAGCTCAACGACACGTGCTGCCCTAGGTGGTCCATCTTCTCTTCCTCAGTCCATTTTCGTAAGGCTGCCAGGTTCTCGTAATCTATCAGAAATTCCATGATGTTTGCCTCATCGAAAGTGAGTTTCTTCTTTGCATTTGCGAGATACCCCTGGTTCTTATTCAGCGCCCGGATGAGGGTGGCTACTATCCTTTAAAGTCCCCCTTCAGAGCTACCCGCCTCACCGACCGCAATATTCCCCTCTCCTTCCCTGCCTTCCTTGTGCTTTTCCCCGGTTTTCGGTGTTCCCCTCGGATCAAACCAGCCTAACACCCTCTCTCTAAGACTCCAGAGTCCATCGCATCCCTTTGTTGCTTTGGACGTGGCGGGCAGACGACTAGCGCCGCTATCGATAGCCGGCGGGGTCGTGGCCTTTTCTGCCTCTATAGTCGAGGACTCCCCCTTTTCCTTCCTCTTCTTGCTGGGCGTTCCCTTATGGTTGTTATCTTTTGCTCCGTACCTGGCTTCGCCCTGACTGGTCCTGCGTCCCTCTCGTGACCCTTCCCCCTGGGGATCCTCTTCATTCCCGACCATCATTTGTTCAATAAGTCTTGCCTTGTACTCTGCGGTCCGCCTTTCTATTTCTGCCAATTTGCGACGTGCATCCGAGATTTTCGTTTTCTTGGGCGTGGTTCCTCCGGAGTTCTGAGGACTCCCCTTTTCGTCGTCCCTCCCTTCCCTATTCTCCTGCGGTCCCCTTTTGCTACCCCCCAACTTTTCCTGAACTTTCCCCTGTGGAGAGGCCCTTCCCTTCTTCTCTGGCCTCTTCTGGCTTTGCTGATTCCTGATCCGACCCCTCGTTCTGTTCCTCGTCCCTATTCGTACCAAGACTCCCTCTGTTCTGCTGGTTGTCGTCCTGTTCTTGTGACGCCATTTCTTTACCTAGCTTGCACATGGGGAATTTTTTTTTTTGCGAAAAATGGCCGGTTGTTCATGGCTCCCCTAGTTCCAGCCCTAAAACCCGGTTGTTTTCATGCCCTTTTTCGGTTTTCATAAGTCGGGACGATATTCCTGACTTTTCTTCCACAGGACACCATTTAGATCTCCTTCCGCCGGGGGACTTGCTGCCGAGGTCTAGATTTTTGTCGTTGCCCTGCCTCGACTCTGAGGGCGGTGTCTGAGCCTAGTGGCTTTCCCCTTGAGGATAGCCCTTTCGGCTTTCAGACACCCAGATGCCCCGACATTCCTGGTGCGGGTGGTCTTCCTAGTTCCTTCCTGCCGCATCATCAGGTAGGGCGGAACTCCAACCAGTGCCTCCCCCCTCTTCCTGATGGCTACCTTCTCATCTTAATACCCATCCCTTAATTTTTCCGTGTTCCCCCCCGGCGCCTCTTCTCACGCTAGTCCCTCAGGCATGCCCTGTTCGTCCGGTTCCTCGAACAGGTCAGCCACCCCGGCAAGGTAGTTTTCTCCCATCGCTATTTCCCTAATGATTATTGGTTCGTATTCCTCAAACGCCAAGCGAGGTAACCCGAATATCAAAATTTCAATGAGGTCAAGTAATTCCCAGGCCTGATTTTCCCAGAACGGCCCATGCCTGACCGACACATCGTAAAACATCCCTATTGTTTGTGGCCGGAAGTGGTGGACCCAGACCAGGGTCGAATCCACCAGGTCCCTGGCCCTCTTGAGGTTGCCAAATATCAGGTCCACCATGAAGCGGGGGACTCGGCACCTCAGCCTTGTCATTGGGGTTTTAAATTCTCGCCAACCTCCTACCTCCACCCGGGTTCTCAGTCCCACATTCCTTCTCCCTCGCACTTCCTGGCCTACTCGGTTCAGTACCCTAGTAGCCCTTTGGAAGATTGGTAACAACCCATGCCCTAGCGCCAGTTCCGTTCCTAACATGTGCCATCCAAGTTCTGGTAGGTATACGGTCCCAGTCACCCTGAGGTCAGTATACAGATCGTCCCCTGGTCCCCTGTTAATTCTCATACCATCCCACAAACATTCCACCATCATGAACGCCTGGTCCCTTCCCAAGGTTACGGCTCTCCATTCGGTATCGATCCCTCGGACCCTGTTAGCTTGCTGGGAGCGATACCTCCCATCCGTCTCCGCTTTCCGTGGGGGGTCGGGGGTGCGTGGGCCGTCGTGACCTCCGGGCGCGTCTCATCGCCATTTCGATTTAGCAGTCCCCTGCACAGTTTAAAACGCAAGCGAGTTTGCTTATTTCATTTATCCTTCGGCCCTTACCTGAGCGACTCCCTGGTCCTTAGCTTGACGCTTCCTTCGCTCTCTATCCCCTTCCCCTTCCTCGGCTCTTCTATCGGCCTGTTCCTACCTCCATCGGCCCATACAATCGATGTAGATCGTCTATGTACGTCCTCCCCCGACTTATTTCCCGTTGGATGACGCCCCACAGAACCTCACTACCTACAACCGGAGCCCTTGGTCTAGTGGTAAACACGGCGTGCAAGATTGGCAGCACCTCATACTTTTGTTCTCCGCTAAACGGCCCCATTTCTAGGAAGGCCCGATAGTATTCTCGGTGTACCATCGTGTCTTCGTATGTCAAACTAGCGAGGTTGGCAACCGCCCGTCTGACAAGCTCCAGCCCGCCCAGCGTTTCCAGCAAAAAGGGCGGCAGCCTCATCCGAATGTTTCCGCTAGGCAATTCAAAACTTTCGGCCCTAGCTACCCTGAGGTCTGCCGTTACATCATCAAATCCCGGATCTGTGAACTCAAATCCCGCCTCCCATACTAACTGCCATGCCCCTTCGAACATACTCAATGGATCTTCCCCTGATGCCAACAGAACCCCGAACTCGCACCACCCATCCTCGGACACATACAATCGTCCGTCTGCACGCACATGCCCCCGCGGGTCCGGGTTCCACTCCCCATGCTCATCCACTCGACCCTTGTTACCAGGTAAACCATATTTTCCATAAGATCAACCTCGACCCAATCCGCCACCGGGTGCCATCCTCCGCTCACGGCCGACAGACTAACTTATATCCCACCCTCTACTTCCCCAAGTGGCTCAATGCCTAGGGGGCGATCTTCAAGAAACGTCCTCCTTCGTGCCATAGCGTGCCCGTCCTTGGTCTCCTAGCCCACAATTCGCACCGAACCCTACAATGGCCAGACATTCCATTCCCTCGTCTTAGCAATTCTCCCATACTTGCCTGGCCTCACAACCCTTTCTGCTCTTAGTCAAACCACAGTACCTCGAGCTTAAACACATCATCTACATAGCAGGGTGTGGCGGCTACCTCGCGGCGGATTATAGCCTCCCTGGTTTCCGGGGCCACTTCCATCCGGTCATTCCTTTCAATATCCAAAATGATGAGGACCGCCCAGACTCTATCGGCATGGAATGGCTCGTATTTCATAAATGTTTTATAGAACTCTTCCGTTAGCCAAGCACAATTCACGTGCACCCGCCCCATAGCGCTGGCTACTTCCTTGACATGGTCAAAACCCCCAAACCAATCTGCTACGAACTCGGGTACCCAAGTCTTAACTCGTTGGCAGGGGGGCCTAAATTCCTTCCATCCTCTCATCACGACTCTGCTACTGACCACATCCCAACCTTTGTTTGCAAACCTCTCGCCCCCCCGTCGAGCCCTTGCCTCAGCATCCCCTAGAAGCCACATCGGGTTCTGCCTTGCTGCGAGCGTTGTGCAAAACAGGTGCCAGCCTTGTTCAGACAAGACGACCGTCCCAACCGATTCCACCCTTCCTTCCGCAATCTCCTCCCATCCGTCCTCTTCCCTTAGCGGGTTCCAAACACGCTCTATCCATAGGTACGATAGGTCGGGCACAAGTTCAGATCCTACCCAGTCACACGTGGTTCCTCTCCACTCATGATCCGCTGGTATGGACATTTCTACTCCCCTTCCAGCCCGTCCTGGTTCCCATCCCTTGGGTGTGCAGTTCCACAGCTCGCGCTCCCGAGCCATTGCTTCCTACCTGCACATAGTTGACAGCCCATTCCCGGGTAAGCCCCTTCCCCCTTTCAGAAGTCTCAGTCCTCTATCTCA
The DNA here is from genome assembly GCA_003427395.1 of Chara braunii. Taxonomy (NCBI): domain Eukaryota; kingdom Viridiplantae; phylum Streptophyta; class Charophyceae; order Charales; family Characeae; genus Chara; species Chara braunii. Next base: position 1,363,375 of record BFEA01000202.1, on the reverse strand, counting down.
TCTCCTTCCTCATCATCACTGAAATCCCCTTCTTCAACTGAGAACAGGTCCTTCACTCCCTCCAAGAAGGTTTCCCCTGCCGCCACATTCCGGTACACTATCTGCCAATGCACCGGACTGGGAACAAAGATTTCGTCCGCGCTGAGGAGGTTTAATACCTCAGCTAATTCTTTCGCCCAGTTTCCTTCAAACGGCCCCGCTTCCACCGACAGTCTAAAGAAGTGTTGTCTAGCACATTGGTACAGCCTCAGGCGCGTCATCGACCGGCATATCCGTTCCAATCTATCCCTGGTCCCAAAGACTGCATCCACCAGAAACGGGGGTAGCACGCATCTCATCGTCCTAAGGGGGCGTTTCATATTTTTCCGGTCTCCGAGTTCCACTCGCACCTCCATCTTTTCCATCTCCATTTCCGCCCGCTGACATACCCCCCATACCACTTCCCGTTCCGCTTGCTTAAACAACTGATCTGGTGTCGTGCCCAATACTAGTCCCACTACCATTGCATTTTCCATTTCCTGAGATACGTAGACCCATCCTCGAGCTTCCACCGTTCCCCGGAATTCTAGGTCCATCAGGCTGGGTGAAAGTTTTTTCAGGCTGACCTTAGTCCAGATTGTCTCTATCCAGAGGAACGCGTCCTTCTCGTCCAGCATCACGGTTTCATAAGCTGGCTCTAGGTCCGTTCACGTTCCTTCCTCCGGGAGGACGACAGATACCCCTTCCCTTACATCTATGGGCATTTCTGGACTGCTAGAGTAGACAGGGGGTGACAACCATCACGCCATCTTGTTTTTCCGGCGCCTATCCTGTTTCCACATGAGAGCACCACACGACCCCTCATGGTCAGATTGCCTCCCGCCTAGATGAGAATTATTTTCAGACCCCTCCCCTGGGTCTCCTCAACATTTCCTACCTATGTCGCAGATGTTGTTACCCCATCATACCCTCGATCGGTCACCCTCAGCCGGCATTCCTTTTTCTTGGTTTCATTTCCTTCTGACTCCTATCCAGCCTTTATCATCATGTTCTCTCACTCGTGCGGACTTAGACTTGGAGGTGAGAATAGACTCAGAAGCTCAGTCCCCATCCAACACTCATCAGGCAACTTTACAGAGGGAGGCACAAAAAGCAAAATTCAGGCAAACGTCGCACACAGGTCGGTCATCTCCTCACCGACCTTCTCCCCGGAAATGGTCTCTCCACTGTTACTATCGGCATAGTTTTATCTCATACCTCAAGCACAGCTCAACCGTCGCGAGCGCGGTACCCAGACTCCAGTGGGGGTCGCCCTCACCTTCTTGCCCAGAATACCCCATCCCGACTTGCCGCTCGTGTACCCACCGTTAATCTCGGGAATCACCCCGCACATCTCGGTAGGGCCATTGGAGCCAGCCGTCCAGGCATTCACTTCCATCGGTCCGACAAGGAACAACCTTTCCCAAACCAAACCACGAGAAGCTACTAATCGTCTCTGAGGCTCCGTCTTTGCTCGCATGCAGCGGTACTCCCTCCGCCAGTCCACACACTAGGCCCTGCCTAAAGAAACGTTTCACACCCCGCCCGACAGATCAATCGAGCCGAAGCCCGTCACCGCGCGGACGAGGATGCTACTAAGCACCCGACGTGACAAACTCCCGTTAGACAGCTTGGTGGCCTGACCCCCACATACGAACAAACGGCAGCCTGCAAAAGAGAATGATGTTTGGCAACCCGCAATGGCCGGTGCAGTCCCCCCCTTTCCTTTCGAAAGGCAGGACGCTCAATATCCCCAACATGCAAACACAAGTCCCAAGTGGGACACACATAGTACAAGTGCCTTTCCCGTGGTGCACCCAGCGCTTCCTACCCAAAACTCACAAATTTTCTCTCAACACAGTGCGTGCCACTCGCCCCTAACTTCCATACATAGTGCCTGGTTCCTTTTCGTGAGCATCTTCAAAGGTGAGCTAGTTTTCCCTTGTTGTCTAGCAACTCCCTTCATTCTCCTTCTCTTCACTTCATGTGTCCGTTCATAGGGCAGAATTGTTCCTTCTTGATTACCTTTTTTTTTGTTCATATGAGGTTCCTTCAGACATTTAAGTGTGGTGCATGGAGCCCGCTGGGCTCCGAAGAAGAGGAGAAAGCACCCGTGTCGGTCGGATCGCTCCGCCGTGGGATTTTCATTGGAACCCGGACTGGCCCGGAATCCCAACCGCCTACCAGGTAACCGGAGCCCTTCTTTCACAAGAAGAGGAAGGGTCGACCTGCGGCTTGCCCAAGGCTTCCCCGGTCTGACGAACATCAGCCCGAGAGAAGAAGGACTAGAGTCACCTCCAAAGGAGATGGCTGATTGTGTGTGCAGCATGCATGTTATACCTCCAGGCCTGGCCTTGCCATGCGCCCAGCCGCCCTCAAATCTGCTTCACTCAAAGGGATAAAGCATACACAAATCCATATTCCTTATCTTCAGTTATGTACACGGTCATGCGTCGGGGGCCCCCTTTGAGATCGTCAGGGTCAGTTTAACCCATACCCGGCACCTCCACCATTTTTGTCGGGGCCATACCCTGAAGAACTTTCGAGCCTGAGTCGACCCCACTGCGGGTCCCATTTGGCTCGACCCGCCCACGCTCACGCTCAGGGCGCGGGTCGTTCGTCCCAGGGGCATCCCCACCTAGTGCTTTGAGATGGATGGGGATGGGCCTTTTGCGAGAGGGCTTTACATTGGGGGATGTAGCTCCCGGGCAGATACCTGAGGTTTATGAAATATGTTATGATACTGGGCATCTAGAAGTGCAATAACACAAAGAAAGACAATGTCGCTCAATTGCAATTGAAATGAAATAACTCAGAAAGAGAAATAGACAAAGGGAGACGAAGAATTAAGAGTGGAAGAAGAAGAAGAAGATGTACACCAGCAAAGACCAATGTCAAATCCTCCTCCATCTCGCCATCACCTTCAACCTCCTTATCTCTCCCAACTCCTGTTCAATAAATAACAATAATAACAGTTACAGAATGAACCAGAACCAATGTCC
>BFEA01000202.1:1290744-1301833 GCA_003427395.1 Chara braunii | reverse complement strand
CTTCGAAATTTTTCTGTTTTTCTTCTTTTTATCTTTCTTTTGATTTATATTTCCTCTGTTTTTCAAAAATTCGAATTATCTTATTCCCCACCTTCTTTTCTCATTTTCTGATTTATTTCATTTTATTTTTATTTATTCTGAAAATTGGAATTTCTTTGCGGCACCCTTAAATCTGATTAGGAGTTAGTCATTCTTGCTTTCGGCACACATTTTGACCCCGTGGGGTAACGAAGTGTTGCCGAAATTTTCTCATTTTACTTAGCCTTTCTTCTTGACGGCACACTTCGACCCCATGGGGATAACGAAATGCTGCTGAAATTTTTGAAAAATCCAACACTTAATTTCTCTTCACCTCCTCATCTACTTATTTATTTATTTATTTATTATTTATTATTTTTTTATTATTTTTTGAAATTTTAATTTGCGGCATTTTGAAACTTAGTGTGTTCATCTTAGTCTCTCCTTTCCCTTGGCACATTCTTGACCCCATGTGGGGTAGGGAAATGGTGCCGAAAATTCCAAAAAAATAAATATTATTTCTCTCTTCACATTTTGTTTTCTTATTTCTTTAATTATTTTTATTATTTATTTATTTATTTTTATTTTTTTCTCAAAATTTCACTGTTTATTTGTTTTTCCTTCTGCCTCTCCCCCATGCTTGCTATTTTATTTTCTTGATTAGGTCACCGGTACCCTACCCTAACCACTCAAACTCCGGTTAGGGTTTTCTTAGGGTTTTTCTAGGGTTTAGGGTTTTCCTAACCCTCCTACTTCCCCTTTCCATTCGGGCACCCTGGACCCGAGCCACCCTTCCTTTTTTGCGGGCGCCCACGCTCGACTCACTAGCGCCGCTTGTCGCTTTCTACCGCGGACCCCCCCCTACGCCATCCGCTCATGCGGACCTCCTCTGGCCCCCTCCAATCCGGCCCGTCATCTCCCTATGGCCGACGGCGTGTCACAAGCCGCCGACGCGACAACGCCCTCAGCACCGGGCTCCATACCCGTGCCGGCGGACCAGGGCCATCAGCCCTAGGGGGATCTGCACACCCTCCTCACCTCCTTCCTTGCGCCCTTACAGGCACAGGTGGCGACTCTTGCCGCTGGCGTGCGACAACTCCACGACGCTGGCTGTCCTTCCTCTCCCCACTCTCTCTCTTCCCCTGGCTCCCAGTCCGGGGCCCCCGTCCTCCGACATGGTGGTCACAACGGAGCTTCCTCCTCCGCTGCCCCCGACCTAGCCATTCTGGTGACCGTCCACGCTCCTAGCGCGACGGTCGCCATGGGCCAGGCCTTCCCTCACTCTACGGGCGCACCCGCCCAGACTTCGGTCACTACAGCCACTGGACCACAACCCTCTGTCGCGGTCTCATATTTTCCGGGTGCCCCGCTTCTCCCTCCCCTTCGCACGACCGCAGTGCCACCTGACTCTCCCCCCTGCAGGATGCCCTGCGCCGCTCGTGCGGCCACTTCCCCCACTTTTCCTCTTGACACTCCTCGCTCGATCTACGTTCGACGTCTCGAGGACGAGCTTGCCCAGACCTGGGCCGACCTCGCCCTCTTATTCCTTCAACCACCCGTACCCTCACAAGTGGCCGCGCCTTCGGGCGCACCCCCTTCTTCCTCTACTCTTCCATCCATGCAGGCTCGGTTCCCCCGCCCTGCACCCCCTCCACCCCCATCCTACCTCCTTCCTACTCCCTCGGCTGCTGCGACCTCTTCTACCGCAGCTCCCTCGCAGCCTGCCATTGTTGCCCCCGATGCTCCACCATGCGGCCCGGGCGTACAGTCAATTGCGCCCCCTTCTCCAGGACCTGCGCCGACTTACTCGGCCGTAGCGCAGGCCTCTGCTCCTCGATCTCCTCACCGCCAAAACGGTGGCACACCACTCGTCCGCTTGATGGACATTGCCTTCTATGACGGTACAGGGATACGTGTGTCTCCGTGGGTGGCAAGCTCATGGGCGTCCCACCCGACATGTGGCTGGCTCACCTCTCCACTCGCCTGCGTGGCGGTCCTTTTGATGTTTGGGAGGATTTCTACACCCACTCTCTTTGTGAGGGTCGGACCCCGACCTTCATGGATTTTCAGGCGTTCCTCGAGGATCACTTCGGAGCCTGATATGACGTGATTGACGCCTTCGAGCACGTTGGCAGTACATGTTGGTCCGACTCTGGTGGCGCTGCCGGCCTGGACCGCCACATCGTGGTCTTTCAGGACACCCGCCTCATTTGTGATGTGGCGTTCCTCCTCGAGGCTGCCCTCACCGATCGTTTCTTGGCCAACCTCCCCCTTGAGTACCACTCCGAGTTATGGCGGTATGACTTCACATCGGCCCTGCAGGCTTACGAGGCCGCCAGGGCCCATCAGCGGATGCGGGCCCGTCTTCAACCCACTTCCTCCTCCCTGCCTCAGCGTACTAGTTACGTTGCCTCCTCCTCTCACGACACCTCCCAGCGCCGTTCCCCTTTCCATGGTTGTCCCCGTCGTTCCGCATAGCAGGGCCGTCACTTCTCACGCCGCTTCAACGCGCTCGAGTATGGTGAGCAGGACGTTGTTGCCCCGCTGTCACCTAAGGGTGACCATGACGACAACCTCGACCTCTGCGAGGCCGTCCACTACCACCTGGAGGACTCTACCCTCCCTTTAGTCGAGCGCCTCCAGCTCGCCCTCTCCACCCTCTCCCGGACACGCAACCGCTCTGGTCACGCTGGCGCGTCGCCCCCCGAGGTCCCTGAGCGAGACCTCCCTCAGGGCTTTGTCCCTCCTCGCAGTGTCCTTTCTGCTAAGGAGCGCGTGACCATTTTGGGTCGGCGTGGGTGTTTGCACTGCCGCCAGGACGGCCATACCTCCTCGCGGTGCCCTTACACCACCGCCCTCGACCGCCACTACGTTGAGCTCTCTCGCCAGCGTCGTTCTCAGTCTCCCCCTGGCGCCTCGCATCCTCACGGTGCCTCCTAGCCACGATGCAGTGTACACCTGCGCCCTCCTCAGTAGTCGGCTTCCCGACATCTCCGTCGCGGTTTGCCCCTCTCGCTACTGGAGTTGAGGTATCGCAGGACCCGATAGAGTGTACTCAGCCTTCTGTCGCAGTACCGTCTGCGCCTCCGCAAACCACCGTCTCCCCTCCTACCTCTCCACGAAGACCAACTCGTCGAGCCATTCACTCAGCCCGTTGCAGCAAGCAGCTTGCGACTCGTGAGGACGTTGTGTTCTCCCTTCTAGACTTGAGCATGCTCTAGGCTCGTCAGGAGCGACTCACCCTCCATGTCGCTGCACTGTGTCGCCTTCTCGCCTTCTCGCCATCCTCTCTGACCGTGATCGCACCCTCCCGATCATTCCAATACGACTAGGGACCTCCACGAGGGTGTACTCAACGTTGTGGGATTCCGGTTCTCAGGGCGACTTCATTCACCCACGTGTGGTGAAAGAAGCCCGCTTACCCACGACAAGGTCTCCGACTCCCATCTCCGTTACCCTAGGAGATGACAAGACTCAGCGCTTCGTCGATCAGACGGTCACCGACCTCCCTTTCTTCCTCACTCTCAAACCGACTGATTGTCCCCCAGCGTCTCGTCGCCACCACTCCTCTGCACACTTCGATGTGATAGAGACAGGGTACGATTTCATTCTTGGTACTCCGTGGTCTCGTCGGTTCCGAAGCACCGAGGCCGATTGGGTGACCAACACTCTCGTTCTCAGAACGAAGTGTGGACAAATGTATTGTGTATCTTTTATAGGTACAACTGCGATACCACGCCCCGATCCTCTCCCCCGCAGCCTTTCGTGCCCACACCATTTCCTACTATCACCGTCACCTCGTCTCGGCAGTTCCCCCACTTCATTCGACAAGACGACGTCACCTTCTTTACGGTGAATGTTACGGATCTCTTGCACTATGATCCACCCTGTCCAGACGCCGAGCTCATCTCTCTGGAGCCAGATCCTCCTTCTATCTTCATGACTTTCATCTCTACTTCCCTCCCTCTGCCGTCCGTCGAGTCCACCCCGCCGTCGCGTGCTGACGTTGACGCTGAGGAACTTGCACGCTATACGGCTGACCTGGAGCCCGCAGTTCGTGACCTCATCGAGAGTACCACGATATTTTCCCATCGTCGTTCTCGTACGCCGGTATCCCACCGATGCGCGACGTCGAGCACTCCATCGAGCTTGTGCCTGACTATCGTGTTCACCACCAGGCACCCTACAGACTCTCGATCCCCGAGGCCATTGAACTCAAGCGTCAACTTGAGGAGCTCCTGAGACTGGGTTTCATTAAACCCAGCAACTCCCCATGGGGTGCACCCATCCTCTTTGCTCGCAAAGCGGATGGAACTCTTCGTCTCTGCACCGACTATCGATCTCTCAACCGCTACACGGTTAAGAACAACTACCCCATGCCTCGTTCCAACGAGCTGTTCGACTGTCTAGCAGGCAACCGCTTCTTTACGAAGATTGATCTTCGTAGCGGTTACCATCAGATCCGCGTCGCTGCAGCAGACCAGCCGAAGACAACGTTCTGATCGCGCTTTGGCCACTATGAGTTTACGGTGATGACATTGGGCCTCACCAACGCACCCACTACCTTCCAGAGGGCGATGAACGGCATCCTCAGGTACATTCTGGAGCAGTGCGTTCTCATCTACCTCGACGATATCCTGATCTACAGTCGCACCCTTGAGGAGCATCTCAGACACCTCCGCGACGTCCTTGACCGCTTGCACAGACATGGTCTCTATGCCAAGCTGTGCAAGTGTCGCTTTGCCCAACACAAAGTGAATTTTTGAGGACACTACGTGTCTGACCAGGGTCTCCACATGGACGATGTGAAGATCACTGCTATTGCGGAGTGGCCCGCCCCAACATCCGCCAAGCAGCTTCGCAGCTTCCTAGGCCTCACTAACTACTATAGTAATTTTATCCAGGGATACGGTAGGTATTCCTACGTCCTTACCTCCACCCTCCTCTGGAAGAACCCGCTATGGGCTTGGACACCCCTCCACGAGGACGCCTTCCTCGCCCTCAAGAAGGCGGTAACATGTGCACCGATTCTTCACCTACCCGATTTTAATCGCCCTTTTATCCTTACCACTGATGCGTTAGACTTCGTTGTAGGAGCAGTGCTTTCTTAGATTTTCCCCTCCTCTCCTGATTCCTCTCATCCTCGCATCCCTCGCTTCCCACCTCCTACCCCTACCACTGCTTCCTGCCTGACACCTACTCGTCCAGCTACTCACGAGCCTTCTATTGACTATTCCCCTACCATCGCCGAGGACAACACTGTCGAGTCTCGCTCAGGTGATTGTCCGGTAGCCTTCTACTTCCGTCAGCTCCTGCCCGCCGAGATAAACTACACTCTTGATGAACGTGAGGTTCTCGCAGTAGTTTATGCTGCTCGCCACTGGCGTCACTACCTGCACGGGGCACCATTCACTGTGAGCATGTCCAGGTTTTTCTGACAAAGCCGAAGCTCACTCCTCGACAAGCTCGCTGGTGGCGCGACCTATCCGAGTTTAGTTTCACCACTGAGCACATCAAGGGTGAGACTTCGGGTCGCAAATGCATTATCCCGACGCCCTGACCATGATGTGGAGCAGACACAGCTCGCTGCCATCTCGGTCACCACCGTCCACCACTCGGTGATCGACGAGTTTCGCACTCAATACCGCCACTGCCCCGACTATCGCGACATCCATGCGACCCTTCGAAGTGGCAAGACTGTCCCGAACTACTCTCTCGGGGACAACGGTCTTGTGTACTGGCACGGTTCACAGGGCACCAGAGAGCCCTGTATTTGCGTTCCCTCCACTAGACAACAACGTGTCCGGGCAGTAGCAGAGTTCCATGACCAAGCAGCCGCTGGTCACATGGGCTTCCACAAGACGTTGGCTCGTGTGAGCCGCCTGTACGTCTGGCCGAAGCGCAAGGACTTTGTGAAGGACTATGTCGCAGAGTGTCCCACCTGTCATGAGGTGAACAGTGTGAACCACCTGCCTTATGGTTTGCTCCAGCCTCTTCCTATCCCTGAGGGTCGTTGGCAGTCCATCTCGATGGACTTTATCGGTCCTCTTCGTCCTCCAGCCCCCTGCGGTCATGATGCTATCTTGGTCGTCGTCGACCGCTTCACGAAGCGAGCACGCGTTTTTCCGTGCCGCTATGCCATCAGTGCACGTGAGGTCATCGACATCGTGTTTGACCGAGTCGTGCGTGACCACGACTTACCTCTGAGCATCATATTTGACCGTGACCCGCGCTTTACCAGCCGATTCTGGCGACGGCTCCATGAGGTGTACGACACCCAACTCCACTTCTCCTCGTCTTACCATCCCCAGACTGATGGTCAGACTAAGGTCACGAACAGGACTCTCGGAGATATTCTCCGAAAGATTGTTTGTGACGACCAGCAGTGGGATCTCCAGCTTGCGCACGCGGAGATAGCCTACAACCACGAGGTCACGCCAGCCACGGGGATGTTGCCTTACTACTGCGACCTCGGCTATCACCCTCGTGTTCCCGCGGACTTCCTTCGACCGTCACAGATGCACCCCGACACGAGTTGTCCCGCGCTGGATGATTGGGTTGCACACATGACATCGATCATGAAGACCGCGCATGAGCACATAGTCGCTTCCCAGACTCGCATGGCCGCATGTGTGAACCAATCGCGGATGGATCACCCATTCAAAGTCGGTGATGATGTGCTTATCGACGCCCGCCACTTACAACTCGAAGCGGACATGCTTCGCAAGTTTCAGCGTCGCTTCTTTGGCCCATGCCGCATTCTCCAGGCCGTCGGTTCTTATACGACATCTGGCCCGATCAACCTCCGTGTGAAGGTGCCCAACTACCTACGCCAAGCTCGTGTGCACGATGTCTACCACGTCTCGTTACTGCGTCCCTACCGCAGACCGTCTGAGCATTTCGTTGGATGACCATATGAGCGCCCTCCACCCATCATGGTGAACGGCCACGAGGAGTTCCTTGTTTCAGACATCATTGGTCGCCGAGACACCGGCGACAACCCTTCCCATGTCGAGTATCTTGTACGTTGGAAGGGTTACCCCTGATGAGGAGGCTACTTGGGAGTCCCTCGAGCACTTGCAACAAGTTGGCATGTTGGTGCATGCCTACGACCGTGCTCGTCGTGTAGGGTTGACTGCTCCTCCTCAGCCCACTGACCCTCCTCCTGCTCCCGCGACTGAGGAGACAGCTGAAGTCGAGCCTTCTCCATCTGAGCCAGACCTTCAGCAACAGTCGGATGCTTCTGAGCGTCCACAACCGTCGTCACCCTGCTCGATACGACGATTGACTATGACTTATCTTCCCACGTCTTTGACTTCTCAGTACTCCATCCACTCCAGTTTTGCCACTTCAGCTCGTCGACGTTGTGGCTCTTCCTCAATGACATTCCGGACTTCTCATCATGGACGTCGTCAGTAGCTTCACGACCTTCATCACGATCAGCTCTACCTACTTCAGACGTCGTCACTCTCTTACCACCTTACCCTGTACAGTACCCTGGTTGTGTCGCATGATGGTCTCCCTTCGCCGGGTTCCTCTGAGTTGGGCTCTCCCTTGGTATACGCATAGGCATCGGGACCGTAGCGTTGCCCTGGCTTCACAACTTACGGATCCAGCTCCAACTTCCCCCACCTTAGGAGTCATTTGCATGATTCCCTTACCCATCACTTTTTCTACCCTCTGCTGGCCCTCACGCCCTAGTTAGGCAGCCTTGCATGCTTCATCTAGGTGCACCCAATATACAAGGCTCCCTTATTCCCTTGCATGGTCGAGCCTCCATAGCGGTCGCCCCTTTAGTCGAGCATTACCTGCCCTGATGGTCTATCTGTTAGGGTCATTGGTTTTGTTCGCTCCCAGTTCCCTACCCTCATTGAGCCTGATGACATGTGTATCCCTGTCATTATGTGTGGATGCCCTTAGGAGTTTATCGCCACCCTCAGAGACCATCCCACCCTGTGGTTTGTGACACACTTCTCTTGTGATATATGGTTGTCTTGTTGTTGCTTTGTTGCTCTCAGACTGAGGCTACTGCCTCTGACATTTCTAGGATTTAGTTGTTTCTGCTTTTGTTGTTCTTAGGACTTATACACTAGTCAGTTGTTTCCAGACTGAGGCTACTGCCTCCAACATTCTAGGATTTAGTTGTCATTACTTTCTGCTTTCCTAGGACATGTATACTAGTTAGTTGCTTCTGCTTTCACTTAGGCTGTTAGTTGTGACATTGTTGTTTTTGCTACATTTTCTAGCTTAGGTTGCATCGCATGGACTCAACATGGAGCTTGCTCCACATCCTAGACTACTCGGGATTTCTTTTTTCTTTGGTAGAGTTTCGCTTCTTGGCGGAAGCGTGCTTGTATCTAGGCGATCCATCACAGGCCGAGGATCGTGTAGCAGACCTCTGGTTGGCCTGTGAGACCAGGCCCTTGGCCTGTTCTCACAGGCCTGTGTTGTATTCGGGGTAGTCCAGTCCAGGCCGGTACCTCTGTCGGTACCCGCCAGTCCAGTCCAGTCCAGTCAGTCCGCTGGGGTATACCCCAACCAGAGTCTGTATTTTGGATCATTCTGCATTCACACAGTTTGGAGTACGTGCGTTGGAGTCTCGCGTGGAAGTTGCATTGTGCCATCTTGCTCCACTCTCATCCTCCATCTCCATCTGTATCCCAGGCGGAGCACCACACTTGGTGGGTCCGCCACAGCTCCGCTGCGCAGATAGTTGCATTAATCTACCATTATCCACGGTTGCGCCCTCACCACATTCACTCTCGCCCTTTAACAGTTCGGTAAAAAATACTTGGTGCCAGCCCCTCGCCGCAGATCCTTCACATCGAACGCCTCATACACAATTTTTCACCCGTGCGCAGCTCGCCATCCCCTTACCCCCTGCGACTGATACGCGTTAAGGGGTAGGATTTGTCGTTGAACTTAACTTTTGGGTCAAGGGGTAGGATTTTGTCGTTGAACTTAACTTTTGGGTCGGCTTCCTCGTGCCGGTCCATTCCGACATTAAGTCAAATGGTAGATTCTTCTCTACTAGGAATGTTACTTTGCGCAAGATCTTCTTACGTTCCTTTGTCCGGAAATAACTTTTTATGTGGTCCATATGTTGTGAGACAGTTATAGTGCTTTGGTCAGCCAACATAGATGTGATAGGTATGGGCAACTCTTGTACCGCCAGGCCTAAGTGCAATTTATAATGACTTTCTTAGACATGTAGGATTTTGTAGAGCTAGGATCTAGCAAAGCACCAACATCCACGCCACAAACATCAATTCACCCTTAGACTTGGTTTTCTTAGCCCATAAACTTCGTAAGGCAATCGGTTCACATCCAACTTCATCAAGGGACTCACTCAGTCTAAAAAGAACACAAGACTCGCTCAACGCGAACTGGGTGAGGGGCCGAAGAAGAGCCATCCTCTGCCATAGGTGCTGGAAGGTTGAAAGGGGTTTGTGGCCCCGACTAATACAAACCCTCCAGCTCATTAGGAGCAGAGTTACTCCTACTGGCTGCTCCCTTTTAGGTTCTGAATCAAGGGGCACCATACCATGATATGCCTGTCGTTCATGCGATCCTGTCATACCTTATGGGTAATACCCATTTTCTCCCAGGGCTTTCCAGAGGCTATGACATGATGGACATGGAAGGAACGTGGCCTCCTCTTCTTAACTCTGGTAGAATTAGTGCCCCCCTTGTTAGCCACTACAACAGCCACGCCACCCTTCCCAGACTCAATGTTGTTACTTGTCTCGCCCTCGACATCCTTCAGGGGCCACCTATCAATTGTCTCATCATCGAAAACGACAAGGAGGTGGTCGTGTAGTTGCTGCCTCCACAATATTTTTTTCCCGGTGCCATTAGACTGTCTCCACTTCACAATTAGAGAGTATTTACCTTTGACCTGTGCTGTCATTTGCTCACGTTGTAGAGCAAGCTCCTTGAATTGGCGATAATTATACTAATTAGACTTGGCCTCAACAGTGAGTTGACCCCGGATTGGCAATGGGAATGCCCGCAAGACAACGTATAGTACCTGGTTGCTTTGCAGGTTCAGTCGAGGTACCTGCAAGAGATGGTCAAATTCTCAAGACAATGCTTCTACAATAGTCCATCGTCGATGTCCAGTTGTAGTAAGATCATCGAAGGCCTTGTCAGTGGTCGTCTTATTGAGGAACCTTTCCTTAAGCTTTTGAAAGAATTCTTTTATAATCATGGTCTTAGCCCAATCACCTACGTCTTTCAATCCAGTCGCGTTAACCTAAGACAATACGCCATGTTAGCCTCAGACAATACCCACTCCTTGGTAACATCCCCAAGGCAAGCAGTGGAAAAGGCCACTTGACTGTCTTCCATGACAGGCGTGGTCAAGCAGTACGTCTGGATCTCGGCGATCCATAGTAGTAAGTGTTCTCCTTTCTTACCGTGGTATATGAAGGGTAGCTTCATTTTAACCTTTTTTCTTTTCTTCGGTTTCTCACCTTCTTCTTGTTTCTTTGAGGTTTCAGCCTCTTTGGGACCACGTGCTTTGATGGTGTCCGTCATCAATTTCTCCTTTTGTTCTGTTTTTTCTTCTTCCTTTTCTTCTTTAACCACCTTTTTCTTTCCTTTGACCACTCATGCGATCATGTTGAGCTCTATGGTAACATGGTCAATTTTGGTCTCAAGGTGTGCAATATACACCATCATGTTCTCCACCAAGGATGCCAAGTCTGATTCTGACCCAATCTTGATTTTTTGTTTTATGTCCTCAACCTGTTTTCTTGCTGGTCGTTTTCTTTTTTTTGTTTCAAATAGGCCTCCCTCTTTCTCTCTTCTACTTCCAATGTTTTTCTTAATTGTCTAATGATTGCATCTGAAATCACACTTCTGATTATTCAACTTGTCATGTATGCAAACAGCGAAACAGCAACTGGCGACATGCGCCCACACAATACTCAAGATATCGTAACCAGATATGAGTTCTCTTCAACTGGCTATGGCGACTGGGCGCCCACACAACTCACTGTTCGCACTCTGGATCACCCTGGATGTCCCACACGCAACACTCAGTATCATACTTCACACACCACACATG
>BFEA01000202.1:1270734-1282004 GCA_003427395.1 Chara braunii | reverse complement strand
TTGACGTAGATATTATACACAGGTAAGTTGGGGAACTAGGGATCAAGCCCTGGGATCTGCCTCAGCTACCACGAATTGGTGAATACCGTTTCACATCCTTAATTTCCACGTCTAGTTCTTCCTTTTTACTTGTGGATTACTTATCCTTCCCTCGCTTTCGTCCTTTACTTCATGCTTGGCGATCTCTGCGAACTGCTCAGCGACAAATCGATCAAGACTCAAACGAGCCAGATTGATAATTTGTTGCACGCGTCCGCTGACATCCAACAATCCAACAGCAACATCAACGTTCTGTAGTTCGTCTTCTGCAGCCCACACATCAAATTGGTTGGGTACATGTCGTTCCGCTTTGGGGCCAACGCCGTTCAGCTCAGTGAGCATCTAGCGGAGATGGCCTAGCATTTGATATCTTTTTGCTTTAATTTGGCCCTTCAGGGTCGACAAAAAATGTGAAAGAGACGGGAGAGAAGAATAGAGGAATATATATGGTCAGGATGGATGCACACAGACACTTTCAGAGGTAGGCCATGTTCCCGGTTGAGTACACCACACAATAAACTTAAATTACAAATTTAAATTTCACGGCCTCACCTACAAACAAATCTCAAAAAATGAGAAAGTAAATAAATAGATCGGAAATACAATCACCAAGTTCTCAATATCTAGTTTGCCTTCGTTTTCTAGCTGCGAATTATGACTCATGATGTTCTAATCTGAGAGAATGTGCAGGTTTCCAAGTCACAGCCAGTGGGATCAGAGAACAAAACAACCGTTATGAAAAACAATCGTGGGAGATCGGTCCATCCGACACCACACCGGTAGGAGACTCGAAGATGTAGGTGAACTTGTCGAGCAACCGCACCACTCGGGGTTCCGAAGACAAGTTCGTAGGTGAAGATTCGGTCACCACAACGGTCCGTAGAAAACACTGGCCTATCTCGTCGGTCTTCGTAAGCGCAAGTGGCCCGAAAAGACTTGGCCGTTATAACTTGACACCGGATCGAAGGGTGCGGAAGAGGAATGGTACACAACACCTCAGCGCCGAAGGCGTCGTGAACTGTAAGTGTCCACCGATGGAAGTTAACCGTGTGATCCGCACTTGGAAGCCAAGGCATCCCCAAAATGATGTCGAAGTCCATGTCCAAGACGTCAAACGTCACAGGCTCACATGCATGAGGTGCGAAGTAAACCGGCACGGCTTCAGTGTAGTGATCGAGGAGTTGTTGTGTTCGACCGTCTGCCAACTTGATCGTCTTCGGGTGTGGCTTCCTTCGAACTTGTGCGTCAAGGCTGGCCTTTTGGATGAAGGACTGGTTGATGAAATTGCGAGTCGCACCGCTATCCAGCAAAGCGCTTCAGGACGCTTGCCCAACTTGGATGCAGACATAAGCGAGCGATGCGTTGTTATCATCGTACCACTGTGTGTGAAACTCGTTGGCCACCTTGCTAACGTACACAAGGATGTCCCCCACCGCAGCTTCGTCATCCGTCGGGGAAGATGGTGGTGCATAGAAGGCTAAGTATGTGTGGAGATGGGCGCATAATGTTGCACATTGCAGTTCCGGTAAGCAGCCCGTGGGAAGGAGAGGACGCCATGCAAAATCCGTGAACTTCAAGGGGTCCAAGACCTGTATGTTGAACTCGTGCGTCGAATCCCTTAAAGAACCACTTGAAGACAATAAATTGTCGTTGCTTACGGACGGAGAAGAAACCGCACACACATCTTGCCCTTGAGCTTGAGAACCCCGTGAAGGAACGAGCCGGGCAGCATCGTCCTCAAAAGAATATAAGAGAGGACTGTCGATTTCTGCATGTGCCTCAGAATGAAGAGACGTCGCCCGCGAAGCAACCGGTTCCGAAGGCGTTGAGAGTGTTGCCGCATCACTCTCGGCGGTGCTCACTTTTCCCAAGGGAATTTGCCTTTGACTTGCGTGGGGCACTTTGCGGTGTCGTGCACTGCGCTGTTGCACCACAAACAGTATCGGTACTTAGTACGGATGCAGTAAATGCCTTCCAAGATACCGTAATGTGTCCAAGGCTCTTGAGCTGCTGGCCCGGTCGAGGGGATGAAGTGGTGTGTGTCTTCGGTTTGCCGCGCCCTCGCCCTTTGGCGGGGCGGCCACCATCCCGGGCGGGTGTCAATCTATCTCCTTCATCAGAAGAGGCAGCCTCGTGTGAAGGGTCGGTCGGTGTAATTGTCGCGCACGAAGTGTGGCGTCAGAGTTTCCATAGTACATGAAAATGGAAGGGAAACAGTCAGTAGTCTTGCCAAACTGATGGAGAGCCGTGTGCTTGGAAATCTTGCACGCTTTTCTGATTTCTGCCCTGGCTCGTAGCAGACGAACGGCCTACATTCTTGGCTTCGGTGTTCGTCACGATGATCTTCGAGGCTTTATCAAACAGCTGCTCACTTGTGGTGAGTGTCTCTGTGACTTGCGTCAAGGCGTTCTGCAACGCCGGACAGCTCCTCGTGATGAAGAAGTGTTTGATGCCTATAAAGGTCGACGACAAGTTGGGCGTGGACGCCAAGCGTTGGTACTTGGTTATCCAGTCCGTGCTTTTACAGTTTGAAGACCGTTGAAGTTTCTCAGCTGCCTGAAGCTCGGGTGGCTCCACTTGGAACCGCTTATGCCATGATGCCTTGAGATCAGGCCAACTGATCTGCATATGCAGCTCAGAGACTGCGACGGTGTGGGTGGACAACATATTGTCCAGCCATGCTTGACACATGCCCCCCAATCAGGAGTATAAGTACGCGTGTCAGTTGGTGTCGCTGACTTTGTAGATGTCCAGCTTCAATTCGAACTGGTGCCACCATGGGATTGGGTCCAACTTCGCTGCATCGCAGAAGATCGGTATGTCGCGAGTAGTCGCGGTCGGACTTGCTGCGGCAGCACAAATTTGCTGGTCAATCCGCTGATTTGTCGCTAGAGCGCCGTCCTTGAGAGTCCCGACGTCAACTTCCAAGACATTGATGTGATCCGCCAAGTTGGAGGGCCCGACGACGGTGGCTGTTGCAGGCTGCTGTTCCAGTCGGCGTACCCGGTCAAGCAGGTCATCGATAAGTCGAGCCTGCTTCCTGACCAGGGTGTCCACACAGAGGATGTCCTCCTGCTGCGCTGTGCAGGTGGCGACCAAGTCGGCCGCATGTTCCATTGCGGTTGCAAGGTCGCGCACAGCAGTGGGGGCGTCCTCCTCTTCAGCAGCCACTGCCCATTCACCGGCAACCACCTCGAGGTCCCCCTCGAATCGAAGAGTTTGCCTCGGCGTAGTCAACGACGTTCGTCTGCGGCCTTCCTTGCTGCGTTGGCGTCCTCCTGTCACTGCTGTTCAGCGAGGCGACACCGTTCCTCTGCCTCCTCGCCCCTCTTCTTTCGTGAGGCTGTGGTCGCCACTGCCCTTTGCTTGAACTCCACCATGGTCAGCATGTGGGCCTTGTAGGCCTCGGGTGTCTCTCCAGTCTGCTGCTCCATGCCGCTTGTCTGTGAGCGGGTGAGCACCATGTACTGACGTGACCTGCTGATGTGGCGTCTTACCAATGTTGTAGGCGAGGACAGGCGGGAGGAAGAGAAGTAGAGAAGTGTGACAGCAGGGGTGGGGTGGGTGGGAACATTGATCACCCAGATAAGGAGCCACTAATCAAATTGAAAAGTTCGAACTTTGAACAATAATAATTTCAAAAAAAAAATAAAAAATGAAATTGCAAGTTCGGTAGGCTCCCAATCCACAGCAACAGAAATCCGAAAAAAAAAGAAAAATTCGAATTTCAGACAGCAAACGAAATAAAGAATAATATGGAACTGCAAAAATAAAAAATTGCAGGTCCAGTTAATTCCGAATTAAATAAAAAAAAATCCGAATTAAATTCCAGATGAGAGTATGTGCAGCAAATGGGGGAATAAGATCCCGAAACTTAACGCAAAGAGAGAGTTTTTTTTTTTTTTTAAGAATCAAATTCAGGAAAAATGTTGAAATAAGAAATTCGAATTTCTAGTATGCAAAAAAAGAAAAAAACGAATCAGCGAAAAGATTCCAGAAAAGAATTTTGAGAAAATAAATTCGCAGAATAATTTGGATTTTCAAGAAGTGTAATTTGCAAAATAATAAAAAAATAAATTTGTGGAATAATTACGAAATTCAAGAAACGAATTTGCAAAATAATTCTGATTTTCAGACAGATAAATTCTCATAAGTTCACGCAATAAGGAAAAGAAAATCACAAAAATAAAAATCGTGGAATATTCCTATTTTCAAGAAAATAAATCACGAAATAAATCACGAAATAAATCGCGGAATATTCCTATGCGAGGATCTAGGTCCTCGGCAGGCCTAAGGGGCCCCTGCAGCAAATGTGACCGCCCTAAGTGTGCAAGGAAGATGAGCAATAGCAAGCTTCAACAATCAAACAACATCATACATGTGAGTCCAGATAGTCGTGACCTTGAACCAACAGCAGAATTGCATCACGAGTTTCACCAAATAAGAACACACCAAGAGTTCATAATTGACAATGCTGAAATAGTCCCATCATCATCGTCAACGAAGAACCAGAGTTGATATCCGATCTAGCGCTCGACGCCCAGACTACATGTGGCAGATCTAGCCTATACTACAATGCCGAAGTTGACGACAACAACTCCTCCGAAGTACCAGCATACAACGACCAATGTCGCACGCTTCCAGCACCAAGTATGTCTCTCGCCTTACTCACAACCTCGTTCCTCAACACACAGATGCCACTTGCACCCAAGGACCACCCTGCGCCACACCCAGCTTACAGCAGCGCAACTCGGCTATGGCTGCCTGCTCCTTCCCTGCTCGCCCGTGAGCGCGTAGGCGCCAGCCAGCAATTAGCGCAGCAGCAGCGCTTGCGCAGCATGCAGCCAGCACCCGAATGACGAATGCGGAGGCAGGCCCTTTGCTATATCGAAGTGGCTTGCCTGCGTCCAGTTCCAGTAGGCCCCGGTAGCCCGAGGCCCAGTCACGATAGAGAACAGGCCTTGGGCCTGAGGTGGTTGCATGCGCCCAACTGCCTTTGGCCTGTGTTCGGCCCAGTACACGTATCCAGCCCAGGGGCTGCTTTCCGTACATTCACACAGGCGGCCCAGGGCCTGGGTTCTCTCAACCAACTGGTGCTGCGCAACTGCCTGAATTTCCTTGAGTTGCGTGGTGACCAAAATAGGGCCCTGAGGGCCTCGTCGAGCCTGCCTTCACTTAGGGCGGCGGACTTGCTTCAGAATGGGGCCACAATGGGGCTCATAGAGGCATTGGCCTCGCATTCCCTCCTCCTTAGCTTCAACAGTCCTCTGAGAAGCTGAGTCTTCAATCATTGGGTGCTTTCCCTTCTGTAGAGATCTCTCGTAATGGGCTACAACTTGAGGAGCGGTCTGCATGAGTTTCTCCCTGGTGAACCAGTGGTCCTCCTTCGGATCAATGTGATGCCGAAACCGAACGCGGTACTGCAGCTTCGGTTTCGGAGGACGTCCCCTGCCTGTTGGTCTTGCCACTGGCAGCTCCCTGTGGTCCACGACTCCACGATATCATCGATATCCACCTCTCCGTCCATGGTTGGGGGCAGCATTCAGCGGCGAGATGGAAACTGATCTGTTTCTTTGAACGGTGCAAGCTTGGAGGTGTGAAAGACAGGGTAAGTACGGAGATGACCAGGGATCCGGACTATGTAAGAAAGTCCGTCCGGATCAGTCCCAATAATATCTAAAACTTCCCATGGTCCAAAGTATTGTGGCATGAGCTTGCGGGAGATCCCGTGCTCCTGTCCCAGTTCTGAGGACTTAACCCAGACTCTGTCCCCAACCTGAAATGAAGACTCACGACGGTGTTTGTTTGCAGATTCTATCATAGCCGCCTGTGCCTTTTGCATCTGTTCTACAGCCTGCTGCATCTTCTGTTCATAACGGTAAGCAAATTCTAAAGTACCTGGTGCAGCAGTTGACYGATTCTCAGGAAGGAGAAAATCTAAGGGTAGTCTAGGCTTGAAAGTCAATAGCAAACTGTTCGGGCTCACCCCGGTGGCGCTGTGTACCGCATTGTTGTACAGACTGGCGATGAGAGCAAGCTTCTCATCCCAGTCCACCTGATTGGGCTTGATGTAATGCCTCAACAGATGTTGTACAACGCGGTTCAGTTGCTCGGCCTGGCCGTTGGCCTCTGGGTGATTCCCATAAGTCATTTGCAACTGGGTTCCCTGCTTTGCGGCAGCGGGCTTCCACAATTCGCTGGTAAATCGGACATCCCTGTCACTAATAATAGACTTCGGTAACCCAAAGTCTCTAACCCAGTTCTCTTTGAACATTCTGATCACATACTCCGTTCTTGTTGTTTCTGACATTGCTACTAACCTAGCATACTTACTAAATCTATCCACGATGACGAACATGTGTCGCATCCCACTCTTGCTGGTCACTAGAGTATCCATGAAGTCCATTGACAGACTCTCACCAGGCCGTTCCGGAATCGGAAGGGGCTTCAGTAGCCCAAGAGGAGCCTGAGTACAGGACTTGTCTCTTTGACAGACCTGACAAGTCTCCACGTACAACTGTGCATCTCGCATCATCATGGGCCACCAGAACTGCTGCAGCAGATTGGTTGCGGTCTTCTTATACCCAAAATGGTCGGTGGCATCATGACACTCACCTAAAAATAAACTACGCAAAGAATCGCTATTAGGAACACATAATCGTTTATTCTCTGCCTTCTCAAGGAACAACAAGCCATTGACCAACTCAAACTCGACAAAAGTTTTCTTGTCCTTCGCCTCAAGTCTGCATATGATCTCAGACATGAACTGGTCCTCGCCATAGGCTTCCACCAAGGACTGAGTAACATTGCCCGTCAGATCGAACTCAGTAATCAGCGCACCTGAGAAATCAGGTCTACGCGACAAGGCATCAACAACCTTGTTGTACTCCCCTTTTAGATATTGAGGGTCAAATTCATACTGCTCAATGACTTAGATCCAACGCTTGAGAGCGTCAGAGAGTACCGGCTGAGTTCTCATCCATCTCAGGGTCTGATGATCAGTCCTGAGGATGAAGAACCTCCCAAGGAGATAGTGTCTCCAATGGGTCAGAGCCTTGTAAACCGCATAGAGTTCTTTCTCATAGGTGGACTTAGCCAACTTCTGAGACGGCATTTTCTTGGACATGTACTCTACAGGCCTCAACTTTGGTCCCTCCTACTGCGCGAGCATGGCGCCAATGCCATATTGGCTGGCATCCGTGGTGACTATAAACGGCTTATCAGGATCAGGACGTTTCAAGACCTCGTAGTGCGTCAACGCATGCTTCAGATGTCTGAAAGCAGCCTCGCACTCATCGGTCCACTCCCAAGGCGGGTCAGTCAAAGGAGCGGCCACTATGCTATAGTTCTTAACGAAAGTCTTATAGTAGCCTGTCATTCCTAAGAAGGATCTCATCTCAGTCACAAACTGAGGACGTGGCCAATCACGAATGCTGGCCACCTTCGCGTCATCGGGCTTCAACCCTTCCACGGAGATCTCATGACCCAAGTACAAGACACTGGTGCGGCCAAACTCGCACTTCTCACCGTTGATCTTGAACTTGTGCTGTCGCAGGAGACTGAGGACTTTGTCCAAGTGCGCAACGTGCTCCTCGACCTTACTAAAAATAAGTATGTCATCGAGGTACACGATGACAAACTTATCCAAGTAGTCATGGAATATCCGATTCATAGCGTGCTGAAAGGTGCCAGAAGCATTGCAAAGGCCGAGAGGCATCACCACAAACTCGTACAGACCGTACCTGATCTGAAAGGCGGTTTTGTGTTGATCCTCGGGCCGGATTGCAATCTGATGGTTCCCGGACTTTAGATCTATCTTACTGAAGTACCGACACCCTTGCACTCTATCTAACAGATCGTCGATGTGCGGTAGGGGCTTTCTATTCTTAACAATGATGGCATTAAGGCCCCTATAGTCAATGCACATCCTCAAAGTTCCCTCATTCTTCTTAGGTACAAATAATGTTGGAGACCCATAAGGAGAGACACTCTGCCGGATCCACCCCTTCTCTACGAGTTCCTTGAGTTGTCGACGAAGCTCATCGAGCTCGCCTAGAGACATCCGATAGATCCTACCCTTCGGGATACTAGGCCCTGGGATAATCTCTATCGCGTGGACGACCTCCCTCTCTACAACCCCTGTCGGCTCTTCAAATAGATCAGGGTACTTGGCAACTACTCCCTCTATCTCCGGCGGCATTTCACCGGCTCGCCTGCAGCAGAGACATAAACTAAGTACGTACCCTCCTCCTGATTTTGCTTATATTAGTTATAGAACGTGGCCGCACACATGCATTCATGGGACTCAATCAGACTACTAGCTTTGAACTTGTGCAATCTGGCGGTCCCTCCGCTTGGCAAAGTGTGTTTGACCACTTTTCGGTCCCAGTCAAACTAGGGTTGTGCCACAGAGAGGTAGTACATACCTAACAACATGTCCATGGGCAGTTCATCACTCACTAGGAACGAGACGCGATGTCTCAATTCCCCTCCCGCGTACGGGAAACAACACTCAACATCCTAGAAGTAGTCATTGACTACCATGCGCTGTTTGTTGGCACAGGTCGACTCCACAGATCGACACAGGCGCTGCACTTGCCCTTGTAAGCGTAGCCTCTCAACGCATGCACGACTGATAAAGTTTCTAGTCGAGCAAGTGTTATAACAGGCCCCGGCCTTGCGGCCGCCAATGACAACCTCGCCGACGAACATCTCACCCTTCAGGGCTTTGACTAGGGCCGTCGAAGAAGCTAGCGGGTTTGATCTAGACCACTCCTCCTCTAGCTCCTCTAAGGACTCAAACACATTCATCGAACAGAGGCTCGATGGGTCTGAACGTGTTTGTGGGACGGCGCTGGAGTCAGTAGCTTGGGCCATCTCTCGATGGTGGGGGTGTCTCCACCACCTCGACCCTAGTAGGAACAACTACTATTCCTACTGGCCCGACATGTTTCTCGGAGCAGTGCCTGAAGTGCTGGCTACATTGCTACCAACGGGATGGGAGGATCCTATCACCTGCCCCATCGTAGGCGGGAATTTGTCGGTCACCTTCTTGTTACGGCATTTGAACTGATTATGGCCATATTGGCCACAACGAATGCAAGCCTGCCGTGTGTACCGATCTCTCCACACGTCCTCTAAGAGACACGCCTTCTCCTATGGGGGAGCGTTGGGGTCGACTTGACTCCTTGACCGGGAGCCTCCACGGCGTCTACCGGTCGCCTTACCTTTTTGAGCTATGGCAGCGACAACTCCACCCCCTGAAGCTTCAACGCTGCCCGCCTCTGCACCTACTCCCTCGTGGAAGTTGTCGTCTAATTCGATGGTTGAACCATCGTTATCGACAAACATTATGCGTCCCTTCGCCTTCTAGTTGGGAGGCAGTGTTTTCTTCCTACCGTCCGTAGTGGGTTCCTATCCATGCCCTATCTTCACCTCAAGGTCTAGGGCCTTCTTGCTAAACGAAGGAAAGTTATGCATATTGATGTTGGCCTCATCTGCTAACTGGTTCCTGAGAGGCAAAAAGAAGCATCTCAGGTAGGAGGTGAGTAGTACCTGGGGGTCATAACGCACCCCTGGGACACAGATCAGACGCTCCACAGCGTCGGTGGCTTCCCTTACTGACTTGAACTGCCGCGTGTGCAGTGTCAGGATCGCGTCAGTGGCCCTTTGGGCCTCCTGAGGATCATGCCACCTTTCCTCCACCAACTTAAGGAAATCATCCAATTTCTGGGTGACCGCCCAAGCGCGGAAATCATGACCATACCCCTGGAGCTGCACTAGACCACTCAACCATCTTGCTGCACTACCCTCTAGGTAGGAGGCAGCCACAAGCACTTCTTCGTGCGGCAACGTAAGTTTACACCTAACATAGACTGGCACTGCCCTCAACCACGTGTCGAGCTCTTCACCTCTCTTATCCCCTGTGAAGGGTTTCGGAGCGGCGATGGCCGTCTTTGGCACCCACTGTGTTTGTCCCGGTCCCTGCATCACTCCGGGCTGTGGACCCTGTGACACAGGTTGTTGTGCTAGCTGCAGGGGCTGTGTACCCTGCGACTGTACAGACTGCGAGACAGCAGGCTGCGTGGTGACCACAACTTGCAACGGAGATTGGGTGAACACTGTCTACACTGGAACCTGCAAACTAGATCCTGATGTGATCCCTCCTTATAGCGGCATGCCCAAGGAAATGATCGCAACCGATGATGGGACTACATATGGGGATACCCCAGTCACCGGTGGGACAAAAGGAGGAGGCTGTACAATGGGCCAGGCACCAGGCCCGGACATTGGCGACGTAGCCTGCGGTTGACCAACCAACAGGGCCAGACTTTGTTGGATGTCCTGAAGGATGGCTGTCTGATGGTCCTGCATCTCAACTACATTCAGCAGGACGGACCGTACGATCCTCACCTCATCAGTCACGAGCGTCAGGTCCATCTCCTCTAACTCACTAAGGTCACCTTGTCTCCGTTGCATCCTGGCTCTTCTTCTAATCATTCTTTCTTCCTCCGCTTTTATATCTCCTAACGCCTTCTGTAGCTGTGCCTCCTTCAATGCTGCTTGTTGTATGGCGATCTCATCGGAGGTCAATACTATAGGCTGGCTTGCCATTACGCCAGTGGACTGACTCTGAGTCTGCGCGACCGTTGACCCAACAGATCCTGAACTACCGGCCTGAGTAGTCTGCTGCGCAGAAGTAGTCATAGCTTCTGAAGCTGCGGCTTCACTCACAAGTGCCCGGCTAGCCTCTGCTGCTCTAGCCCTCCTCTGCTGCTGCAACCTATCGTTAAGTTGGCGGAACATGTCCTTGTCACCCTCTGGTCCGAATGCCAAGTGGGCAATCGGGCGCCTTGCCGATCGCAAGATCCGTTCGTCCTCTCTAGTGTCCTCCTTGTCGCTCATAAGCTACAGCCCTGTACACAATCTGCACTAGTGCACTCTAGATGCCTACCGCAGCTTAGTGCACAGACCAATTACTGGTGGCTATTTCTGAGACTTTACATTCGGGCCCAACAGGTAAGTCAGATTCCTACAAATAAAACTATTTTTAGTTTGACTAGTCCGCAAACAGAAGCACCATGAACAAGAAACAATTCAAAATAAACCTGTCTGTCAGATGTCAATGGTTGTACACCTAACTAATCAAAACATAAAAATAGAATCATTTGTGTGGATAGGACAGCATGGAATTTTCTCGAACTTATCACCTGAAATCTACCCCTCCCTTA
>BFEA01000202.1:1243741-1269579 GCA_003427395.1 Chara braunii | reverse complement strand
GGGGGGGGGGGGGGGGGGGGGGGGGGGGGGGGGGGGGGGGGGGGGGGGGGGGGGGGGGGGTGTGGGGCGGGGGACGGTGGTGCGGGGGTGGGGCACGTGCGGGGGTCATTTGGAGGGGCCGGGGGTCGAGGATCCCCGCGGTAGGGGTGCGGGGGTGAAACCCCCACCCCGGCTTGGAACCCCGGGGATCCCCGCGTGACAACACTGGTTGGCATGGTGACCATGACCCAGTGCTTCGTCCAGGGCCCCTCAGAAAGCTCCGCCCATCTTCTCCCAGATGCTCCACATGAACATTGCCGAATCTCAAGGTTGAGCGCACTCGACACCTCACAATGAGAGGACTCTCAAGAAGGAACACACAACCTCACGGTAAGAAGTGTCGAAGAGGGTAGGTAAGGTTAAGAGCAACGTACTTCAAATAGCTGCCCCCAACCACAAAGATAATCTCACCAGATGACCTGATGGCGATTGCGATGACTAGTCACTGCATCGGCACAACCAACATTATCTCGCTGTTCCACCTCAGCATCAATCGCACATTACCCCACGCAGCCTTCCACCTCAGCATCAATCGCACATTACCCCACGTAGCCTTCCTGGCGATCCTCTCACCTCCTGGGTCGCCAACCACTCGTCTCCGCCCTCCTCACTACACATCACTTACGGCCAAACTCGCCAAGCAGACCGCATGTATGTACCATACCAGGCAAAAGACAAGCGCCAAATGAGCGCAATCGTACCACAACTCCGATACCAAATTGCAAGGAAGATGAGCAATAGCAAACTTCAGCAATCAAACAACATCATACATATGAGTCCAGATAGTCGTGACCTCGAACCAACAGAAGAATTGCATCACGAGTTTCACCAAATAAGAACACACCAAGAGTTCATAATTGACAATGCTGAAATAGTCCCATCATCATCATCAACGAAGAACCAGAGTTGATATCCTATCTGGCGCTCGGCGCTCAGACTACATGTGTCAGATCCTATCTAGCCTATACTACAATGCCGAAGTTGACGACAACAACTCTCCCGAAGTACGAGCATATAGCGACCAATGTCGCACGCTTCCAGCACCAGGTATGCCTCTCGCCTTACTCACAACCTCATTCCTCAACACACAGATGCCACTTGCACCCAAGGACCACCCTGCGCCACACCCAGCTTAGAGCAGCGCAGCTCGGCTATGGCTGCCTGCTCCTTCCCTGCTCGCCCGTGAGCGCGTAGGCGCCAGCCAGCAATTAGCGCAGCAGCAGCGCTTGCGCAGCATGCAGCCAGCACCCGAATGACGAATGTGGAGGCAGGCCCTTTGCTATATCGAAGTGGCCTGCCTGCGTCAAGTCCCAGGAAGCTTCCAGTAGGCCCCTGTAGCCCGAGGCCCAGTCACGATCGAGAACAAGCCTTGGGCCTGAGGTGGTTGCATGCGTCCAACTGCCTTTGGCCTGTGTTCGGCCCAGTACACGTATCCAGCCCAGGGCCTGCTTTCCATACATTCACACAGGCGGCCCAGGGCCTGGGTTCTCTCAACCAACTGGCGCTGCGCAACTGCCTGAATTTCCTTGAGTTGCGTGGTGACCAAAATGGGGCCCTGAGGGCCTCGTCGAGCCTGCCTTCACTTAGGGCGGCCGACTTGCTTCAGAATGGGGCCACAAGGGGGCTCATAGAGGCATTGGCCTCGCAAGTGAAGGCGGGCCAAACAAATTACGAGAGGCCCTTGCTGTCCATTTCGTATTTGGGGTCCAGGCAGTTTCGTCGCACCAGTTGGTTGAAGGAAAACACAGGCCGAGCAGCGTGGAAATTCCCAGGCCTTCTAGGCCTTTCCAAAAGCACAGGCCCTGGGCGAGATTCGCAGCCTCATACACAGATAGTTGGAGAGCCCAACCGAATGAGGCCGAGTAGCTGTACCAGAGGCGCAGGATCTTGGGGCCTACCGGAAGCTTCTGGGCCCAGGCCAGTCCAGACAGGCTGCCGAATGAGGCAGGCTCTTTCCATATAGGAAAGAGCTCGCTTCCTGGCTAGGCATTCGGGCACTCGCATGCTGGCGGCAGCGCTGCTAGAGCTGAAGCTCGTGGGCTGCTGCTAGCGCTGAGCAGCGAGGTGCAGACACGTGCGGTCGTGCAGGGAGCAGGGCGCTACTGAGGGCAGCGCCATAGCCCAGCCTCCATAGCTGGCAGGGCTTGGATGTATAGTGAGGCGCAGGGGTGGTCTTCGGGTGTACAACAAAGGGAGACGTGGGAGAGAGTCAAGGGGGAGAGAGAAGGATGATGATGATGATGATGATGTGAGGGCACATACCTGGTATTGGCGATGGTTCTGCATGGGCGACATCTTCAAGTACTTCGGGTGCTGCTGACGTCAACAGTTGCATTGTCAATTAGTAGGCTAGTAGTAGCTGTGTAGGGAGTAGGCTGGGCGCCAAGCGCCAAGTAGAGAGATAGAGACTGGATACATATGTCGGTGGTGGCAAGAGCAAGCTCTCATTGACATTGACTTTCAGCGCTACGATTCTCCATTGGTGCTATATTGGTGCAATGCTGCTTCCTGAACACTGTGTTACGATCTGGCTTTCAATGTGATTGTGCAATCTGAATATTGTCATCTCGCTTCTGTTCATTTTCCTTGCAATTTGGTATCGGAGCTGGTTCGAACTGCGCTCATTGGTTCTTCGCAAAGTTGTTCGGTGCTTCGCATGAGGTGTGGGGCAGTGATAAGGCTTGGGCGTTGAACGCAAGGCGGCCTAGGGTCGTGTGGGCGTGCCAGGAAGCTATGTTGTGACATTAGGGCTGTACGCTGGATGAGGAGAGCTCGCTGATGTGACATTTAAGCCGAGGTGGAACTACATTCTGCTGTTGGTTGTGCCGAGGCAAAGACCGGTCATCATAAATGCACATCAGGTTGTCGGTGAGAAATATGTGGTTAGGGGCAACATTATGAGGTACGTTGCTTCCTTCCTTATCTACCCTCTTCATTGCTTCTTACCGTGAGGAAGTGAGTTCTGTCTTAAGAGTCCTCTCAATGTGAGGTGTCGCGAGCGCTCAACCTTGAGAGTCGACATTCTTCCTGGGCAGCAAGCTGGTGGGAGACGGGCGATGCCTCTGAAGGGCCCTGGACGAAGCACTCGGGTCACAGTCACCATGCCAACCCACTGGGACTAGTACACGCATGCTTTGCCGCAAGTCCTTGGTACTGCTGCTGCGCAATAGAAGTCATGAAGGACATGCCAGCCCTTTGAACAGACGCTTACCAGACCGTCTTTAAATATTTCTGGTCGGGACTCGGTGTTGATTCTGGCTGTGATCGTCGTCCTGTCTGCGACGTTAAATAATTCCTTAGGAGTTACGACGGATCTCCTTAAATGCCTCTTGATCAACCAGATCAAACCAGTGCATGCGAGGATAAATAATGTGTAGGGGCTGGCAAGTTCGGCGTTGACTTGGGGCACAGGGGTGGGCCGGATTGCACACCTTTAGACACGCTGCTCAACCAGATGGCTAGGAACGTCGACACAAAGTGACTACTCAAGAGGGATACAAGGAAAGGGTTAGATTCCGACAACTGTTTCGTCGTGGGATTAATTAGATAAACAACCATTCAACATACATCTCTGCAGGGAGCATTATTTTTATTTTTGATTACTTAGTTGTTACAGACTTGATTGACAACTGACAGACAGTTGCAGATAGAGTAGAATATTCTTTGCTGCATTGCAATCTGTATTAGAGTAATCTAAAAATAGAATTAATATTCCCTGTAGGATCTGACACTGGCTGACACCTAACTACCTAACTGTTTCTGTCCAGGCCGACCGAAGTTAGTTGTGTATCATAATCGGTTGTGTGTCATGCTGAGGTAGGATTCAGTGTGGATTCTAGTTTAGATCATACGCATTGTAGCTCATGGATGATGCAAGCACTAGTGAGGAGTTGTTAGTGGATGACCGTACGACTACTCATAGAACTGCTCTCAGTCGACCTTTGACTTTCCTAGAGTTAGGTCCAGGAGACGAGAGGAGACTGCGGAAAGAGGCTAGAGAGAGAACAACGGCAAGAAGAGCGAGGGTGGTTGGGGACAGTGCCAGGTCTAGGATTTCAGCTAGCATCGGTACGACCATGGCTACTTCCTCTATCATGTCGAGGCCTCTTCACAGGCCACTTCGTCAGGAGTTAGTGAGAGTGGTTCTCGGGTTTCCATTAGCCAGAGTGCTGGCTTGCAAGTCAGCCAGCAGGCTCAACTCATGTCGGAGGATTATGAGATCCTCCAAGCAGAAGAACTTCAGGATGAGTTGCAGCGGCAGTTGGATGAAGCAGCAGAGAGGAAAAGAAGAGCTATAATGAGGAAAGCTAGACTAGGTAGTAGATTGCAGGAGCTAGGCAAGCTAGAAGCACTAGACGCGTCCACATTAGACCCCGCTATGCAAGCACTGCGGAATTCGCTCCTGTGTGTGGCTGAGATGCAGGTTGTTCAGCAGGAAGTGTTGGATGAACTAGTGGCAGGCCAGAAACGAATTATAGCTGCACTACAGGCTCCTCGTCCAGTGATGAGGCAGCCTTAGTTTGTTGTAGCTCCCCCTTTGGGTGTGGGTCCATCAGTGATGCCGTTGCCGGTAGGGCCTTCATTCTCACCTATGTTTGGCATGCCCCCTCCAGGTGGTTATGTGGTGACTAGTGGTTCGGTCCTTAGAGTCTCAGTCGTACCATCAACGACAGTGCTTACTACAGTCCAACTGTCAAGCCAGGCCCAGGTTAGTGTGCAGCAACCTGTTTCGGTGGCTATGCAGCCACTGCAGCAAGCCCCTAGGCCAATGCAGCCTATGCAGTGGATGCCCAAAATACCCTTGGTGAGTTCTAAGCCCTTCTCCGGCGACAGGAAGAAGGATGAGGACTTAGACACCTAGGTAAGGACGGTGCCTACCTATGTGAGGCACAAGCTTACCAGGCCGGACCAAGAAGTTGTAGTGCCTGCCTCCTTTCTAGAGGGATCAGCAACCCGTTGGTTGAATGGCCTAGTGCAGCAGTTGGGCTACGGTCAGAACTTCGATGCCTGGGCCCAGACCCAGACATTGGAAGAGTTAGTACGGTCCGTGTGTAATAGGTGGCATGACCCACAAGGGGGCCAAAAAGCCACAGATGCGATCAACAATCTTTGTGCCACAAGGTACAAGAATGTTAGAGAGCTCACGGATATCGTAGAACGTCGGCTTGTGGTACCTGGTGTGCGCTATGACCAGCAGGTACTCCTTACAGATTACCTTAGATGTCTACCTTCAGAGGTTAGGACAAAGCTGGTAGATGAAGCCTATGTCGAACAACACAACTTCGCCTCCTTCAGCAAGAAGGCCTTAGACATAGAGGCAAAGTTGGGATCTGCGCATCAGAGTGAGGGAGATGGTAGGAAGAAGAGACTACCCAGGACTGGAAGAAGAAAGGTCAACTAATGTTCGTTGACCATGATGGTCAGGCGAAAAAATTGACGACTTCCCCGACCTTGGGGAGGAGTTAGAGCACGATGGGGCCAACGAGACTTCAGATGGGGGAGTCGTGGCACCCATCAAAGAAAAGGCTAGGGGGACCGGGAAGAAGAAGGTAGGTCGGTCCACGGGTCAGGGCGACCAAGGCACGCACCGCTTGGGTGAAACTTGGTTTAGAGTATGAGGTGTGGAGGAACTGAGTCGATAGGGGCATGTGCATGAATTGTGGCAACTATGGCCACACGTCCCGAACGTGCCGAGGCAAGAAAGTCCTAACGAGGGTAGCCTCTCCAACGGTGGTGGGACTATCTTCGAACCCTGGTGGTGCTTCTGCGAGCACTTCGCAGGGAAACACCTCGGGCCAGTAGGAGTTTTAGCCGCGCTTACCCGCGTTGAAGTGGTAACGTTGCCTTCCCCACTTCAGGCGTTGGCCAGGGCTAGTGACCCACGTATTGCCCCGCAGACACATTTAGACCCACCGACGCTTTGTTCGAGGGATGTGTCTGAGGCCCTAGAAGAGTTAGAGATTGAGTGGTCAGGGAAGGATCCCAGAGACTCTTGGGCGATGATCAGTAGAGGTCCAAAGGGTGAGCATTTCGTGGTAGAGGTTGATGTAGGTGGCCGCAAAGTTGGCGCCTTCGCAGACATAGGCTCTACATGAAACTTCATTAGTCGTGCTTGTGTGGATAGACTGCGCTTAGGGGACCAAGTGCAGCGGCTTAGCAGAACTGTAGCTTCTACGCTAGCCAACAAGTACCAAATGGTAGTTAAAGACTATGTCAAGGACGTGGTCTGTTCCTTCTCTTATGGAGGAGGGGAAGTGAGACATATAAAAAAAAAAATCCAAAAAAACACAAAATTTGACCCCGAAACCCTAATTTCAGGATCATTCATCGTTACCCAGGGCCGAAAAGTGGGGGTCCCCGTTAACCACTTGTGCTTCGATATGCTACTAGGCATGCGCAACCTCAGTTTAATTGGGATAGGAAGATGTTGATACACAAGTTGCCAAATGGCAGGACCGTTAGACTGTAGAAGTATAAGGCTAGCAGTCTAGTGGAGAACTATGCTGCATGTGTGCTTCCTTTTTCTATAACTACTACAAGCAGAATCGCGAGGAGGGCATGTATCTAGTCTTTGTCTCTGAGAAAGGGGAGGTCGTTAATACACCTTCAGAGATAGAATCAGTCGTCGCAACATATTCAGACCTTTTTTAGGAGCCCATAGGCGTGGTAGAAAGGGAGGTGGTCCATGCAATAGAGGTTGTCCCAGGTAGTACGGTGCCTAGAGGACGAATCTATAGGATGTCTCTTATGGAGTTGGATGAGCTCGCCGCGAGCTTAAGGAGCTCACAAACAAGGGATGGATTCGGCCTAGTACCTCCCCTTACGGTGCGCCAATCTTATTTGTCCCAAAGAAGGAAGGTACCTTGAGGATGTGCATTGACTATCGGGGCCTCAATGCCATCACCGTTAAGAACGTGGAGCCCCTTCCCCACATCGACGACCTCTTGGATAGAGTGCACGAATGCCGGTACTTCACCAAGATAGACCTGAAGTCCGGATGCCATCAAATTGCCATTGGACCTGAGGATCGGCACAAAACCGCATTTCAAACCAGGTACGGTCTGTACGAGTTTGTGGTGATGCCTTTTAGCCTATGCAATGCGCCTTGTACTTTCCAGCACGCGATGAACAAGATATTTCATGAATACTTAGACAAGTTTATCGTTGTGTACCTCGACGATATTCTTATCTTTAGTAGGACTGTAGAGGAGCACGCTGAGCACTTGAAAATAGTGCTAGGTCTCCTAAGACAGCACCAGTACAAGGTTAACTTGGAGAAATGCGAGTTTGGTCGCACCAAGATCTTGTACTTGGGTCGTGAAATCTCAGCAGATGGTTTGAGGCCGGATGATGCTAAGGTAGCCAGCATACGTGACTGGCCCAGACCTCAGACTGTTATTGAGGTCAGATCGTTTTTGGGGATGACGGGCTACTATCGTCCATTTGTAAAGAACTATAGTACTATAGCTTCCCCATTAGCAGATCTAACTCGACTGCATACCCCATGGGAGTGGACTGAAGAGTGTGAAGCGGCCTTCAGGAAACTGAAGTATGCCCTAACACACTACGAGGTTCTTGAACTTCCTGATCCTAATAAGCCATTTGTAATGACCACAGGCGCTAGCCAATATGGCATAGGCACGGTCCTTGCGCAAAAGGAGGGGACCAAGTTGAGACCTATCGAGTACATGAGCAAAAAGATGTCGTCTCAGAAACTAGCCAGGTTTACCTTCGAGTGTGAACTTTACGCCCTTTACCGAGCGCTGGTCCACTAGAGACACTATCTCCTTGGCAGATTTTTCTATGTGAGATCTGACCATGAGACACTACGTTGGATCAAAACACAACCGGTACTCTCTGATGCACTTAAGCCATGGATTCAAGTGATAGACATGTATGACTATCAACTTGATCCAATTAAGGGAGAGTACAACTAGGTGGCGGATGCACTATCTCGACGGGCAGATTACCTGGGCGCGCTAGTAACTGAATTTGGCATATCTAATGATCTGACTCGATCGTTGGTGGAAGCCTATCAACAAGATCCAGTTATGTCAAAGATCATTCGTAAATTCCAAGCAAAGGACAAAGTGACTTTGGATGAATTTACAATGGTGGATGACTTGCTGTTTCTTGAGAAGGCAGGGAATAAAAGACTGTGTGTTCCCAGTAGTGAGTCTTTGCGTAATTTATTTTTAGGGAAATGTCACGATGCAACTGGTCATTTCGGTTATAGGAAAACCTCAGCTAACTTAGTACAAAGTTTTGGTAGCCTTCTATGATGGAAGATGCCAAGAAGTATGTAGAAACCTGTCAGGTATGTCAACATGACAAGCCTAGGACTCAGGCTCCGCTTGGGCTCATCAAGCCCTTGCCAATTCCTGAAGGTCCTGGTCAGAGTGTCTCTATGGACTTCATGGATACTCTTGTGACCAACAGGTCTGGGAAAAGACACATCTTCGTTATAGTAGACCGCTTTTCTAAGTATCCAAGACTGATCGCCATGCCAGAGACTGCTAAAACCGACCATGTCATCAGATTGTTCATGGACAACTGGGTACGAGACTTTGCTTTACCTAAGTTTATCGTCAGTGATAGGGATGTTCGCTTTACGAGTGAACTGTGGCAGAACACTGGCCAACAGATGGGAACCGGACTGCAAATGACATTAGGGAATCACCCTGAGTCAAATGGACAGGCGGAACAGATGAACAGAGTAGTGCAGCATTTACTAACGCACTACATTAAGCCAAGCCAGGATGACTGAGACGAGAAACTACCTCTCGTCGCCAGCCTGTACAACAACGCAGTACATAG
Organism: Chara braunii; assembly: GCA_003427395.1. Lineage (NCBI taxonomy): Eukaryota > Viridiplantae > Streptophyta > Charophyceae > Charales > Characeae > Chara > Chara braunii. The sequence continues at coordinate 1,260,723 of BFEA01000202.1, read as the reverse complement.
CGCTACTGGCATGACTCCCAACCAACTGCATCTTGGTTGGAAGCCCCGTTCCGCCCTCGATTTCCTACTACCTGAAAAACAGACTACTGCAGCACCCGGTAGCATAGAATTTGTTGTCACATACGAACAGATGTTGCAGCAGGCCGTTGAGCACATGAGGAAATCACAGGATGCTATGACTGCATCTGAGAATAAACATAGACGACCTTCTAACTTTCAAGTAGGGGAAAGGGTCTGGTAAAGTCATCCGAACTGGGACAAGAACTAGAAATATCTAGGAAACTAATGCCACAATATTTCGGTCCCTGGGAGGTCCTGGACATAGTGGGGGAACAATTGGATGGACCTTCTTATGTGATTCGCGTCCCACCTCATCTACAGACACACCCTGTTTTTCACGCATCCAAACTGGCACCTTTCGCAGAAACTGTACAGTTTCCTTCCAGACGATCAGTGCTGCCCCCAACCATGGATGGCGAAGTGGACATCGACCAGATCGTGGAGCATCGCCTGATGCCTGTTCCTCGACCACCGGGCAGAGGCCGCCCTCCTAAGCCAAAAATGCAATACCGGGTCAGATTCAGACATCATCTGGACCCCAGCGAAGATCAGTGGTTCACCAGAGAAGAACTCATGAGAACTGCACCTCAAGTCATTGCAGGCTACGAAAGAGATCTCAAAGGGAAGATGCCTGCAAAATAGAAGACTTCTCAGAGAACTATCGAAGTACAGGAGGAGGGAATGCGAGGATCTAGGTCCTCGGCAGGCCTAAGGGGCCCCTGAAGCAAATAAGCCCGCCCTAAGTCAAGGCGGGCCAAACAAATCACGAGAGGCCCTTGCTGTCAATTTCTTATTTGGGGTCCAGGCAGTTTCGTCGCGCCAGTTGGTTGAAGGAAAACACAGGCCAAACAACGTGGAAATTCCCAGGCCTTCTAGGCCTTTCCAAAAGCACAGGCCCTGGGCAAGATTCGCAGCCTCATACACAGACAGTTGGATAGCCCAACCGAATTAGGCCCAGTAGCTGCACCAGAGGTGCAGCATCCTGGGGCCTACCGGAAGCTTCTGGGCCCAGGCCAGTCCAGACAGGCTGCCGAATGAGGCAGGCTCTTTCCATATAGGAAAGAGCTCGCTGCCTGGCCAGGCATTTGGGCACTCACATGCTGGCGGCAGCGCTGCTGGAGCTGAAGCTCGTGGGCTGCTGCTAGCGCTGAGCGGCGAGGTGCAGGCCCGTGCGGTCGTGCAGGGAGCAGGGCGCTGCTGAGGGCAGCGCCATAGCCCAGCCTCCATAGCTGGCAGGGCTTGGATGTACAGTGAGGCGTAGGGGTGGTCTTCGGGTGTACAACAAAGGGAGACATGGGAGAGAGTCAAGGGGGAGAGAGAAGGATGATGATGATGATGATGTAAGGGCACATACCTGGTTCTGCATGGGCGACATCTTCAAGTACTTCGGGTGCTGCTGAGGTCAATAGTTGCATTGTCAATTAGTAGGCTAGTAGTAGTTGTGTAGGGAGTAGGCTGGGGGCTGAGCGCCAAGTAGGGAGATAGAGACTGGATACATATGTCAGTGTCGGTGGTGGCGAGAGCAAGCTCTCATTGACATTGACTTTCAGTGTTACGATTTGGCTTTCAATGTGATTGTGCAATCTGAATATTGTCATCTCGCTTCTGTTCATTTTCCTTGCACCTAATAAAATCGCGAAATAAATCACGAAATATTCTTATTTTCAAGAAAATAAAATCACGATTTAAATCGCGGAATATTTCTATGTGAGGAACGAGCCCTGAAGGAGCCCTGTCAGACATCACATGTTCTGGGCTAAGGCCCCGGCAAGCCAAGTGCCCGCCCTAAGTGAAGGTGGGCCTGAATATTCGTCGAAGGCCAAATTTCGACATTTCCATATGTGGGTATTCAGGCTCTCGCAACACGCCAGTTGGTTGGACAAACGCGTCAGCCGTACTAAGCTGCGTCGTACAGTTGGCCCAGGCCTTGACAGTTGTGCCTGGGCACATACAGGCAAACCAGGGCCGATACATTGGGAAGCAGGCCATCGGCCTTTGGAAAAGCAGAACTGCTGACGCACCTACCTGGGGGCCCTGCACAAATGCAGCAAACAACCCAAGTCTAGAGACTCAGGCCATGCCCAAATGAATAGGGCCCAGGCCCTCAACTGTAGTCTTGGGCCTGGGGGCAGGGTTTGAGGCCCAACCGGATGCTACTGGAAGCTTCCAGCCAGGCCACATGCAGCATCCAGGAGGCTGCCACTTCCACAAAAGGAGTAGGGCAGTCCCGGCCAGGATTTTGGCCAGTGCAGGCAATGAGGAAGTGCTGCTGCGCTATCGCTTGATGCTGCGCTGCTGCCAAGGGCGCTGACAGGGCGCGTAGTGGTGAAGTGGGGCGCTGCAGGGCAGCGGGGCGCAGGCAGCCATAGCCGGGCTGCTGAGCGCCAAGGGGTACAGCGGGTGATCTGGTGGTCTTCAGGGAAGGAGGCGCAGTGTGGGGTAATCAAGGTCTGATTGAGGGTGACGAGATACAAACCTGGTGCATGAAGAGAGGTCGGCTATGGAGTTGACAGTCATGTACATTGGTGTTTGAGAGTCGAAGTGAGCCTGTTGCGTGAACCAGCTGTAGGTAGGATAGTCGGGCAGAGTAGGTTGGGCACCAGACAGAGAGGAGCGACTCTGGATACTGTGTTGGTGTGGCCTACGGGCTTGAACATTGGCTCATTACTTCATCGTATTGCTCTACATGGATATGGTTACTCGGTGCATTTTGTACTCTCTGCTTGGATACGACTACCTGGACATCTGTGTGATTTCGCCACATTGGTTTTCTGTATATCGTTCACACTCATATTCCTTGCAATTTGCTATCAGAGTTGGTTCGTGATCGCCGCTTACCTGGCACCGGCGACATTGTTACTTGGTGTGCTGACGATGCTTTATGTGCAGTAAGGATTCTTTGGCATTGGTTTCATTGAGCGGGGCACGGGTAGAGGGGCCGGCCGCTGGAAGGCTGTGGCAACAGCATGGGAGTTGTGGCGACAGCAGGTGTATGCATGATGATGAGAGTATGCTCACATGGCATTTTGGCTGAGGTGGCACTGCATTGCGTTGTGGGTGGTACCACCGGTCATCGAAATGCACGTCGGCCCAATTGGTGAGAAATTTGTGGTTGGGGGCAGCTATCTCCAGGTACGTTGTTCTTATTCCTTATCTACCCTCTCAATCTCTTCTTACCGTGAGGAAGTGAGTCCAACTTGAGTGTCCTCTCTTTGGTGAGGAGTCGTCTGCGCTCTACCTTGAGAGACGACATTCTTCTCGGTGGCGCATCTGGCAGGAGAGGGCGGTGCCTCTGAAGGGCCCTGGTCGAAGCACGGCTCACGGTCACCATGCCAACCCATGGGTAGTAGTACACACAGGCCCTGCTGCTTTGTCCATTGAGGCTCTTTGCTGCGCTGATAGAAGGGGTGTACGGACGTACAAGTCCTACGTAGACGCTCCCAAATCGTCTATAAACATTTCTGGTTGGGGTCTGAACTGTCCACTAGCTGTGATCGTCGTCCTGATTGCGATGTTAAAGAATTCCTGAGGACTCTCGGGGGTTGTCCTTAAATTGCCTCTTGATCAGCCAGATCAGTTAGACGTAAGGCTCGTTGCACGCGAGGGTAAACAAAGGGCAGGCTGGTCATAAGCATACTTCTTGGGCATTGGGGTGGGCCATGGTTGCACACCTTAGACACCGCAGCTTGATGATGCTCACAGGTATGTTGGATACAGGGGAAGGGGATTCCAATTTAGAACTCAACTGTACATCACTATCTTATCCATTGTGCATACATCTGCTCATTGTAGTTTATTTTTATTTTGATTAGTTGGTTGACAAACTGCTAACACCTAATAGACAACCTAGAGTAGGACTGTAATCTACCATAGTCAGTTCTTCTTAAAGCTTATGTGTAGAACTAATCAAAGATAGAGGTGAATGTACAATTTGTGTAGGTGTTGTTGTTGCCACTTGACTGATAGTCTAGGTAACTCACCGAACATAAATTATTTATTTATTTTTAGAACTGGTCAGACGCATGCTGCAGTAGGTCCCAAAGAGGATATTAGTGCAGACAGCGTCTGCCTAGCCCATGAGTGGATCATAGGGTGCTGAAGGGACAACTGACGATAGGAGGCAGACACGACGGGAGACCGGTAGGATATCTGTTGTGTTCTAGGTTCTACTACCAGGAGACGAGAGAAGGCTTAGGGCCGAAGCAAGGGCCCGTAATCTAGAGACTGCGAGAGAGGCAGCAGCGGCAGCTGAACGAGCGTTGGCAGCAGTAGCAGCTAGCGCGGTAGCAATGGCTACCTCTTCATCCACCTCTGTTGCAAACTCTACTGGTCAGAGTTTGGGTATGCCACTCAACGCGACCAGTTCACAGTCCATCTTCAGTACGTCAGGAGCCGGCACTAGTCAGATGGCAGGTTCGCAGTTCAGCTCGCCGCCTCCACGCACCCGGGAGCAGATGGAGCTCCAACAAGTAGAGAGGATTCGCTTGAGGCTAGAGGAGGAGCTTAAACAGGCTACTAAGAGAGAAAAGGAGATTAGAGACGGGAGTGTCAGACTAGAGGGTAGAGAGGCAGACAAAGTTGCACTGGAGGGGTTAGATGACTCGACCCTTAGTAATACTGAAAATATTTTTAAGGCAAGCATCCTTTCCATGCACGCATACATGGACAACAAACTGGATACAATTTAGGACACCTTGGACCACATCCTGAACGCCATGCACAGACCAGGAATCAGGCCAACAATCTTGCCATCGCTGCCATTCTCAGCGATGACAAACCCCTATGCCGCTTTGTCCGGACCATGACCAAGTGGTACATCAGCAGCAACCCTTTCTCAGAATGTTGCTTCTTCATCTTCTGGTCCAGCGACTGGAGCTACACCACAATCGCTACCTGTCCCGCCAGCGGGACAGCAGTTACCTTGGTACCCCAAAACCCCTGAAACCACCTCCAACCTTCTCAGGAGACAAGAAGAATGAGGCTCTCGACACGTGGTTGAGAACGGTGTCAGTGTGGGTGCGGGTAAAGAGGACATTGGTAGAGGAGGAAGTGATTACTGCTGCATCCTACTTAGAGGATTCAGCAGCTCGCTGGCTAAATGGATTGGTAGCTTCGAAGGGGTTCGGCAGGAACATGGGTGATTGGGCGCAGACCCACACCTTAGAAAGCTTTATGGATTTAGTGGAAGCACGATGGCACAACCCTCGGCAGGCACAAATTGCCACTGATGGGCTGTTAAAGCTTGACGCTAGGAAGTACAAGTCAGTGCGAGAGCTTACCACGACCGTAGAGCGTCTGATTGTTGTCCCAGGAGTGGAGTACAATCCACAGGTCTTATTGACCATGTTCTTGAGATGTCTTCCCACAGACATCAAGAACTTACTGGCCAACGAGGCTCGGCTAGAGTATCACGCGTTTGAGACATTCAGTAAGAAGGCCCTAGATTTAGAGGCTACGTTGGGTGGTGCTCAAACCCCCACTACGGACGGTATAAAGAAGAAGGATCCACAAGAGTGGAAGAAGAAGGGTAGTTAATTGATGATGGTTGATTATGACGGGAATCAAACTGAGATCAATGATGTTTCTGAACTTGTGGAGAGTGCAGAGTTTGATGGCGAGGAGAGTGCTGAGGGTAGCAACCTCGCCGCAGTAGTTAAGACTAAGGCAGCGAGCCGCGGCAAGGGTGGTCAACGAAGGAGTTAGGGGCAGGCCGCTAACCCAAACAAAATAGTTGCTTGGGTTAGAGCAGGCTTGGATCAAGAAGTGTGGTGGGATCGTTGGTCTTGCGGTGCTTGTATTAATTGCGGTGAGTATGGTCACACACAGTTCAAATGCAAGAACCCGAAGGTCTCACAGAAGATCCCTCCTAAGGGTGGGTTTCCTTCTTCTCAATTTGGGGCCTCTACGAGCTCCAGCTCGGGAAACACTTAGGGCCAGTAGAAGTTATAGCTGCTTCTACTCTCGTTGAMGCGGGTGATGTACCCTCCCCGTTTCAAGAGATGGCCAAAGCTATTGACTCCTTAGTCACCACGAAGACGCAACCGGACCCAACTATACTCTGTACGTTGGATGTGTCTGAGGCCTTAGAGGACCTTCAAGGTGAGTGGTCGGCAAGGGACCCTCGTGAGTCCTGGGTGGCACTGAGTAGAGGTCCTAGAGGGGAGCACTTCGCTGTGGAAGTTGATGTGGGTGGTCGCAAGTGCGGCGCCTTCGTAGACATTGGCTCCACGCGAAACTTCATAAGTCGCGATTGCGTTGACAGACTGTGCCTAAAGGACCGTTAGACTAGCGAAGTATAAAGCTGGTAGGTTGATAGACTATTATGGGTGTTTGTGCGCATCGATCTTCTACAATTATTATAAACAGAACCAAGAGGAAGGTATGTACTTAGTCTATGTCTTTGCGAAAGGGGAGGCCGTTAAAACACCCCCAGAGATAGAGACCATCATCGCTAAGTACCCCGATCTGTTTGAGGAGCCTACAGGAGTCGTAGACAGGGAGGTTGTCCATGCCATAGACATCATCCCAGGTAGCAAGACACCTAAGGGAAGAATCTATAGGATGGCTTCGGTCGAGTTGGACGAGCTTCGTCGGCAACTGAAAGAGCTCACAGAAAAGGGTTGGATTCGGCCTAGCACTTCCCCTTTTGGCTCACCACTATTATTTGTTCCAAAGAAAGGGGGAACACTAAGGATGTGCATTGATTATAGAGGCCTCAATGCCATCACCGTTAAGAACGTAGAGCCTCTCCCACGCATCGATGACCTATTGGATAGGGTGCAGGGGTGTAAGTACTATACCAAGATAGACTTAAAATCCGGCTACCATCAGATTGCCATAATACCAGAGGACAAGCACAAAACCGCATTTCAGACGAGGTACGGTCTGTACTAGTTTGTGGTGATGCTCTTTGGCCTTTGCAATGTGTCGGGTACATTCCAGCACGCCATTAATAGGATCTTTCATGACTACTTGAATAAGTTCGTTGCCGTGTACCTCGAGGACATACTCATCTTTAGTAAGACTGTCGAGGAACATGCTCAGCATGTAGACAAGGCACTTTTACTCCTTCGGCAGCACAAGTATAAGATGAACCTAGAGAAATGTGAGTCCGGTCGCACTCGAATCTTGTACTTGGGTCATGAAGTATCCGCGGATGGGATTAGGCCCGAAGATGTGAAGGTGGCTAATATACGTGACTGGCCACGACCCCAATCTGTAACTGAGGTCAGATCATTCTTGGGGATGTGTGGTTATTACCGCAATTTCGTAAATAATTATAGTACGATCGCATCTCCCTTGACCGATCTAACTCGACTTGACACACCATAGGACTGGACCGACGAGTGTGAGGCAGCTTTCAAGCGTTTGAAGCATGCTCTCACACACCATGAGGTTCTCATGGTACCCGACCCGCAAAGGTTATTTGTTGTAGCCACTAACGCAAGCCAATATTGCGTTGGCGCAGTGCTACTCAGTAGGAAGGGAAAAAGTTGAGACCGGTCGAGTACATGAGCAAAAAGATGCCATCAAAGACGTTGGCAAAGTCCACCTACGGGAGGGTACTCTATGCTCTCTACAAGGCACTTGTCCAGTGGAGGCATTATCTGTTAGGAAGGTTCTTCTACTTGAGAACTGACCATCAGACCCTCAAGTGGATCAAGACATAACCCGTTCTCTCCGATGCACTCAAATGTTGGATTGAAGTCATAGATCAGTATGACTTCAAATAGACTATGTGAAAGGAGAGTACAACAAGGTTGCAGATGCGTTGTCTAGAAGGGCAGATTACCTAGGTGCGCTGATTTCCGAGTTTGGCTTGTCCAAGGACGTTACTCAATCTTTGGGGGAAGTCTACAAGGAAGATCCCATCACGATGGACATCATCAACAAACTGCAGGCCAAAGATAAGGCCACCCCTGACGAGTTTGTGATGATGGATGGCCGCTGAACAGATGGGCAGCCAGCTGCAGATGATTTCTGGGAATCATCCCGAAGCAAATGCGCAGGCTGAACATATGAACCGTGTGGTGCAGCATCTGCTGAGGCATTACATTAAGCCCAACCAAGATGATTGGGATGAGAAATTACCTCTCATCGCCAGTCAGTATAACAATGCTGTACACAACACCACCGGCGTCAGTCCTAATCAACTGCATCTGGGATGGAAGCCTAGGTCTGCTGTAGACTTCCTCCTGCCTGAAAACCGGACTGCTGCAACTCCTAGAACCATCGAACTTGGTGTCCAGTATGAGAAACTGTTGCAGCAGACCGTCGAACACATCAAGAAATCTCAGGAGGCCATGATTGCCTCTGAGAACAAGCGTCATCGACAGTCCACATTTCAGGTAGGGGAACGTGTCTGGGTCAACGCTAGTGAGTTGGGACAGGAGTTTGGCATCTCTAGGAAACTAATGCCCCAATATTTCGGTCCCTGGGAAGTCTTAGACACTGTGGGGAATGATTTGGATGGTCCCTCGTATGTCATTTGTATCCCTGGTCATCTACGCACTTACCCTGTTTTTCACGCCTCCAAGCTTGCACCTTTCGTTGAGACAACACAACTCCCAGCACGGAGATCTATGCTGCCCCCAACCATGGATGGCCACGTCGACGACGTCCTGGATCACATAGACATGCCTGTTCCCAAGCCACGTGGCAAGGGAAGAACTCCTAAACCTGCAAGGGAGTACAGAGTACATTTCAGGCATCATACTGATCCAAAGGAAGATCGATGGATTTCAAGGGAGGAACTTGTCAAGACAGCTCCTCAGATCGTGGCAGATTATGAGAAGAAGCTAAAGGGGAAGGCACCAGCATGAAGCATCTCAACGGACTTTCAAAGCTAAGGGGGATGGAATGTGAGGAACGAGCCCTCAAGGAGCCCTGTCAGACATCACGTGTTTTGGGCTAAGGCCCCAGCAAGCTGAGTGCCCGCCCTAAGTGAAGGCGGGCGTGAATATTCATCAAAGGCCAAATTTTGACATTTCCATATGTGGGTATTCAGGCTCTCGCAGCACGCCAGTTGGTTGGGCATACGCGTGAGCTGTACTAAGTTGCGTTGTACAGTTGGCCCAGGCCTTAATAGTTGCGCGTGGGCACGTACATGCAAAGCAGGGCCGATACATTGGGAAGCAAGCCATCGGCCTTTGGAAAAGCAGAACTGCTGACGCACCTACTTGGGGGCCCTGCACAGATGCAGCAAACAGCCCAAGTCCGGAGACTCAGGCCATGCCCAACTGAAAAGGGCCCAGGCCCTCAACTGTAGTCTCGGGCCTGGGCGCAGGGTTTGAGGCCTAACCGGAAGCTACTGGAAGCTTCCAGCCAGGCCACACGCAACATCCAAGAGGCTGCCGCTTCCACAAAAGGAGTAGGGCAGTCCAAGCCGGGATTCTGGTCAGTGCAGGCAATGTGGAAGTGCTGCTGCACTATCACTTGATGCTGCGCTGCTGCCAAGGGCGCTGACGGGGCACGTAGTGGTGAAGTGGAGTGCTGCAGAGCAGCGGGAGCAGCGGGGCGCAGGGAGCCATAGCCCTGCTGCTGAGCGCCAGGGGGTATAGCGGGTGTTCTGGTGGTCTTCAGGGAAGGAGGCGCAGTGTGGGGTAATCAAGGTCTGATTGAGGGTGACGAGATACGAACCTGGTGCATGAAGAGAGGTCGACTATGGAGTTTACAGTCATGTACATTGGTCTTCGAGAGTCGAAGTGAACTTGTTGCGTGAACCAGCTGTAGGTAGGATAGTCGGGCAGAGTAGGTGGGGAGCTGGGTGCCAGACAAAGAGGAGCGACTCTGGATACTGTGTTGGTGTGGCCTACGGGCTTGAACATTGGCTCATTACTTCATCGTATTGCTCTATATGGATGGTTACTCGGTGCATTTTGTACTCTCTGCTTGGATACGACTACGTGGACATCTGTATGATTTCACAACATTGGTTTTCTGTATTTCGTTCACACTATAAATCGGGAAATAAATTGGATTGATACTCTGATTATCAAGAAACTATAACGCGTAAACTAAAAAAATAATTTCGTGGAATATTCAGAAGAAATCACCGAAATAATTCCGCGGCATATTCCAAGTTCCGAGAAAAAAATCACTCGCGATTCTCAGAAATTTTCGATTTCATGATTACGAATTTTGCGCAAAACAAGGGGTTTCGATTTCTGAAAAAAAAATCCAAATGACAACTAGGCAGATTTGCGATAATCAGAAAATAATAATGAATTAACCAATCAATCAATCAATCAGTCAATCAATCAATCAATCAATCAATCAATCAACCGATCGGTCGATCGGGTTGATTGATTGATTGGTAATATAGGAGTCGAGATTCACAAGCGCAACTCCGATACCAACTGATACATGCCTAATTGGGTGATGTATGGGAGCCAAGGATCCGCAAAGTGATGAAACGGGCTCGTATGGACAATGCAGTGTCAGCCAAGCATCAACGAGCAATGTACATCAAGATACATATGGAAATAGCACAATGTAGTGCAACGGAAGACTCAAGATATGATATGACTTGTCAGATACTGACGCAACACCCCATCATACACTACACAATGTCATGTGTGAGTGAGAGGAGGGACCACATACGTAGGAGAAAGGTCCCTCCTTGCACATGCACATGGTGGGAGATACCACGGACGAGAGATGGGGGGAGGTGAGACGAAGATGGAGGCGAGGGAGAAGACCAAGATGCTATAGCGAAGTCCAAAAAAATAGTTCCTGGCCGAGTGTCCAATCAATGTATGCCGCAAAAAAAATGGTCGAATCAGATCCTGGGCATATGCCCGTGAAACCTCTGCCTGAATTCTCTCTCTCTCTCTCTCTCTCTCTCTCTCTGAAAGAAGAAGAAGAAGAAGAAGAAGAAGGAAGGAAGAAGAAGAGGTGGAGGGCGAGAACAGATAGAAGAAGAATATGATGTTGTCCTCCTCAATTTCTCACCTGCAGGTAATTGTTGTCAAGTACTGACCCGCGTACGTTGTGCTGCAGGTCGTTGGAGCCAAGTCCAGCTATGGCGCCCAGGTACGTACTCGAACACTGCACGTATGACCTTTGCCCTGTCGCCCTACCTACTCCTCTACCTCTCACGCAGCGCAACGTTGTCGCGTGCGGTGCTGGTCCAACAGCGTGTCACCCAAGAAGTGAGCTAGTCGAACCGTGTCTTTGCCCAGCCGTTGCCCAGCTATAAGTAGCACTGGGCCTGGCTGGGCGCGCCTGATGCTGGCCTCAAAACGGCCCACTCGGTCCGGGCCCCTACCGGGCGTCGAGACCATGCTGCTGATGCAGCAAGGCACAAAAATGCGCCTGGCCTGAAAACGACCTCGCTCCTGTGTACCCACTCCAAGGCGGAGCCTTGGGGCCTGCAAGTCCGAAATGTCGTCTGCACAAACAAAAACAGGACAGCAAATAAATAAGTAAATAAATAAATGTTGCGTGTAGTCGAAACCTGAGGCCTGGGGGCCGTCGTGGGCCTCCAGGGCGTGTGTTTGACGGGCACACGGCCTGGCGGCCCCTCAGCAACCGCCGGGCCCTTGAAATGGGGCCCGTGTGCAGGCGCAGCATGTAACAGATCCAAAGGCTACCACCCGGTACAAGGGAGTTCGCGATACAACACGAGAAAGAGACAGCTAACGTGGTAGAAAACCTCAGGAAGGCCCAACACAAGATGATAGAACAAAAAAGGAAGAAGAAAGAAAGAAGAAATGACAGCGTTCTACGCAGAACAGTACTGCAAGACCAAGAAGGAATAAACACAGTAAGGCAAGGATGCAAGAAAGGAAACAAGCAGCGACTGGAGATCAGACAGATACAGAATGCCAACTCTACCCGAGACGTACAACAAGAAAAAGAAGGAGGAATATCCAAAAGCGTCTCAAGGAAAAGAGGGGTCAAAACAAATCCTGAAAGGAAGAGAGACTGAAGGGAAGGGGAGAGAGGACGGTACTAGGGAGGAAGACCAAAGAACGCAACTAGTCCTTCAAGCAGAAATCCTGAGTGCACAAGTGGAAAGACTGGGTCACCTCAACGACGAGCAAAGGCTAAAAGCAACGACGGTGGAAAGCTTAAATGACCAGACATAGTATGCATTCTGGGAAAAGGTGAGGGAAGAGAGCAGAACACTCCTCCCTTCAAGGACAGTGATCCCAGTAAAAATGGACTCCACCAACGAGCGACAGATTGCAACCACTCCCAACTTTTCACTCCTAAGATTGGAAAAGGGTCAAAGCAGAGAAGAATTGTTGACGAAGGCCGTACCCGGAGCCAAGCCGACCGCAGTACGACTGGTGGGAGTACTCCTAAGAGTACAAGAACTGGGGGAGAAAACCGAATCCTGGGAAGGAATCGGCTTGGACACTCGTCCAATAGTAGCACTGTACGACCCAGAAACGACCTTGGGAGAGGACTTGCAATGGAGACCCTGGTGGGAGATTGCCCAACTTCCTTTCACAGCACTGGGATCCGAGACCACATTGATCCAAGCAGCAGCCAGCCTGGCAACAACACTGGCAGCACAAACCTTCAACAAGGAAGGAAAGGGCATGGAGGCGCTAGAGTACAGAATGGAAGAGGATACGGGGGAGTCCTCACTAAGCCAGGACCCCATGCAACTCCCCACCCTCTCACCATAAAGGAATTATCACTCAAAGAACTTTCAAACCTCTAACCCGAACAAATGGCACAAGCCAGCGCGAGACAAGGCAACTGGGCTACCAAAACACCCAGGGCCAGCAACAGGGAAAGAGGAGAGTTGGAAATCAGATTATGGAATGTAAGAGCTCTAGCAACCATCCTGTCAACACCAGCAAAATGACACAGTTTCGTCACCACAACAGGCTGGTTGGACAACAGACCACCAGATCTCTTCTGCATCCAAGAAACTCATATGTCCACAACAGAGGAACACCTAAGCACACTCAAAGAGATTCTAAGAAGACTGAAACACATCAAGCATGCAGAATGGGCAGTGAGCCCCACAACAGCCTCAACAGGAGTATTAACAATTGTACACGAGAAAGCAGACGCCTCCCAACTACTAACAATAGGAATTTCCACGAGCGACACAGAAGAAGGCCGCTGGACAAGAACAAACTTCGCCTACAGGGAAGAAGAGTTCTCCCTACTCAATATATACGCGCCAAACACCAATACACAAAGAAGATCTCTCCTTGAAAGAATAAAGCAGGAATGCCCACGACACAGACACCTAATCCTAGTAGGGGACTGGAACGCCACAGTAGAACCAACATTAGATAAAATTTCACACGCTAGGGAAGCAACAAAGGAATCGAAAGCTCAAGTAATGGTAGAATTCCTCACAGAAATGAACCTAAGGGACCCATATAGAATGCTAAACCCAACAATAAAGGACTATACATGCATTAGTAAAACATCCCAAGATAGAACCTCATTCTCCAGAATAGACTACTTCCTCAACTCTAAAACTCTAGAGGGCGTAGCTAAACGGGCATCAATATTCAAGCTCCCCCACTATGGAGAATTCGACCAAGTCAAATAGGTCTGCACCTCACTTTCTCCCTAGACAACACGCCGGGCAATAGTTTTTTTTAAGTAAACAATTCCCTAATCACCTTGGACCATTTTAAAACAAGGATCAAACAAGTTTGGGAACTCCACAAGCAGGAAAACAACAACACTGACATCCTATATAGCTTCCCAAAAGCAATCCAGGCAATAAGCAGTTGGGCTAAGAAAACATCCCGAATAGAAGCCAAGAAAAGGAAAGCGAGACAAAAAATGTTAGAAGCGGTAGTAAAAACAACTAAATTCAACCAAATAAACAATCCAGGAGAACAAATGTACGAACATCTACTAACAGAAGCAAGAGAAGAACTCAGCAGATGGGCGGACTGGAACATGCAAGGATTAGCTATAAGAGCAAGAGTGAAGGACTGGGAAAGCAACGAATCCATGACAAAGTACGTTTTCCAAAAAATCAAGTCAAACAATAGAAACAGTAGAATCCTAGGGCTAAAAAACAACTAAGGCCTCGTAGTTCATAATCAAGAAGGAATACTCAAAATTGCAACATAATTTTATCAAAACTTATACACTTCACGAGCAACAGATTTCAACCAAGCAAAGGTAACTAGAGCGAGAAACAAGTTCCTAAAGCATCTAGACACGAGCGTTAAACCGAAAGCAGTTGCATATCTAGATAAGGACATTACTAAGCAAGAACTCTTTGAAGCACTAAGAAGCATGCAACCCAATGAAGTCCCTGGAAAGGATGGACTAACCAGGGAATTCTGGATAGAAAACTGGCAAGTAATTGGGGGAGACCTATTCAACTTCCTCCAAAAAGCTTTTGAAAGAGGCACACTAGGAAAATAAATAAGTACAGGCGTAGTCACTCTACTCTACAAGAAAGTAGAACGAGAAAACATCAAGAACTACAGACCCATTACCCTACTACCAGTAGCATACAAAATACTAGCCAAGACCCTAGCCAACCGCATAAGAGAGATCACTGACAAATGTTTTCACATAGATCAAACAGGCTTCATCCCTGGAAGATACATCCCTAGACAATGTAGTATGTCTAAATGATGCAACCAAGCTTATCAGAGACAGAAGACTGCAAGCGGCCATCCTCTTTTTCGATTTCGAAAAAGCATATGACCAAGTGAACTGGGATTTCCTGCAACTCGGCATGAAAAAAATGGGTATTGGCCCAAAATTCAGGAAGTGGGTGAGAGTACTGTACGAAAATGCACACGGTTTAGTACAAGTAAACGAACACTTATCGAAAACGTATAGAATGACGAGATCAGTGTGTCAGGGGGACCCACTGGCAACCCCAATTTTTATGTTCGTAATGGAAGCAGTAGTAGCCTTTGTACGGAAAGACCCCTCGATAGATAGACTCACCATAGATAATCCGGATAGGTTCATCTCCTTCCCCACAGTCATGTTGTTCGCAGATGACCTCACAATTATAATTTGAGCCACAGATACCTCTTTTCAAGCCTTAACAAGAGCAACGCAAGCATTCCAGCTAGCCTCAGAAATGAAGATCAACTGGTCAAAGACGGTCGGGTGGTGGTTAGCCCCATAACCAACACCTCAACCCACCGCAGAAACGAAGGGGCTGGAATGGATAAACACTTAGGAACCTATGAGATTCCTGGGTATCATAGTATCAGCAGAAGGTAGCAGTGAAAGCACGGGCCCAAATATGCTTGCAAGAATGGTAAACAGAATGACAGAGTGGCAAAAAGTGAACACCTCACTCCAATGCAGAGAATTAGCCTTAAACACTTCTATCTTCTCTATGGGTTGGTACACAACCTCCTTATGGGACCTGCCCCCCCATTTCATTTCTACATTAAAGAAAAAGACAGGTGCCTTTTTATGGACAGGAGAAGCTTCCAAGGACAGGTACATACCGAAAGCAGCATGGAAATATATAACTAGACCGGTAAAGAAAGGAGGATTAGGACTGCTAAACCCGGTGAGTACAAAGCACTACAATTGAAATGGATCATCAGCATACTCCTACACGAAGAACTACCTTGGCACAACATGGCTCTCTACCAGATTCGCAACCTAGTACCCTTCCAAACGGACCCCCAAATAGAGGGATACCACTGGCTCATGAACGCTTCATGGACCCCAAGAAAGGAACAGGGCAGGACATGCACCAACCTTTCACCCAACAGGGAACCCCCCGAGCAGCCACTGGAGAACACTAATCAAACACAGGCGAGAAGCAATCCCGGAAAAGGTAAGAAAACCAAAGAAAAAGGAAGAAGTACTGAGACAACCCATATTCGGTAATCCCCTGATCACGGACAGTACAGGCAAACCATGGTCCTTAGCCAGGGGCAGAAGATGGAGAAAATGGGTTGAGAAAGGAATTTGGAAAATCGCCCACTTATGGCAGGAGGAAGAGAAAAGATGGAAGACAGTCATAGACTTGAGACCTCAGCTCAAAGGAACCCACAACCTTGAAAAGAAAGAAGAAATATTAGATAGCATACCTTTATAATGGAGAGCCTTACTAAAGAAGGACATCAAATGGGAAGTAGGAGACTAGGCAACAGACAAACAACAATCAACGCCATCAGTAGCTCTCAAAATCCTCAGGAAAGTGGACAACCACAGCGACACTGCAAAATTCGAAGTTCACGAACTAATAAACAACCACAAGACAATAGCAAAAATCAAAGAGGAGAGCATAACAACGTTAGAATTCAACTTAAAAAATTTAAGGAAAGTAAGAACATGAAACCAAAAAAAGAACAAACAAGCAACTCATAGCAGACTTAAACCGGACAAACAACTAATATTCAGACCAAACAAGGACATCAGGGAGTTGGAAGTGGACCCATGGGAGTGGGGATGGTTCATTAAACTTGGCAGAGGAAGAGCAAGAAAACTAATCAGCCTACAAGACTACGAAGTAAAGTTAGGCTACAAAATAAGGAACAAGACAGAGGACCCACGCCCAGTCATATCAAGAAGATGGACCAAACATCTAGGAGAAGAACATGGATGGCCAACAGAAATCCCATGGGTCCCATGGGATTATTACAGCAGCCTAAAGCCCATTAGAGTCAGAAGCCTACAATGGCTGATTCTCTATTGGGCAGTCCTAGTCAATGAATGGCTGGATTCACGCAGAAGAGAAGATCAGAGGACAAAACGGTCCTCTCACTGCAAAACGTGCAGGGATAACAAAGTAGAGTCGCTTATCCATTGTCTGGTAGAGTGTACACATGCAGTTGCTCTATGGGCCTCAGTCAAAGAGTCCTGGTCTAACATTTCCTCAAACTCGTACCCAGAACAAACCAACTACCTACTATCAGCAAGAGACAGAGAAGGAAAGATGTCAGAAGAAGAGAAAACCATAGCGGACCTATTGAGAAGAGCGACACTATGGGTCATAT
>BFEA01000202.1:1207354-1218898 GCA_003427395.1 Chara braunii | reverse complement strand
CACACACACACACACACACACACACACACACACACAATCAGTTTTATGTTTTTCAGTCTTTTTCTCTGTTGTCTGTTTCTTTTGTGTGCTCAACTGAGCACCCTTAAGTAGTGCCAAACAGTCGGTGGTCCCTCGTTTGGAGTGCCAACTGCACTCTTAGGGGGGCTGCTCGGTTCGGGGCATCTGTGTTGCCTGTCGGTGATGACGGATGTTCGGCGGAGTGACTCCCTGGCTCATTGGGAGGTGGGAACCAACAGTCTGCGGTGTTCACCCGTGATGTGAGTAGGTCATGTGCTGCTTTGCTCCGTGTTGGATGTGTGGGCTGCCTTGTGCTGTCTGTGCGTCACTGTTGCCTTGCTGCCTATCCCGCTTGGGTCACGTGCTGTTCGTTGTGTGCTGTTGCGTTCGCTGTGCAGTCTGGTTGTGGTAGTCGTGTTGCCTTGTGCTTCGCCGCACTACTTCCAAGCTGTCCATTCATGTGTCGTGCCTTTTGGGTTCCTTGCTTCTGTGTCGTGTAGTGTGGTGGTCGTGTGGTTGTTGCCTTTTGCTTCATTACACCGGCGCTGTGTTGTGCCTCCACTTGCGGTGTTGTTCCTTGCAGCCGTCTGTGTCGTTCTGCAGTTGAGTGACTTCTGGTGCGTTGCCTGGTGCTTCGCAGTGTTGTTTTCTTGCTGCCGTCCGCCGTTTGACGTGTTGTTCCTTGCAGTCATCTTTGGTGTTGTGCGGTTGAGTGGCTTCGGGTGTGTTGCCTGGTGCTTCACACGGGTGCCGCTCGCTGCTAGGTTCCGCTTGTGGGCAATCTGCCTTCAACAAGGTTCAAAGGGTTCATGACCCAAAACATCCAAAACCGGTACTTCGCAGATTGTCGAGGGTTCAGCCTCCTGATGAGCCGGTGCAATTCCGACGAAACAATCTTGTTATCATCAGTTTCTATTTTTTTTGGTCCTTCGATTTGTTTGGGACTTGTTTTTTTCGGTTTGCCTGTTTCCGTCGGTGCTAGTTCGTTCTCAGCTCATTGTCTTTGCCTCGTCCTATTGTGTTTTTGTGCCCGCCCGCCTCCCCCGTGCCCTCCAGCCTATGTGTTTTGTTGTTGAGTGTCGTTTATGTGCCTTGTACGTCTTCTCAGTGCGCATTTCCTGATGTTTGTTCTTCCCTGCCTCCTCACCATGTGCTAGTCTGTTTGGCTTCAATAGTAAGGCATTCAACTTCTCTTTGTTTGCTTGTTTTGGTCATGCCATATGAAGTGGACGATTTATTTCCTAGTGTGTTGCTTGATGTGCTGTTTCTGTGCAGCATGCCACGTCTGTTCATGTGGGGGTTTCGTATCAAATTACACACACACACACACACACACACACACACACACACACACACACACACACGCACACACTACAGATATGTCGCTACACCACCCACCACATGTGTTGACATCCAAGTGTTCTTGGACTTCTGTACTTGCTGATCCACCTTCTTGACTTCTTCTGCTGGTTATGGGTTGGTTCCCTTGCCTTTGTTTGCTGCTTTTTCTGGAAGCTTACGGATCTGGCTGCTTGGTCGGACTGCGTAACAAGTTCGGTTATCTTGGCTCAAGGTTGCGGTGCCTTCCTGAAAATAGACTCGTCAACCCATAATCTACAGGGACTTCCTACCACGATCTACTAAACTAACCTGCCTAGGCTTTGGTAATCATGGTACAAATGGAAACTGCTCTTCTGGAGCATTTGGGATTATAGTACAAGTGGCTAGGACCACTTATGGAACACGGAATGGGACTCGGGACTGGGACTTGGGTCTGAGACATGAGATTGGGACTGGGATGGGGACTCGAGGTTGGGACCGGGGACTGGGACTCGAGGTGGGCCTGCGACTGGGACTCGAGGTTGAACCGGGGTTACGGAGGTTCGTGAATCTTTTCACTCCCACTGACCTAACTTAGAAGACTTTAACCTCTCACTTATCTGCAAACTTGATTCTTCTGAACTTCTCAAGGCTTGTTCACAATGAGACTAAGTTAGCGCCCGTGGTGCAGGCGGTGCGGGCGATGCATGCACAATTGAAAAAGGAAATGAAAAACATATTCAAAACAGGTTATTTGTTCATGCAACTTGTTTCATGTTCTAAATAAACAGTACATATTTGGAAACAATGCAAGTGCAATCAGACTCGCTCCCTTCTGCGCTTCACATACATGCAAACAGATGGAGATTCACACTGGCACCAAGCGCTCACTCAAAGCTCAGAGATATGGAAACCACGAACACAGTTCAGATGCAAAATCACTTCTATAGGCCATGGCGCATCAGCGCCTGTACACCCCAACTCTCGTTACTGTGTCCAACACCTCTACTCACACACACTCGACTCTGGATCACCCTGAATACCCCAAGCACACGTACTCTGTATCACACACACACACTAACAGCTATCTCTAACCTATGGCGGCTATGGCCGCTCGCTACTACTACTATGGCTACGCTATCTTCTTCCAGCCCACTTCGACTTCGGGCGCTCTGCAGACCACCTCGCACAAGACGTTGGGGAAGCGCTTCCGCATGGCTTACGCAGCGAATGAATGAATGACTGGACGCTGCCTCTTGATTTATACTTCTGTAAGTCGTTGGTCTGCCCTTTTCAATCGGGACCATGGTGCACACAGTCCCTCATGGTACTTGCTGACTGTGCAAAGTGAGACTGGGACTGGGTACCGCTGACTAAGCGAAGTTGGACTCACCACTTGCCTCTAACTAAACGTGAGAAACTCTCGAAAGGCCACTTCCGGACCTTCTGGAAGTTTGTGGACTTGGCCTTTCGGGACTGTAGCAGCTACGACCTTGACCTTTCAGGACTGTAGCAGCAACGACCTTGACCTTTTAGAAATGTTACAGCTACAACCTCTACTCATCTATGACCGCTACTCGACAAACCTACAGATCGAACCCCTACAACTACACAGACCTACGACAGACAACAACCAACTACCAAAACACAGGTCGCGGGTTCAAACATTCATGGGTCAACTCGATACTGTACATGGTTAAGGTAAGGTCTGGGGATCAAACTCTAGGGCATGCATCTAGGGACTGCATCTGTGTCTGCAAAAAGGGCATTCACTCCCGCCGGCCTAAATTCCAGGTCCTCCGAGAATACTTCAGTCTAAGGCAGGACCTTTACCCTTCTTGTCTCTCTCGTAGGCTCGGACCATATCGGGAGCCGTCTCTAGAATTCTGTTCGCGTGAACCAGCGGTCGTCTTCTGGTTCTTGAAAGGAAAATCTAACTTTATACTGTTTCTGTAGACGACCTCTACCTCCTGTCCTAAAGATATCTTCACCTACTATATCAACAATATCGTACCTTCCATCCATATCCGGAGGAATCATGGATCACCGGGATGGAAACTGTTGACTTGTAACACAAGGCAACAGCTTTGATGCGTGGAACACTGGGTAGGTGTGGAGGTGTGCTGGAATCTCAATAGTATAGGATGGTCCATCCTCTCTGCCCTTGACTTCTAAGACTGGCCACGGTCCTCGATATGCAGACAGTAACTTTGCGAGATGTTCTCCTCAGGAGCGAACTCTTTTGACTTGACCCAGACTAAGTGGCCTACTTGAAACTGCGAGGGGCGACGGTGCTTATTAGCTTGCTCTATCATCCTGTGTTGGGCCTTCCTGAGGTTATCAATAACAATAGCTATCTCTTTCTCGTGTTGTATCGCAAACTCTCGTGTACCGGGCGGTAGCCTCCGAATCTGATCTCGGTTAAGTCCTTCAAATGGTCTGCGCGGTCTAAAGGACTTGTGCAGTTCGTTGGGAGTGCGACACGTGGCTAAGTGCACGCTGTTATTGTATGCACTGGCTACCTTTGGAAGCATCTCATCCCAATTGATCTGGTTGGGCCTAACGTACATTCTCAGAACTTGTTGCAGGAGCTTGTTCATCTTTTCAGTATGACCGTTAGTCTCAGGATGACGACCAGATGACATCAGCAACTTGGAACCATAAACTTTCATTAGTTCCTGTCAGTTCTGATTAGCAAACCTGGACAACGGTATACCATGCTCACTGACCCAATGGTCAAAAAACTTTTGAACTACTAAATTTGTTCGTGCCTCTGCAGGCAAAGGGATAAAAACTGCATACTTGCTAAGCCTATCAACTATGACCATGACTTGACTTTTGCCATGCCTACTCTTGACCTGAGTATCCATAAAGTCAATGGACACTGAATCTCTGGGTCTGTCAGGAATAGGCAAGGGTCTGAGAAGACCAAGAGGGGCTCGCGTAGTAGTCTTGTTTCTCTGACAGACTTTACAACTGCATACATACTCTATGCAGTCAGCCTTCATACCGGGCCATATATACGCGCGCATGAGGTTGGCTAGTGTCTTTTGCCAACCAAAGTGTCCCTCTATGTCGTGGCATTCCCCTAAGATCTACGGATCTCCTCACTGTTAGGAACGCACAGACGGTCAACTACATTAGTCTTCTCAAATAGCAATCCATCAGTAGTGCGGTAGTCTGGTTCGGACTCTGGGGCCTCCTTAACTCTCCTGAGGAGGTCACGATATATAGGATCTTGTGCATACGCCTCTCTAACTTTCTGTTGCAGATCTCTTCCTATATCCAGATAGTGAACTATCGCTCCAAAGTAATCAACCCTCCTACTTAGAGCGTCCGCATCTACATTGTATTTGCCTTTGACTGGCTTAAGCTCGAAGTCATATTGGTCTATCTCTGCAGCCCACCTAGTAAGCTTAGGTGTCATCTTGGCCTGTGTCTTCAACCACCTCAATGTCTCGTGGTCTGAATAGACTTTGAAGTGCCTCCCAAACAAGTAGTGCTTCCAATGATCTAGTGCTTGCCTGAGAGCGTAGAGTTCTCGTTCATAGGTTGATGTCGCAACCTTCTTTGAAGGCATCCTAGCAAACATAAACTCTATGGGTCTATAGCCATTGTCATAATCTTGTTGTAGAACAGCGCCTGTACCATACTAACTTGCGTCAATGGTGACGACAAAAGGCAATGATGGATCAACTACCTTGAGGACTGGATATTCTATCAAGGTTCAACTTCTTCAGGGCCGACGTACAATCTCCATCTCACTTCCAGATCGCCTCTTTCTTTAGCAATCTGCGAAGGGGTGCAGCGGTGATAGAAAAGTTCCTCACGAACTTTCTATAATAGTTTGCTAGGCCTAAAAACGACCGCAGTTTTGTCAATGTGCGGGGCGTTGGCCAATCTCCGATCGCTGCTATCTTACTATCCTCAGGTTTTATGCCGTCTCCATCTAAGACGTGGCCCAAGTACAAGACTTGTGTCTTGGCCCACTCGCACTTCGTCGCTTTGATCTTGAAGTTAGCTTCTCTCAACTTCTCCAAGACCTGCCTCAGATGGCCCTCATGCTCCTGGAGGGTCTTACTAAACACTAGAATATCATCTAGATATACTACCACAAACCTATCTAAGCATCGCCTAAACAAATCGTTCATACAACGCTGGAAAGTGGTTGGCGCATTGGTTAGTTCAAAGGGCATTATTATAAACTCGTAGTGCCCATATCTAGTCAGGAATGTTGTCTTATACTGATCATCATGATGAACCTCTATCTGATGATAGTCGAACTTTAAATCTATCTTCGAAAAATATTTGCAGCCCTGCACCCGATCCAACAGATCATCTATACGAGGCAGTGGTTCTGCATTCTCTACCGTGATAACATTAAAACCCCTATAGTCTATACACATCCTAAGCTCTCCCTCCTTCTTGGGGACAAAAAGAACAGGTGTTCCAAATGAAGACGAACTGGGCCTAATCCAAACCTTCTCTAGGAGTTCATCTAGCTGCTTACGCAGATCCTCTAACTCCTTTGGGGACATCCTGTAGATAGCTCATTTAGGAGTCTTACTGCCAGGCTCTATTTCTATGCGATGTTGGATCGGTCGCGACACTACTCCTGTAGGCGGCTTAGCTAAGTCTATGTACTCCTCCAGTAGCTTGGCAATAACAGGATCTATGGGTTTCTCTTCTTTAGGCTCAGTGACAGTCCTGACATAGGCAACAAAGACATGTTCTTCTAGTTGCTCCTTTTTAACTAATCGCGCAAACGCGGGAGCACTGAGGCAGCAATGTGTCAGGGAGTTGTCTACTCCTGACACATGGAACAGACGAGCCGTCTTAACTTCGCCTGTTGGACTAGGGAGCCTACACTCGTGCTCTCTCAAGTGGAGTGTGGCCCCTGCTGCCACTCCCCAGTCCATTCCTAGGACCATATCGAAAGGAAGGCATCCTCTATGAGGAGAGTCAGAGAATGGATAACTTTCTCCACCTTCCCATCCTTCTCTAGGCGAAAGTACGCCTGGACTCCCTCTACATAATCCTCAACTCTCATAGTGTGATTGTCTGCAAGGATACTGACTATATGGTCTTCAAACTTTTGGACTTTCAAATTTAACTTTAGCTTCTGCAGCGCTTTCCTGCTAATATAACTATGAGTGGCCCCACTATCTATCAAGGCTCCTACTCGTCCTCGAAAGACCTCTACAACTACTAACATTAGTTGTCCTTTCGCGTCCTTCTTCATCTTGGCCCAGGCAGGCATCCTCTCCTTTAATTCTTCTTCCATGCCTGTGAGGGAAGTGCCTAGAGAAACTCTAACACAAGCAGTTTCTGGTCAGCGATCTAGGCACTGGCCAGCAACCTCTGTCATAGACACATGTGGTTTGGGAGTATCTGTGTGGTGTGCGCACTCTTCTCCACATGGTCTAGGGATAGGGGCAGTTGCAACCCCTACCGGTGGTTGCCTTTTGCTGCCTATGCAGCAAATCGGGCCTCGTTGTACTTAGGGCAATATTTAATAATGTGACCAGGATCACCACAATAAATACACTGATCCTGATCGATCCTCCTCTGCCAGACTGTTTGTTATAGGCCCAAATCTTCCCAAGGCCTGCCATGTGGCAGACCAGGGTGTCATCCACCCCTTCTGTACGGTGACCGATTAAAACTAGAGCGGTTTTGCGGGGGACCTTGACCCCTACCTCCCGCTTGGCAGCCTCCTCTGCCACCAACCCCCTGATTGCCCTGTCCACGACCACCAGAGGCCCGACCCCCTTGGCCCTAGCCTCTTCCTCTTCCTTGCGGCCTCCCTTCAGCCGCGACAGTAGCGTAAGTCCTCCCCTGACTATCGCCACTATCCTCTTCCTCTAGACCCCACTCTATCTGCTCATAGGGGACATCTTCATCTAATGTAAGGATCAGATGATCCTTGCCCTTAACCTGACCCGAGATGGTACGGCCTTTCCACTTCTTTCCCTTGTCAATGTCCTTATGCCAGAAAGTGGAAACTGGCATGGTCTTCGTTTCGAATGCTACCACCTCCCTACTCAAAGTATCGTAGGTCATGGTAAACTCCCTACTCTTCTCGAAGAAGTGCCCGCGCAAAGGCTCGGGCATGGCATGATAAAACAGTTGGACCAGCTGGGTCTCAATGACCCCATGACCAGGGACAACTACCAATTCATCCATGACACCCTTGAGTGCCCTGACGCTCCTCCATTGGCGGGAATGAAAGGTTTGCAGCTTGTCAGAGGCTCTAACACTTCGCGTGACATCTGCAAACCTCTCGCGTAGTAACTTAAAGAAGTCACTAAGGGGGGTGATCAAGGAATAGGCAACCATATCATTTTTACATTTAGCAGCGCAACAGAGCGATCTAGCGAAACTAGCTGCCTCATCTTTGAGAGCATGGAAGGCGATGAGGACCTATTCCTCAGGAGCTATCTTTTGCAGGTGTACGTAGGAGTTCACATTCGCCTCCCAATTGTCAAAGTTCTCTTCCTTCTTTCCACTATAAGAGCCAGGGAACTTTACCTTGACTGGCTCTCTATGGGGACGCGCTTCCTCCTCCCCTGGAGCAGCGAGTTTTGCGCCTTCTATGGCGCGCGTGCAGAATCGCTCTGTATTTTCTAGCCTCGCCGTTACTTCTGATCCCACGTGCATCATCATGTCATGCGCAAACTCTCTAAATCCCAATCGGATTGATCGCAAGGCTACATCCTGGCTCCTAGTGAACTGATACTGCTCGTCCCATGCTTTGGCCAGGAGCTCAATATTCCTTGACATCACCTCCATCTTCCCCTGTATGTCTGCTTGTGTCTCCATCTGCGCTCTTTGTTCTTTTATGGCTTCCAATTCTTTTGCAGCTTTGCTTACCTCCTCCATTCTCTTCTTCTTCTCCCTGGCTAAGCGCAGCTTCCACTCCAACTTCTTCTCCTCTTCTATATTTTGGCGCTTTAAGGGCTCCTCTTCTCCTTCCCACTCTTTCACTACTGCCTTATGTTCTTCCCTGGAGACATATAACATTGCTTCCCCTCTTCTCCCAGAAACAGATTGGCGACCCACTCAAACACTTTCTTCTCCAACCATTGGTGCCCTGCCTTCTTCATGCCACCGGACTCCGTTTTGTTCCTGAAACTCCTTCTAATAAGGGGAACTTCTTCTGACGCCTTCTTCTCTTCTTCTTCTTCTTCTGCATCCACTGCTTTCATTTTTTCTTCCTCCTTTTTTTTCACCCTTTCTAGCTCCTCCTCCAACTTCTTCCTTTTCGCAGCCTGCTCTTGCATTAAGGCCAACTTTTTGGCCTGCTTCACCACCTCCTTCTTCTCCTTCTTGGCCTTCTGCTCGGCCAAGATACTCGCAGTCTCCTCCTCCTATTCTGGAGTGTACGGAGTGGTGCTCACACCACCCCTGGTTTCTACTCTACACGTAAAAGTGTTCCAGAACCCCAGGGGAAAAAGGAGACGCCAAAGGGTCCCTTAGAGGGAGAACCCCACTAGCAGACCATACATAGGGTAGTCGTCCATGGTAACTCTAAGGGGTTCTACAAGTCTTTCCTCCTCCTCACTACTGCTTGCATCACTCATGAGCTACAGTGTGTGTGGTCTAAACTAGAATCCACATTGAATCCTACCTCAGCATGGCCCACAACCGAGTATGAACAATCAACTAATTTCGATCAGCCTAGAGAGAAGTAGTCAACTAGTAACCAGCAATCAATGTCAGGTCCTACAGGGGATACTAGTTCTATTTTTAGATTACTCTAAAACAGATTGCATACCGCAAGAAATACTAACTATCTGCAGTTGTCTGTTAGTTGTCAGTCAAGTTCGTAACAACCAAATAATCAAAAATAAAATAGTGTCATCTGCAGAGATGCATGCTGGATGGAATATTTCCTAATTAATAACTCTGTGAACAGTTACCGGAGTCCACCCTCTCCCTATATCCTTCTTGATTGGTCACTTTGTGTCAACGCCCTGAGCATCTGGTTGAGCGGCGTGTCTGAAGGTGTGCAATCCGGCCCACCCCTGTGCCCCAAGTCTATGTCGAACTTGCCAGCCCCTGCACGTTGTTTACCCTCACATGCAACGAGCCTTACATCCAGTTTGATCTGGTTGATCAAGAGGCAGTTTAAGGACAACCCCCAAGGTCCTCAGGAATTATTTAACGTCGCCGACAGGACGACGATCACAGCCAGGGTTCAACACCTGAACCCTCCAAAAATATTTAGAGACGGTCTGGTAAGCGCCTGTTCAAAGTGCTGGCATGCCCTGCATGACCTCTATTGCGCAGCAACAAAACCAAGGACTTGCGACAAAGCATGCGTGTACTAGTCCTAGCGGGTTGGCATGGTGACCGTGACCTGAGTGCTTCGTCCAGGGCCCTTCTGAGGCTTCGTCCGTCTCCCACCAGCTTGCTGCCCAGGAAGAATGTCGACTCTCAAGGTTAACCGCTCGCAACACCTCACATTGAGAGGACTCTCAAGACATAACTCACTTCTGCACGGTAAGAAGTAGTGAAGAGGATAGATAAGGAAAAGAGCAACGTACCGCATAATGCTGCCCCCAACCACTGATTTCTCGCCGGTAACCTGATGTGCATTTATGATGACTGGTTTTTGCCTTGACACAACCAACAACAGAATGCAGTTCCACCTCGGCTTAAATGCCACATCAGCTAGCTCTCATCATCCAGCGTACACCCCTAATGACACCACATAGCTTCCTGGTGAGCCCACACGACCCTGGGCCGCCTATCATTAAACGCCCAAGCTTTATTACTGCCCCGCACCTCATGCGAAGCACCAAACAACTATTGCGAAGAATCAATGAAGCGCAGTTCGAGCCAGCTCCGATACCAAATTGCAAGGAAAATGAGCAATAGCGAGATGACAATAACCAGAATGCACAATCATATTGAAGGCCGGATAGTATCATAGTGTCCAGAAAGCAGAATTGCACCAATATAACACCAATGAAGAATCGTAACACTGAAAACCAATGTGAATGAGAGCTTGCTCTCGCCACCACCAATACGAGTGTCCAGGCCCTTCTCCCTACTTGGCGCTCGACCCCCAGCCTACCTCCTACATAGCTACTGTCTGCCTACTAATTGACAATGCAACTGTTGACGTCAACAACCCACGAAGTACTTGAAGATGTCGCCCAATGCAGGCCATCGCCAATACCAGGTATGTGCCCTCATATCATCATCATCATCATCCTTCTCTTTCTCCCCTGACTTACACCCACGTCTTCCCTCTGTACACCCAAGGAACACCCTTGCGCCTCACTGTAGTCCAAGCCCATCCAGTTATGGAGGCTAGGCTATGGCGCTGCCTCAGCACCACCCTGCTTCTTTGCACGACTGCACGTGCTTGCACCTTGCCCTTAGCGCCAACAGCCTGCAAGCATTCGCTCCAGCAGTGCTACCGCATCACTTCACAAATGCCTGAATGAGAGCCCAGGCAGCGAGCTCTTTCCTATATGGAAAGAGCCTGCCTCCTCCGGTGGCCTGACTGGCCTGGGCCCTTGCCGAGAAGCTTCCGGTAGGCCTTAGGAGTTTGTGCCTCCGATGCAGCTGTTGGGCCTCCCAACTGTTTGTGTATGAGGCTGCGATTCTTGCCCAGGGCCTGCATTTTTCGGAAAGGCCTAGAAGACCGTGGAATCTCTTTGCTGCTCGGCCTGTGTTTCCCTCAACCAACTGGCGCGTCACAACTGCCTGGACCCCAAATACGAAATTGACAACAGAGGGCCTCTCACGATTTGTTAGGCCCGCCTTCACTTAGGGCGCACACTTCTATAATAGGGCCCCCTTAGGCCTGCCGAGGACCCAAATCCTCGCATTTACCAAAGTTTAAATAAAAAATCAATGTGAAAAATATTTTTTTATTTTTTATTTTTTTTATTTGTTTTTTTACCCGGTCGGGCAAGTGGTCCCATGCCACTCTGGTAGTCTAGGGGGGAAAAAAAAGTTCCCTCTTTTTATTATGTTTCTTTGAGAGAAGGTTAACAACAGTCGTATTTTTCATCACCACTTCAAGACACCCTTCACCACTTTAGGATGCAGCCTGCCTAAACAGGTGGTTTTCAGGGTCTTCGGACCTTTCACCACTTCAGGACCATTCAGGTCTGAAAATCTTGAATGGTCCTGAAGTGGTGAAAGCTCCGAAGACCCTGAAAACCACTTGTTTAGCAGGCTGCATCC
>BFEA01000202.1:1170995-1182793 GCA_003427395.1 Chara braunii | reverse complement strand
TTACATTTATTTACAGCATATCCTTATAGAGGAGCAAGTCCTTGTGGCCTCCCAGGCCCTCAAAGATGAAGCGGCTAGCTTCGCCAGATCTCTTGCGCGTACAGCCGGTTGTGAAAACAACCTGGTTGCATATTCCAAAGTCACTCCTCTTTCCCAATTCCTCAAGCTCCTCAAGGAGCGTTTCGCTGACCCAACGAGAGGCATAAGAGCCTCTGACAAGCTTCAAACGATCCACTCACGACAGTGGAGGAGTGCCAAGGCACTCAAGGGTACCATGGACGACTTGGTAGCCGTCCCGGACCATGGGGTCACTGAGCCCCAGCTGGTTCAGTTGTTTTATCGTGCCATTCCAGAGGCCCTACGTGGGCATTTCTCGAAGTTGTCCTGTATGAGTCGAAGTCTATGCCAGTTACCACTTTCTGGCATAAGGACTTAGAGAAGGGGAAGAAGTGGAAGAATCGTACCATCTCAGGCTAAAGGCCAAGGATCACATGATCCTGACATTAGAAGAAGGTGGTACCGATAAGGTCCCATATGACCGGATTGAGTGGGGCCTTGAAGATGATGGCAGTAGTGTGGGGCAGGGGAGGTCTTACGCTGCTGTCGTGGCTGGAGGGAGGCCGCAAGGAGGAGGAGGAGGCCAAGGCCAAAGGGGCCAGGCCATGGGAGGCCAAGGACCGGGAGCACAGGGGGTTGGCGGACAGGGAAACCGCCAAGCGGGAGGTAGGGGTCAAGGTCCCCCGTCAAATCGCCAGGGTAATCGGTCCCCACAACGAAGAGGTGGAAGGGCACCTCAAGGAGGTTGGCACCCAGGCTTGCCACAGGGCAGGCCCTGGGAAGACTTGGGCTTGGACCGACAATTATGGCAGGAACGCGTGAACATGGGTGAGTGCGTATTTTGTGGTGACCCAGCGCACGTAATTAAATTTTGTCCTAAGTATAGACAGGCCCGTTGGGCTGCCCAGCAGTCAAAAGGCAGCCGCCAGTAGGGGTCGCAACTGCCCCTACTTCAAGGCCATGTGGAGAAGTGAGCGCGCGCGAACAGGACACTCCCAACCCRCRTGAGYYTATGGCAGAGGTTGCAGGCCCGTGCCTAGATAGCTGTCCAGAGACTGCTTGTGTTAGCGTTTCTTTAGGCACGTCCCTCACAGGTGTGGCAGAAGAGTTAAAGGAGAGGATGCCATCCTGGGCCAAAATGAAAAAGGAGAGTAGGGGACAACTGATCTTAGTAGATGTAGAGGTGTTTAGGAGTAGAGTAGGGGCCCTCATAGACTCAGGAGCTACCCGTAGTTATATTAGCTGTAGGGCGCTGAAGAAGCTGAGGCTAGGACTAAAGGTCCAGAAATTAGTAGACCCCATAGTCAGTGTCCTYGCAGACAACCGCASGATGCRCGTTGAGGACTATGTAGAGGGAGTCCAGGCGTACTTTCGCCTAGAGAAGGATGGGAAGGTGGAGAAAGTTCTCCATTCCCTAACTCTCCACATACAAGATGACCTTCCTTTTGATATAGTGTTGGGAATGGATTGGGGAGAGGCAGCAGGGGCCACACTTCATTTGAGAGAGTATGAGTGTAGGCTCCCTAGTCCGGCGGGCGAAGTTAAGACTGCCCGCTTGTTCCATGTGTCTGGTGTAGATAACACCTTGACACATTGTTGTCTCAGTGCTCCCGCATTCGCGCGATTAGTAAAGAAGGAGCAGTTAGAAGACCAGGTCTTTGTAGTTTATGTTAGACTTGTCACCGAGGCCCAGGAAAAGGATAGCTCCACAGATCCAACAATTGCCAAGCTGCTGGAAGAATTCAAAGACTTGACTGAGTCGCCAACAGGAGTAGTGTCGCGACCCATCCAGCACAGGATAGAGATAGAGCCTGGCAGTAGAACTCCTAAGGGTGCAGTCTACAGGATGTCCCCTAGAGAGTTAGAGAAGCTTCGCAAGCAGTTAGACGAACTCCTTGAGAAGGGTTGGATTAGGCCCAGTTCGTCTCCTTTTGGAGCACCAGTCTTGTTTGTCCCCAAAAAGGAAGAAGAGCTTCGTATGTGCATAGACTATAGGGGTTTGAATGCGATCACCGTGAAGAAT
This sequence comes from Chara braunii, assembly GCA_003427395.1. Lineage (NCBI taxonomy): Eukaryota > Viridiplantae > Streptophyta > Charophyceae > Charales > Characeae > Chara > Chara braunii. The sequence continues at coordinate 1,180,713 of BFEA01000202.1, read as the reverse complement.
GCTGAGCCGCTGCCCACGATAGACGATCTTTTAGATCGGGTGCAGGGTTGTAGGTACTTCTCCAAAATAAACTTGAAGTCCGAATACCATCAGATAGAAGTCCATCCTGATGATCAGTATAAGACTGCATTCCGGACTAGATATGGGCACTATGAGTTTATAGTGATGCCCTTTGGACTAACCAACGCGCCAGCCACTTTTCAGCGTTGTATAAATGACCTGTTTAGACCATGGTTAGATAAGTTTGTAGTAGTCTATCTAGACGATATCCTAGTTTTTAGTAAGACCCTCCAGGAGCAYCAGGGTCATCTGAGGCAGGTCTTGGAGAAGCTCAGAGAGGCTAACTTCAAGATCAACGCGAAGAAGTGCGAGTGGGCCAAGACGCAAGTTTTGTACTTGGGCCACGTATTAGACGGAGATAGCATCAAGCCAGAGGACAGCAAAATCGCGGCGATTAGAGATTGGCCGACGCCCCGCACATTGACAGAGTTACGGTCGTTCCTAGGCTTAGCTAACTACTATAGGAAGTTCGTGAGGAACTTCTCCACTGTCGCCGCTCCCTTGTGCCGATTGCTGAAGAAAGAGGCAATCTGGCAATGGGACAAAGACTGTACGTCTGCGCTCAAGAAGCTAAAGCGCGCGTTAATAGAGTATCCAGTCCTCAAAGTTGCAGATCCGTCTTTGCCATTTGTCGTCACCACGGACGCGAGTCAGTATGGGATAGGTGCCGTGTTGCAGCAAGACGACGACAATGGCTATAGACCCGTAGAGTTCATGTCAGCGAGGATGCCCTGTGAAAAGGTTGCTGTCTCCACGTACGAGAGAGAACTCTACGCTCTCAGGCAGGCTTTAGATCATTGGAAGCACTACCTGCTTGGGAGGCACTTCAAAGTGTATTCGGACCACGAAATGCTCAAATGGTTAAAGACTCAGGCCAAGATGACACCTAAGTTGACTAGGTGGGCCGCAGAGATAGACCAATTCGACTTTGAGCTCAAGCCAGTGAAGGGCAAGTACAACGTAGTTGCGGATGCTCTGAGTAGGAGATCAGACTACTTTGGAGCTGTAGTACACTATCTGGATATAGGGAGAGACCTGCAGGAGAAAGTGAGGCAAGCATATGCCCAGGACCCTATCTATAGCCACCTCCTAAAGAGAGTTAGAGAGGCCCCAGAGACTGAACCAGATTACCGCACTACAGACGGGTTGTTGTTTGAGAAGACTAATGTGTTTGACCGCCTGTGCGTTCCCAACAGCGGAGAGATCCGCAGTTTGATTTTAGGGGAATGCCACGATACTGAAGGGCATTTCGGTTGGCAAAAGACATTAGCCAACCTGATGCGTGCATATACCTGGCCAGGAATGAAGAATGACTGCATAGAGTATGTCCGCAGTTGTAAAGTGTGCCAGAGGAATAAGTCTACTACACGCGCGCCCCTAGGTCTTCTCAGACCCTTGCCTATTCCGGATCAGCCGGAAGACTCAGTGTCCATAGACTTCATGGACACTCAAGTCAAGAGCAGACATGGTAAGAGCCAAGTCATGGTCATAGTCGACCGTTTTAGTAAGTATGCAGTTTTTGTTCCTTTGCCTGCAGAGGCCCGTACAGATTTAGTAATACAGAAGTTCTTTGACTCTTGGGTTAGTGAGAATGGAATCCCATTGTCAATAGTTAGTGATAGAGATAGTCGTTTCACCAGCCAGAACTGGCAAGAACTCATGAGAGTCTATGGATCTAAGTTGTTAATGTCGTCCGGCCGTCACCCCGAGACTAACGGTCAGACAGAACAGATGAACAAGATCCTACAGCAAGTTCTGCGCATGTATATTAGACCAGATCAGATCAACTAGGATGAGATGTTACCCAAGGTCGCTAGTGCGTACAACAACAACGTGCATCTATCCACCTGTTGCACTCCCAATGAGTTGCACAAGTCCTTTAGACTGCGCAGACCATTCGAAGCACTGAACCGGGATCAGATTCACAGATTACCGCCCGGTACCAGGGAGTTTGCGATACAGCGCGAAAAGGAGTTAGCCACTGTTGTTGAGAACCTTCGGAAGGCTCAGCACAGAATGATAGAGCAGGCTAACAAGCATCGTCGCCCATCACAGTTTCAAGTAGGCGACTTAGTCTGGGTCAAGGCAAAAGAGTTTGCACCGGAAGAAAACATCTCGCAGAAGTTACTGCCTGCATATAGAGGACCGTGGCCAGTTCTAGAAGTCAAGGGCGGAGAGGATGGACCGTCCTACAACATTGAGATTTCAGCACACCTCCACACATACCCTGTGTTTCATGCTTCAAAGCTACTGCCGTGTGTCACTAGTCAACAGTTCCCTTCGAGGAGATCCATGATCCCACCGGATATGGATGGGTGCTATGACATAGAAGGCATTGTAGAAGAGGATGTGTTTAGGACAAGAGGTAGAGGTCGTCCCCAAAAACATTATAAAGTCCGGTTTGCCTATCAGGAACCGGAAGACAACCGCTGGTTCACAAAAGCAGAACTTCTAGAGACTGCTCCCGACATAGTCAGAGCCTATGAGCGTGACAAGAAATGTAAAGGTCCCGCCTTGGACTGAAATTTTCTCAGAGGACCTCGAAATTAGGACGGCGGGAGTGAAACGGTTTTCGCCTTTTTGCAGTGGCGGATGCAGTCCCCAGGGTTCGATCCCTAGACCTCACCCTACCTGTGTACAGTATCTGTGTAGATCCCGAGAATTTAACCTGTGACCTGTGTATTCGTAGGCAGTTGGTAGGCCTGTCGTAGGTCCATAGGCAGCAGGGGTTCGATCTGTAGGTCTATAGCGTAGGAGTCTTAATGAGTTCCGGAAGCTTAGCTGTAGACCTTCTAGAAGGTAGGCAAGTGGGCAAGTGGTCAAGTGGTGAGGCAAGTGGTGGACTCAACCGCAGTGCAACAGCAGTACAACGTCGGTAGGATAGCGGTGAGTCCACAGTCAGTTAGCAGAAGGTCTAGTCAGTCCCAGTCCGGTCCAGCAAGTACCACAGGGGGACTGTGAGCACCAAGGGCCGATGGCAAAGGGCAGACCAACGAGTTTCTGAAGTATAAATCAAGAGGCAGCGCCCAGCCATTCATTCATTCCTGCGTGAGCCACGCGGAAGTGTTGCCACAGCGACTTGTGCAAGGAGGTCTGCAGATGAGCCCGGAGGACGCAGTGGGCAAGAGAGCGGGAGTTAGCATAACGATAGGTTAGATGCAGCGATAGCTTCCATAGCCTGTAATAAGTAGTGAGTGTGTGTGTGTGTTCGAGTGTTAGAGTGATGCGTGTGGGATATCCAGGGTGACCCAGTGTATGTGAACAGTGAGATGTTTGGGCGCTGAAGTCGCCATAGCCAATTGAGAGTGAACTCGTATCTGAAAGCCATATCTCCGAGTTTTGAGTGGGCGCATATCGCCAGTATGCTGCGTTGCTGTTTACATGTATGAAAAGTGTGTTTGAGAACGAGTCTGATTGCACAATCAATCAATCAATCAATCAATCAATCAATCAATGGAAAAGGGGAGAGAGGGCCTTCTTGACTTATTGACTGATTAAAAAAATAAAAAACAGAAAAAGGGGGTTTGTAGAGGGCCTGCTTGCGACCCTTCCCCTCTCAACGCACCATACTCTCCACCCTTGTCCTCTCTCCTCCTGCCTCCTTCCTCCTCCTTTCTCCCCTCTCCTCCTTCCTCCCTCATGTCCTCTCCTCCTTCCTCCCTCCTGTCCTCTCCTCCTCACTTTCATCATCGATATCACAATCACTTATTTTCGGAAATTGTGAGATTGATGCTGAGATGGTCGTCGCGCCAACTCAGTGCATTTACCATTTTTGCCACTCTTTGACGTGAGGGCCAACGAAAAAAGTACCCTAACTTCAATGTTTTTTCATAGTAAGAAGAATACGTTAAAAATCGTGAAAACTAAAGGGCCTGTAGATTAAGTTGTGATCTTTCCACAAAAAATATTTTTAAGAAATAAAAAAATAATTTCAACCGTCAAATAACCACTGCGCGAATTCGTCACTTTTTCCATTTTTGCTGCTATGCCATGTGCCAGCCAATTACAAAAGTCCTGCATCTTCTGTGATTTCTTGAGCTCATAAGAACATAAGAAAAAATATAAAAATTTCAGAGTCTATAGATTTCGTTGTGATCTTCTTAGGAAAAATATTAGGAAAAATCTTACAAATCGTTTTAATTATAAAATGCCTCATGGTGGAGATTCGATACATATTTCATTTCTGTCATTCGGTCGGTTTTTCACTCTGCAAGGTTAGGGTTTCGACACACAGATACATCATGACGTGCCAGCTGCCTGACACGGGATATACTTATGAAAAAAAAATGGTCCCCAAAATCACAAAGGGACCCAATTTGCCTCAATGGTTATCTCATCGAGCAGTTAGGTTTCTTAAATTTGTGCATGGGTTCAACCCCAACTACAAGAGTCAGCAACAAACTTTAAAATATTAATATTAATGTGTGTGTGAGTTCGTGGGTGGGCGGGCGCGTGCGTGCATATGTGCGTGTGTGCGTGGGCGGTCGGGCGGGTGTGTGTGTGTGCCCCGGGCGGAAATTGGGTGCCGCACCCGAAAAACACTTTTCTTTTTCTTATTTGTGAGCGGGATGGTACGAAAACGAAAAGTGGGTGTCGTGCCGTGCAAAAAACGTTTTTCTTTTTTTTTTTCCGTGAGCGGGGCGGGTTAGAAAATGACAACGGCATGCGAAAAGGAAAACACACATAAGAAAACGAAAAAAAAWAAACACTCCAAACGACACCCAAAAGAGGGGAAAAAAAAGCARAAAAAAAAAAAAAAAAAAAAAACCGCCTACTTATCGGACGGCTCACCTCCCATATATTCATCCGCATCAACGCCGCCCGTGTGCCCCGCCCCTGGGGGGGCGCACCCGCGTTTGATGGCACTCTGTGAACATTTTGGTACTCGCACCGCTCTGCACACACTCCCCCGCCCTCGATCCCCTTCATCCGTCGCCCCTCATCAAAACTTTAACCCAAATCCGGCTCGCAGCACGTCATGGACTTCCCTCCTCGGCCAATGTTGCTTAAGGGATAGGATAATAAATTATAAAAAATAAGATATGTCATGCACGTATCAAGTTTGCCAATTTAGGAATTTGAGAATTGTGACAAGATCAAAAGAGCATAATCTCAAGCAATGTCAATGCAAGCAAATCAAGACTGACTGGTGCAAGGCAAGGGCAGAATGAATGAGGGAAGGTGAAAACTCATTATAATCTCATCAACTACAAATGAATAGACATGGCCAACACTCATCAAGAGTCCTCACTTTCCCTGTCAAGTTTCAATTTCAATCTCTCATTTGGCCTTGAGTCCCTTGTGCCTCGAGCCACGTCTAAGGCCTTCCTAAGATCGTGGTCTAGTAATATAGAGCCACCTGAGGCCCATGAGTTCCAAATAGGTTCATCTAAGGTCAAAGATTCAAAACTCAAGCATAGCATATTGAGATATACCTCTTTGCCAGTTCAACCAAATCACCGTCAATGAGGTCAAAATGGATCGGAGGCCTGGGTAGTTAGAGTATAGCTTGGGGCCAAAACTATGGATCATCCTCGTACTTTTCTAAAGCACTCGTTCTCTCTCTTCAACATGCCGAGCTCCAGTAACCCAGACGGAGTCAAAGTGTCCATGCGTCTCCTTCCCCTTCTTCACATAGATTCTCAGATCTTGGATTGTTCCCTCTGCAAACTCAGTGAGAACCACGAAGATTGACAAATCTTCCCGTCTGAAATCGACTACACTAGCATGTCGATATTGGAAAACATCCTTGAAAGCAATCCTGTTGAGACTAATTAGGACCGACTGACTGATAGAAAATGAAGTGATGGCACTCATGTATTGAAAGGAAAACTCGAACCGAGTCGACTGAGAGGAGTCTGAAAGAAATAGGAAAATTGTGTTGATAGAAAATCCACTGACTCATGAGAGCACTGATTAACCGATATCGATATGAGAACTGATTGATAACAATTGAACCGTAATAAAATTTGGTCTCCGACCACTGATGAGGGAAGCGTGGTAGTCTCCTCGGAAATAGTCTGGTTGAGGCCAATTATAATTGATTCCTCAACAAGAAAGACCAAACTGAGTTCGGGGGAAGGGCTCCTGGGATCTTTCAGGCTCTGTCAGTGGTCACGTGTAAAGATCATTATCAATGACGAAGTTGAATGCAAGAGAATTGATTAATGCTTGCTGATCATGATGGTAATGATTGCATGGATGCTAACTGATGCTTGTTGTGAAGTGCGTGGCTGATTTGCTGAGATATTAGAGGAGTGTTATCTCAATCTAAACTCATTGACCATTGATTACTTTTCTTGCTCTTTGCATGGTTTCCAGGGATGAGACTGTGCTGAATGGTTCCCCATCTGATCCATGAATATAAAATATGTACTCGATGAAAACATGACAATTCTTTACATTTCCCACTGCAATCCATCTCAACGATTCTTTGTAGGTTTCAATCTCATCGAAGATTCTACCCTCTAAGTTTTCTGCTTTGTTTCAGTCAGGGGTACTGGGTATCAGGAGCGTCTTTCTTCCAATTATGTTTGTTTTATCTCCCCCTTTTCCTCTAACCGTGGAGGTCATGAGTTTAACTTATCAGATAAGGAGAGGAGAACTTAGCTTGATCTAATGCTAAAAGTGTTGGCAAGAGACTAAGTCACTCAAAGACTCGGAATAGACCTTCTACTGTCCAGTCTCAGTTGAATGTTTTTCTCACTCTCACTAGGCACAATGGTTTGTAGGATTATGACTCAGATTGCACACATAGCGGAGTGCTACATGCTCATTGTGCAAGGAGTCATTTACAATCAACATCTAACTGCCACACTTCATGCTGTCATCAATGACCCCCTCCCAGATGCTGCTCTAAACATCGCAAGAAAAACCACAACGACATTTAGCAAGGGAGCGAAACAAAAGAGTTAGGAAAATTACTTCCTAATCAGGTACCCAAAATATCCGGTTAATCACTAATGAGATAAGCCCTTTTATCTAATCGCTTCATGGAGCACAGTTGAAAATGTTCCCTACTCATATATGGTAGGAAGACATTGAGTGTGACTCCCGAAAGTGTGTGACACTGCTACAGGGAACACTCATGCTCCTAGATTGTTTAAGTTGTGATTGAAGAAAGTACTTGTCCATATATGAAGCATCACACACTTAAATACGATCGTGGTTTACATATAGTACCTGATCCCTCCTAACTTTTGTGTTCCTTGTAGCCATCTTAGTAGGCTTATAGCATCTGTTGCTCACATCAATAGCAGATACCGTCTCTGTTGGGGGTTGTGGAGCTTTGCCTTGTTCATATACTACACGGGGAATAACGAGGTGCGGCTTGAGCATCCTCTGTCATGTATGAAGCGAGGATTAACTCTACATAATCCCATTCAAGTAAGGCATGGTACGTCCATAAGAGCCAATATAACTCCACTCTTCAGCGGTAATCACTTATTGAATCGAAACATCTGATACCATCATCGATAGTGATGTATCAATCATTGTATATAGTCCCTCTCAAAGACACTGTCAAGTAATAACCACTTAGTGTAATAATTACTACAGATAGATTGAGGAATTTAATTTTCATAATTAAGCTGACCAGATGCATTCCCCAGATAACTTGCTCAGATAATCGTTTATGGATGTAAAAAAACAAATCTTTAGTTAGTCCCCGTTAAAAGGGAACTTAGCTAAGAGATATATCACTTTCCTTAGTAAGACTCTCTTCTTGCCCATCAGGCGGAAGAAAAAGCAGTGAACTGTTCACTCAACATTCAGTACTTCAGTCTCGTCTATAGTCATGTTTATCGTTTTTGCCCATTACGATGCTTTCCCCTTTACTTTGTCCAAAGTTCCTCGACTTGAACTTAGTTTATGATCCTCTTGTTAGTCAAGAGACACTAACAAGCTCGCTTGATTTAATCAGAGTGAGTTAATTCTCTAGCACCTTCCAATGTTATAAAGTAAGGAAAAAATTACAAATGTCAGCCATAACTACATATTTAAAGTTCTCATAGCAGAAGAGAGGTTAGAGGCGAGTGAAACCCTATTTGCTTAGCTGGTTTAGTAGTCCTCTTTTATTTTTCTTTATTCAATCTGGCGCAAGGCTATTGTGTTCACTCAAAATAAGGTTTTCACCATCTTCTGCCAAAATTCCAATTACAAAAAAAGAGTATGGAGCAGCAAAATTTTGTTGGCTAAATGTGACCTCAATGGCTAGTTATGAATACAAAATTGCATTTTATCTGTCCTGCGGAAAATTCCCAGAATCAACAGATAGAAAGTTTGTACGGAGAACAACGAGAATGAAAACCAGCCCACGATATGATTGCTGGTATTGGATTGACGGCAAGCACCCTTATGAGTAATTTATAGACCCATTGGTTCAATCACACATTGCAACTGACCACGAAAATGTTCATGCTCTCCAAAGCAATAATAGTATTTTGATCTTACCAAAACATAAACACCCGAGCATTGGGCCAAATGACGAAACCTTACTATAATGCCAGGATCTGATAAGAGATGGCTGAGTCTTAGCGGACGATATCATTAAGCTCGTGTTTATACACCATCCTGAAACAGAAAGACAACTTACACGAAGTTGGTCATCATCTGACTTGGAGTCAAATTAACACCCCTCTTAACAGGCGGCACCAACAATAATAAACGACAATCTTATAATCGGCATAATCACACGAATGTAGCTGGTTAATGCTTGATCAGTAATGCTGGCTCGGATGATCGCAATTCATGTACTCTGCTTGTAACTGCCTTGTGATACCCACTCAATTAGAGTTCCACGTGAATTCGTCAAGTCGCCCTATAATTGTTTCACAACTATTGAGAGCGGGTGCACACGACTACTGTATTTCATACATGTGACGCACGTGCGGAGGGCATGCGCGGAGATGGTAAGAGAGAGAGAGAGGAGATGGACACACACGAGAAGCAACAACTGAGTGAAGGTCCAGTCAGAATGTATGCACAAATGAACAAACGAAGAATGAATGGACCAACCTCCCAACCTAGGCCTAGCCCGAAGTGATATACCGGCCTAGGTCCAGGTACGGGAACAACCTGGTATCAGACCAGGGTCAGGCCGATAGCCTGAAACTGGTCCGGCCTCACTGTCGTGCCGTAGGCGTACCGCTACACGATCCTCGGACCTGTGAATGGATCAAGCGATACATCAAACACGTTGTCCGCTGAAATAACGAAAACCCAAAAGGAACGACAAAGAAAACAATCCTAGATGCGGAGCAAGCTCCATGCAGGAAAAGAGATGCAATGCAGACTAAGCCTCAAGCCTAATCTATGCAACAATGTGTGGTCTGTGTCGACGCAAAAAGCAGAAAAACGTCCGACCTGTATCGACCAAGAAAGAGAAAAAATGTCTGATCTGTGTCGGCCAGGATTGAGAAAAATGTCTCTTGAGCAAAAGTGGCTGAATATAAATCAACAAGGGGTAACGTGATTGGGCGGCAGGGAGTCAGGATCGGAGCGGGGAGAAACAAGATCGGGATCGAGGATGGGTGAGAGGTCGAGGGGGGACGAGAAAGGGAGTTGGGGTGGTCGGGGCGCAGGGGGAAGGGGAGTCGTGACGCGGGGAAGGTTGGGTGGAGTTGGGCGTAGGGGTGCGGGGTGGTGAGGGACGGGGAAC
>BFEA01000202.1:1156845-1170090 GCA_003427395.1 Chara braunii | reverse complement strand
GGGAAGGGGAGGACGTGCTGACGTGGCAGGAGGTTGGTCGTCCACATGTCAATGATCCTTCCGCCGGTTCACCTACAGGAACCTTGTTACGACTTCTCCTTCTTCAAATGATAAGGTTCGATGAACTTCTCACGCCAGCTGCGAACCGCCGTGCTAGTGGTAATCCAAACACTTCAGCGGGCCATTCAACAGGTAGGAGGAGCGGGCATTCGGTGCGCACTAGCACCAGCAATGCCACCTCAACATCAGTAGGAGAGCAGCAGCAGCTGGCAGGGATGAGGAAAAATGCCAGTTTGGTTGAAGAATGTACCTGGTCACATTGATGGCCAGGTGCAGTTACATGTGCCAACTTTGGAGATGGTTGGCCCTGATTGCTAGGTAACGGGACAGGGAGGGAGGGTGGGAGCAGAGGCCGAGACTCTACTCCGATACCAATGTGACGCACGTACAGAGGGCACGTGCAGAGATGGTGAGAGAGAAAGAGAGAGAGAGGAGATGACACACACGAGAAGCATCAGTTGAGTGAAGGTCCAGTCGGAAGGTATGCACGAATGAACAAACGAAGAATGAATGAACCAACCTCCCGACCTGGGCCTAGGCCGAAGTGATATACCAGTTTAGGTCCAAGTACGGGAACAACCTAGTATCGGACCAGGGTTAGGCCAACAACCTGAAACTGGTTCGGCCTCAATGCCGGGCTGTAGGGGTACCTCTACAATACACTTGGTCAATATTCTACCAAAGCCTCTGATTTCTTCCCTGTTCCATAAGTCAGTTCTCACACGTGTTTTCTTATGCAGTCTTCTTGAGAGCTACTTGTAATGTAACTACGTTATGAAGTTGACGCATAGTGAGTGACATCAATTGTTTAGTGCACATCCGACTTTATCTCGAGAATCCACCCTCTGCTCATAAGAAGATTACTTTCATACTCACGATCATTAGCAAAGGCTCAATTCACGTGTGTATGTATGCAGTTGCCCATGAGTTCTCGGGTATAACTTCTGTCCCACCCGGTTCGTAACTCCCAATGTCCTCCATGCTCACCTTGTCATCTCGTGAACATCACACGATTCAACTTCCCCTCCTTTCCTGGTTGGCGAGAACAAGAGGATGGAAGCAACAACCACTATCACTCACAATTCGACATAAGCAGAGCCTGGTGTAGGTATGCCTACCACGCACTCACACATAGTGCTCCAAGCACAAAAGTCTGATTTCCTCTCCGACTGTATCTCGAGAATCCACCCTCTGCTCATAAGAAGATTACTTTCATACTCACGATCATTAGCAAAGGCTCAATTCATGTGTGTATGTATGCAGTTGCCCATGAGTTCTCGGGTATAACTTCCGTCCCACCCGGTTCGTAACTCCCAATGTCCTCCATGGTCGCCTTGTCATCTCGTGAACATCACACGATTCAACTTCCCCTCCTTTCCTGGTTGGCGAGAACAAGAGGATGGAAGCGACAACCACTATCACTCACAATTCGACAAAAACCAGAGCCTGGTGTAGGTATGCCTACCACGCACTCACACATAGTGCTCCAAGCACAAAAGTCTGATTTCCTCTCTACGCGCGCACTAATGGTACCTCAACTGCTCATTCTCTTCTCATCTCACCATAGCAGGAGCTGGGTTGGCAGACCGTTAGTGCACGATGAACGATGATGTAGGTGACGACGTGACGTCAAAGTGTCACATCTCTGCAAAAACACTTCGAGAGAGTTGACCTTTGTTAATAGCATAGTGACTCGAGTGAGGAAGATGACGTCAACCAAATCATTCCCGGATAGATCTCCCAACGTTCTCGCGGAACTCCATCTCTCTCTCTCTCTCTCTCTCTCTCTCTCTCTCTCTCTCTCTCTCTCTCTCTGAAATTTGACTTCCTCCCTTCCCTCCTGATAGTGGACGTGTTTAGTGGTCGTAACTGCCTAGTGGTCTTGGTCCCTCTTCTGTCGCGAACTGGCTTCTGGGCCATCTTCCACAGACTCAGTTGACGGATGATCCCTCCGCCACTGTTCCAGGCCGTGCCAAGACTAGGTCTCTGCGTCCAAGTCGCTAGCCTCGCTCTTGGCCCCTAGGTCGCGGTCCAGGCGCTGCTGCTTCGCTCTGTGGTCCCAGTAGTAGAGGTCTTCGCCTCGTGATACGAGATGGGCACCATGGCCTCCACTGTTACGCCGTCCCTTCTGAACCTCATTTTGGCCCGGTTCTTGGCCATTGTGATCAGCCTGCAGCTTCGGGTTCATCCTCATTTCCTCCTCTCTAGCCCTTTCCGTGTTTATTTTTAATTTCGCCAGCTGGTTGAAGCGACTATAATCCAAAATAGCCTTAACCATAGGTCCCTCTTCTGCTTCCTGCTCCTCGTCTTATAGCCATGCAACCCATTATGATAGGCCATAGCCATACTCTCTCCGCTAAGGTCCCCCAAGCACAACGCGATCAGAGTCTAGCCACCCACACTCAGATAGCAGGTCTACCAAGAATGGCTAGCAATTGGACACTAAGCGGCAATCCCGATAAGCAAAACTAAAGCAACGTAACCTCTTACGCTCACTGATCTTGCGGGAGTGCTATCCTCGCTACTATTCTTTTATAGAGTTTTGACCGTGTCACAGCCCTGTGCTCCAAACGGAGAATTCATGAATTTTCAAATCAGCTAATGAAATAAAATACTATAAAATAAAATCTGGACCGATAAAAGTAAAATAAATTAAAATTGAAGTCGAGTACACCAATGACTTTGTCTGCAAAAACAATGGCCTGGCTCACAACACGGTCCCATAACGGGATGTCTGCCAACGATTTTCCTTCTCTAAGAGGAACCTTCATACTACCACTAATCGGTACCCATGTCTGATGGCAAGGAGGGGGTTGATGACCTTCCCCTGGGGGTGATAAGCCCGACGGGTCTTTCACTCTTGCGTCCCTGGGTGAGCCCGACGGCGACCACAACGATAGGTCGGTAGTGCTCTACTTTACAACAGGACGTCGAGCCTGTGTGGACCAAAGGAAAGTCCAGTGGCGCATCTCCACCCTTTTCTTGTGGGAGTGTCACCCGGATCGGTCTAGGAACGAGGTCGTGCACAGGACGAATCTAGAGCACTACTAAGGACTGTGAATAGGGTGCGCCTTGTACACCGCGGAAGGCCAGGACACTGCGCCCTCCGACATGATACCAAACCCCCGCCCAACATCCCCACTGGGCCAAAAAATACAGGACATTAGTTAATATAAAAGAATGATGATCATGGGCATACTCATTCATTTTCACGGCGACCAGTAGCGAAGTCCTCGTAATGAATTCGCGCTAGTAGTTTGCACTTACCGCTCCATAAGCATTTTTTTTTTTCTCTTGCAACACACTTTTTCTTTTTCCACAATACAATAACTCAGCGTGATCCGCGCAGCTACTTTCCTTTTCTTTTCTCAGTAGCGCGGTCCTCTTACTCTTACGGTATTTTCTCAATCTTAATCTTCATCGCCACACGCCAGTTCTTTTTCGCTTTTCCCTCGGTACTAGCTTCCTTGACACCATGCCTGAAGCACGTCGAGGACAAGGAAGAGGACATGGTGGTAGGGGAGGAAAGGCTCTTGAAGAGCCACCACCTCGTGCACCGTGCGAATTCAGCTTTGAGGAGGACGAGGACGAGATGCGAGGGTATGACTCTCATACAAGACCATATCCATGCCACTCTTGAACTGGCTGGTATGAAAGAACTCCATCCCCAGCAATGATGGAGTATTATCAGAAAACGTTTGAGGTGCGTCATGGCGCCCTAAGCTCTTCCTCCCCCCTATACTCCCTAGAGTTCCAGTTACTCTCATGGCGAGTAAGGCTTTAGTGACAATGCCCTCACGCTTTGTCCCATGCATGGTTTCTCCTCAATCTCAACTTAATAATTGCACTCTCTTTTACATTTTCTTTCTTCTTGCTTTACTCCAGATAGAATTCATGGCTATCTTCTATATCCTATCGCTTAAGCAGCATTGGCCGCGGGGGGAAGTCCATGATGTGCTGCGAGCCGGATTTGGGTCAAAGTTTTGATGAGGGGAGGTGGATGAACGGGATCGAGGGCGGGGGAGTGTGCAAAGGGGCGTACGTACCGAAATGTTTACAGTGCCACCAAACGGGGGTGCGCACCCTACGGGATGGGCATACGTGTGACGTTGATGTTGATGAACATCTGGGAGGTGAGCCATCTGATAAGTGAGCAAACTTTTTTTTTCTTTCTTTTTTGCATTTTGTTTTCTTTTGTTTTTGTTTATCAGGTGTCATTTTGCGTTTTTTTTTTTTTTTTTTTCGTTTCCTTGCGTTCATTTTCCTTTAGCACAACGCTGTCATTTTCGTACCCGTATTGGTAAAAATATATATATGTATATATATATAATAATAATTATTGTTATTATTATTATTATTATTTTTTATTATTTTCTTGCGTGCCGCGCCGCTATCGTTTTGGTACCCGTCGTCTCAAAGAAAAGCGCGTGAAAGCAAACCGTCATCGTTTCGGTACCTCGTTTCTGTCACACACACACACACACACATGCACGCACCTGCGCGCCCACCCACCCACCCACCCCGCCCTCCCGCACTCGCCCTTCCGCCCCCCCCCCACACACACACACATAGAAACACACACACTAATATTAATATTTTGAAGTTCGCTGCTAATTGTTGTAGTTGGGGTTTGAACCCACGTACAAATTTGAGAAACCCAACTACCCGATGAGATAACCGTCGAGGCAGATTGAGTCCCTGTGTGATTTTGGGGACTGTTTTTCTTTTAAGTGTATGCTGTGTCAGGCAACTGGCACTCCATAATGTGTCTGTGTCCAAACCCTAACCTTGTAGAGTGGAAAACCGACCGAATGACAAAAATGGAAAATGTGTCGATTCGCCGCCATGATGGATTTTGCAGCCAAAATAATTTTTTTTTTATATATGTTTTCCTAAAAATGTCATAACAAAATTTATGGTCTTTGAAGTTTTTATATTTTTTCTTATATTCTTCTAAGCTCAAAACATCATTGAAGGTCTAAGACTTTTCTGTTGGTCGGCACATGGCATAGCAACGAAAATGGAAAAGTGACAAATTTGTGTGGTGGTTATTTGACAGTCGAAGTGATTTCTTTATTTTGATAAACTATTTCTCCTGGAAAAATCGCAATTTAATCTACAAACCCTCCCATTTTTACGATTTTAAACGCATTTTTTTGACGGGGAAAAATCACTGACGTTAGGGTACATTTTCCATTCGCCCGCACGTCGAAGAGTGACAAAAATGGAAAACGCACCGAATTGGCGCAGCGACCATTTCAGCATCATTTCTTTTTCCCCCATATATTTTTGGTAGGAATATCAAGAACTAATCTACGGGCTCTCCAATATTTAGGATTTTCAGCGCACTCTTTTGAGCTGGAAAAATAACTGAAGTTAAGGTACGTTTTTCGTTGGCCCACGCGTTCCTAAGTGGCAAAAATGAAAAATGAACCAAACAACTATTTTAGGGCCGGAAATCTTTTTCTTTGTTTTTTTTATATTTTTCCTTGAAATCTCACGGCCTAATCTATGATTCCTAAAATTTTAGATTTTTCTGATTATTAGTTTAAGCGCGAAAAATCGTCAAATGTAGGGTACATTTACTTGTGGGACTGGACCCGCCGGTAAGCAACGGTCGTCGTCCTTCAGAAAAACCTCGCCCTAACTCACCGGAGGCAGGTTTTTAGGTGGCGGGCGACAGGTGGTTTAATGAGTAGGGGAGCAAGGCACACGGTCTCCACGGGAGCTGAAGCTGGCTAAGGGCTTCCTGGGAGCTGAAGTTAGCCAAGGGTATCACGACACCACTCTCTTTGTTTTGTTTTCTTTTGACAAAATGCTCCAATGTATTCGTGGGGAGCCACATGTGTTGTCAACCTATACATTTTCATCGCGAAAGTGGCAGGTGCATCTGGCCATGTTCTAGCGGGAAGTTCATTGTACACTTTGCGCATTTCTCAAGTGGTGTGGCAATGCCCTAATGGGCCCACGAAGCCTCTCTCTCTCTCTCTCTCTCTCTCTCTCTCTCTCTCTCTCTCTCCGTCTCTCTCTCTCTCTCTCTCCGTCTCTCTCTCTCTCTCTCTCTCTCTCTCTCTCTCTCTCTCTCTCTCTCTCTCTCTCTCTCTCTCTCTCCATCTCTCTGTCTCCGTCTCTCTGTCTCCGTCTCTTTGTCTTCCTCTCTCTCTCTCTCTCTCTCTCTCTCTCTCTCTTCCTCTCTCTCTCTCTCTCGCACGCGTGCGCGCGCGAGCGTCCTTCCCCCCCCTCCCTCTCCTTTCATTCTTTTTGTTTCGTGTTGACTTTGTAATAACATGTTTGAAGCTTCGAAAAAAAAAAAAAGTGTACATCCTGGCAGTGCTCACGCGTAACACACACACACACAGGTTTGTTCTGAGTGTAAAAACGAAAAGAAAAAAAGGTATGCTCTGCTACTGAGCACTCTACATGTACGTGGACTGTTCTTGGGACCAAATGCATCCGGACCGATAGAACACTTTGGATGCATGTGGACCATTACCAGATCCAATTAGATTTTCTGTTTTTTTTTTTTTTTCCCCTCCGTTCCTCTCCACTCTGTCACGGGTTCCGCGACACCCCCAGCCTCTTGAGAGAAGGTTAACAACAGTCGTATTTTTCATCACCACTTCAGGACACCCTTCACCTTTTCAGGATACATCTTACCTAAACAGGTGGTTTTCAGGGTCTTCGGACCTTTCACCACTTCAGGACCATTTAGGTCTGAAAAGTGAGAGTGACCTACGGGGACCTTCGCCGCGGTTATCAGAGCAGGGGAAGGGGGAATTATCAGCAGCATCGTTCAGGAGTCTGGAGGCCCATCTTGATGCTTCCCAATGGGGAGCCTCTTCAGTGGGAGTGGGCCCAGCGGATCCGCCGGGAGAGGAGCCGACACGCCCCCGGCCTGAGGCTGAGCTATGCGGGCAGGAGGAGTTGCACGCTGGAGAGGTTATTATGATAGAGGGTGATACTCCCCCTGGCACCCGAGCTCGAGTCCAGATGCGGCAGTCTTGGCCAGAGGGAGTCCCGGAGCCAGATAGCCAAGGGATTCCAGCGCCCCCGCCAGAAGCCACTATGTCACCCAGACAGGAGGTTGAGGCACGGGGACCGGAAGAGGGGTGGAGGATTGAGCCCCGCGTGTTCATTGACTCGCGCCTAGCCACACATGCAGCTGAGCACCCTGATATTGAGGTGCCTGTTCCGGTTAGGCCATCGTCAGGGCCAGCACACGTTGAGCCAGAGAGGGGCGCGCAGGCTCCAGCCAGGGAGGTCAGGGGAGTGAGAGCGGAAAGGGTGCCGAATGAGGCCGCAGAGGCAAAGTCTGCCAGGATACAGGCCCACCTTGCGGAGATACATGAGCGGAGGGACAGGATGGAGGCTGCAGGGATAGCGCCGACACCACCGGCTGACCCCAAGACGAGCAAGCAAAGGATTGATGAGCTATGGGCCAGATATGAGAGCCGAAGGGAAGCGGCTCGCCTGAGGTCACAAGAAGCAGGGCAGGTAGGTGAGAGGGCAGATGAGGCGATAGAGATTGGGGAGCTGGGATTTTCTGCCGCCAGAAGGGCCATCGAACGGGTGGACAAGAGGATACGGCAAGCAGCCACCACGTCCTTTCAAAAGTATACTCTGCTCAGTGACGAGTTGACAATCAGGACAGAAGAGGTGGAACAGCTAACTGCTCAGCTTGCAGACGAAAGAGCCGAAAACAAGGCCTGGAGGGCTCACCTGGAGGCAAAAGAAGCTGAGTGGGAGAAAAAGCTCAAGGAAATGTCAGCTGGAGTAGAAAAAATTTCGGCCACTAAGGTGGTCGATTGGACTGAACAGAGCAGGTATGGCATTCAGGGCGAAGGGATGCAGGGACTGTTTGGCCAGGGGGAGGCAGCAGAAACATCTCAGCAAGAGAAACTAGGGAAGGTTTTTCTGGACCCGGCCGAGGTAGAGGAGAGGAGAGAGGCTAATAAAGGAAGCTTTGAGTTCAAGGCTCCCACAGAGTTAGCCTCGCGGCAAGAGGCCCCTATTTCAGCAAGCGCTTCTATGGAAGCGCCAACTCAGGAGCCCCAGCCTGCACCGGCAGAGGAAGAAACGGTTGAAGAGTCGCTAACGATCCTTTTGGAAGTACAGGAAGGGACCCTCACTAGAGCGGTGGTGGCCCCTTAGTCTGAGGCACAAGGGAAAGAGTCATCACGCCTAGACGAGTTGGTAGCCGCCATGGAAGTAGACATGCCACCCGAGAGGCCTCAGAGGTAGGAGACCTCGGAGTACGTGCCCGAAATGAGGGAGTTGAGGACACAATTGGGCTCCTGGCCACTGGGACTGACTGAGGAGGGCAAGCCACTGAGCGACAGCCGCAGGAGGCCATAAGCCAGCCTACTAGGGCAACTACTCCCCAGACTTCGGAGCCTCGCGAGAGTGAGGAAGTAGCTGTGACGGAGAGGACCCAGGAGGACAGGCCACTGAGGTTGGATACCCTCGAGTACAAGCCCGAAGGAAGTGAGCAGCGAGGGGAGTCGAGTGCTCAGGGACTTGGGGAGAGGACTGAGGGGTCATGGCACCTACCTCAGAGTCATGAGAGGGACAGGGAGACAGGAGAGGCACTCCCGGAGTAAGGGGTCCAGAAAAAAGAAGAAGAGGTTCCAGAAAAAATCAGAGGCCATGTGTTTCTACTTTCTGGATGGCATGCATAGGGCCCTGGAATGCCCTAAGTTCCTCAAGGACAAGGCTGTCGGACGGGTCACTGCGAGATGGCAGAATGTACGATAGACGGGGTCGAGTGGTGGAGAGAGCTCCAGATGGGGGCATAACTCAGTTGTATAGGCAAAACCAGGAGGAGAGGAGTGAGTAAGGGTTGGGTTGCCTGTACGTCAGTAGGAGTTAGATGTTTTGTGCATAGACAGAGTAAGTTAAAGATATAGAATGGCATGAGTCAGATACGTGTGTCCTGGTTTTCTGCACGCAAATAAGAAATAATGTATAGTAGAGCTTTGGGGATTTTTCCTTGTCATGACTTGAGAGATGAGACTCAGTTGTGTGATGCTCGGGATATTTGGTTTGCATTTCTGTTTTTGTGTTCAGATTTCACTTGTATTCCTAAAAGTGTTTTAAGAGTTAAAACACTCGAGGCATGAGTCTACCGGAGATGAGGGGGGGCAGGGTGTTGAGTACCTAGTTTATGTTTTTGATAAACATATTATTCCTGAGTATACACTGAGTTGAGATTTCGAGGCTATTTCCCTTGTGTATGACGATCACTCTCACTCTCACATGTGTGTTTTTTCCTGATGTATGATGGCTTATGTGAGGCGTGTGTGACGAACCTCTCATATGCTCATATTTTGTGATTATGAATGAGTGTGAACTGTCTACTCTTCGGTATACTCGTGCGATCTGCCCATGGGCGGATGATAGGGCCGAGTATAAGGAGGGGAAGTGCAGTTTGTTGTGTGAAAGGACTGTGAGGATCCTAGAGGGTCCATGAGTCTTTGGGACTCGAATGCTTATTATGCCAAATGTTTATTGTTTAAGTTGTGCTGACGGCCCAAATGTTGGCCACTCGGTTTGTGTTGCTTTATGGTTGAGACGCCTTTTTGAGTAAAAAGGTAGGCTTATGTTTTTATTTGGGAGACCCATCTTCAGAAAAGGGAGATGTTTTACCAATGTCATGTGAGAGTTCATCCTAGAAAGAGAGAGATGGCTAGGAGACCTATTGAGTGAGGCCTCCTTGCATAAAAGGTGGTTAATAGATTTAATGGCATGAAAAGCTGGGTTTGGAAAGGTAAAGACTGACGAGAGGGACTAAGATTCGTTCGCCATTTGGTGGGATTTCCAGAAGGTCGCAAAATGGTTTGATTTTGAGAGATGTCATTAAGATGTGTGACCCTTTTACCCTGATCAAGTTGGGAGGTCACGGCCTTGTGAATCTGGCGGTGATTCTGTTTTGTGAATGTGGAGAGGTTGCCATGTCCCCTCCGTGTTGTCCCACAGAGGGCTGGTAAATACCTTTTATGTGGGACAGGTCTATGCGTAGTCCCGCAAATGACCTGTATTGTTGCGACACGTCGACCAGCCACCTGTGCTAATCTTAAGACATATAAGGAAGACCAAGCTAAGCGGTAAAGTTTTGGCACCACTAGGGCGTAACCCCTAGGGATGGCTGCTAGCCGGCACAACCTGGCCGCGGGCCCACGTCTAGCCGCGGGAGTAAAGACTTAAAGGGTGTGGCCGCCTAGGAGGGTTTTACTCCTGCGGAACGGCGTGGGATAGGAGTCGAGTCACGTGAGTCCTTTTGGGAAGTCCTGATTGAATGCTTATCAGGAGAAAGCCTATCGTGGTGCCACCTATGAGGGCACTACCACTGAAGTAACCAACGCGGTAGGCCGTAGATCTGGCTCGATCAACCACACTATGGTGGGCCAGGATGAAGACCTAGCACTTCTGTACTAGACTGCAGAGGAAGCTGGGAGAGATTTAAAGACACACATAAATAAGTGTCTAATTGTGAGGATTCTTTTTGAGAGGGAGGCCAAAATGCCTTCAAAGGTCTCAGTGAAGGCCCGCGTCCCTGGTTATGACCCTGCTTACAGGGTAAAGGCTAAGGACACCCAGCGAGAGGCCGGCGTCTGCCTAGGACAAAGGGGAGAGGACGATTATGAGGGTCTTTGGAACTTATGTTGTAGTACTGATGCGTAGTACACCGGCGTCCTAAGTGTCAGGACAATGGAGACCCAGGTTGAAATCCTGCAGCATATAGTTGTGTGGGCATGGACCGATGCAGGCCTCAAACCTGTGTCTGCCGGCTAATCGGATTGGTTCCTTCTCGTAAACATTTTGGGGAAGTGGAAGGATTTATAGCTTTTTGATCTTGCGAAGCGACGGGGACGTCGCTTAATATAGTCCGGTAAGTTGTCGACGCGAATACCCTCACAAGGATATCCGCCCTGGTTTTTGCAAGTGACAAAAAGGTCATTGGTTGAGGCCTTGTGAGTGTTCAATTCGTTACCTGTGTATGGGCTGGAGTTGTCTGAGTAGATAGGGTGGGTGGGCGCGCAACTTTGAGGTGCGTGTGTGATTTTACCCTTCTGATCGTATTGCCGTCATAGATCTCCGGCTTGACTTTGCATTCTTGATTGATTTAGACTTATATAAATTTTGGAAAGACACTTTTCCTACGGGAAGCGCTACCGAAATTTTCTTAGTTTAGTGGAGTTAGATTATATTTTGACAGGTGGCAAGTCTAGTAATCTATCACGGATGGGGGAGATTCTGCCATGAGCCTACCTTTCTTTGGCACTGCCTTCAAGATAGACCTACACATAGTTAACTACCAGTAACCTGGGTGAGACCATGATATGGAGACTATTCCCCATAGGACTTATAGGGTTAGTCTTGGACGTTGACCTGTCTTGTGTTACAGGCCAGCTTGATCGATCTGATTCAGGACTTGGACTAGATTAGCTTTAATCCCACGAAGATCACCTTCTATTATCACTGATAACAGGTCGGCTGCCGATTCGTCGGTTTACGACTCAACTCCAACTCGCCCTCAATACTCAACCTAAAAGGCTTTAGCCCTGGTGATTTTATTGTTTTGTTAAGGTTTCACACGGACTTTTATTGAATGGTCATTTAACAAAGATGCTGAGTATTTAATTATGGTCGGTTGGACAGGAGGCTAGGGTTTGCATGGCTAAAGCGAGGGGTAGGAGTATAAAGAGTGGTTGGGGTTGACTCCATGTAGTGCGTGGACCTTGTTTGATTCTTTGATGTGATTGCAGGTATGTTCTGTGGTTCGGACTTTGGATTTGACTGCCTGCGATCACACATATACATGTGGTTGTGAGGAGCCCCACTGTGATTGTGAGAAGTGATCGTCACATACTTATCCCCTTGTATATATATACATGTGTGTACCTATGTTGGAAGTCCGCATGGCCCAAGGGGTCACCGTATTAAGGGTTAAATAGGTGTTGAGGTTGGCAAAAAGCCCCCGCCTCTTGATTATACACTTCTTCTGAGTTCTTAGTCGGACGTTGGTCCTGGGTCGGGATTCAAGGTCTTTGTCCAGGACACCCCAAGCCCTAGGCTCTACAGAGAAGGGGCCTTCCCTCGCGCAGAGCCTATATGCCCTGTCCGTTAAGACACCCAACCCTGAGGGCCGAAATGTCGCGAAGGCTGAACGACATGTCCTTCAGCCGTTAATATCATGAAGGGTAACCCCTCACGATATATTCCTTCAACCATTCAATATCGCGAGGCCGGAACTGTGATTACCGCGTATGACTAGCATCACCGGTTGGTGTAGGACAGGCTTGCAACTGCGCAGCTTTATACCAAAGTCTTGCGCGCGACGTGTCGCCGTCGTAGTATCTAGAAATATGGGATCAAGAGATTCGTACATATGCATGAGTGTTCAGGATCGGTATAGGCCGCTGGTGCCAAGCAAAAAAGTCACCCAAGGTAGTGATTTTGGTATAGGGAGGCCTTCGGCCTAGTTTTGCTTTTTAGAGTTATCATGGTTGGACGTTGTAGTCCGTGGCAGCCGTCAAAGTCAAACCCCTTGACTTCTTTCCAGGCCCTAGATGATGGAGCTGGTCTCCAGGGCAATACGGGATGATTGCCACTACAGGTACAAACCTGTGTACCACCCACTCTCCACAGGGTGCACAAGAGGGTATGGTTTTCAACCGCACTTGGCGGTTGTCCAGCGTTGAGAGATTAACCCTCAAGACGCGTGTCAGTCGACACTTGAGTGTCGAAAACGACCCTCAAGATTAACGAGGACCGCACGAACATGGGTACTTCATAGTACGCCATAACTGCGACCGCTTGCGTATGCTTGCATCGCGAGTCGATATGAGTAGCCCCTTCATCCGCGCGGTTTTTACCAAGTCTCGCGCGCGACGCCTATCCGATTTCCGCGTCGGAGAGTCTAGGGACGACTACTGAAGGGACTAGGAGTGTTGTCGCGTTGTTTGATATGTGTGTGTGTATTTTATTTTTGTGTTCGTAATGTGGTGTATGCATGGTAGTGGGATACGTCCAAGTCGACCGACGACGAACCACGCTTGGGACCTCAGCCCCCCAAGATGTCGGTTCGCACACGGGTCCGATAGAGGCGTAAAACCGCGCGTACCCCCTATGCTATAGCGAACGAAAAACGCCCTCGGCTGGCCCACCTCTGCGATTGCAACTGAT
>BFEA01000202.1:1142040-1152770 GCA_003427395.1 Chara braunii | reverse complement strand
GTGCTAATGCGGTAAATGTCCACTCACACTTGGTAAAAAAAAATAAAAATCCCTATGGGGCAGGTGCCTTGGGTGCAACGGGCCTCTATCTGCCCGGGCCTACAGCCAAGTCCTATTGGGCTATTTGCCTGTTTGGCCTATGGGACCAGGTCGTGGCCTGACCCCACAGGAAGTGTGTTGTTTCAGTCCAGTCCTGCCCAGTACCACTGTCGTACTAGGCCAATCCAGTCCAGTCCAGTCTAGTCAGTCCGCTAGGGGTATATCCCAGTTGTAGTCAGCTTTTTGCTCATTCTTCATTCGCACACTTTGGAGTGCGTGCGTGTTGAGTCTGCATCGGAGTTGCGTTGTCCCTTCCATCTCCATCTCCATCTCCTTCATCCTCATCTCTTTCGTCTTGATCCTAACAGGCCGCCATCCCGGCGGGTCCATCACGCTGGTATCAAAGCAGATGTTTCTCCCTGCTCCCCTCCCCCACCCACCCCCTTTATTATTTCACACGTAGCTTGAGGAAAAAAGCTTGCCACTTCACTTTTATTATGACACTGACACACATTTTTTATCATAACTTCTGCATCTGGTGTCCAAATGTTTTCATTTTTAGCTTGGTGGAAAACTCTCGACAAGCTACTTGCAATGAGTATGCGTAGCACGACGATGATTCAACTTTGACTAGATTCAGCTTTGATCCCACGAGGATCACCTTCTGTTATCACTGATAACAGGTCGGTTGCCGATTCGTCGGTTTACGACAAAACTCCAACTCGCCATCAATACTCAACCTAAAAGGCTTTAGCCCTGGTGATTTTATTGTTTTGTTAGGGTTTCACCCGGACTTTTATTGAATGGCCATTTAACAAAGGTGCTGAGTATTTAATTATGGTCGGTTGGACAGGAGGCTGGGGTTTGCATGGCTAAAGCGAGGGGTAGGAGTATAGAGAGTGATTGGGGTTGACTCCATGTAGTGCATGGACCTTGTTTGATTCTTTAATCTGATTGCAGGTATGTTCTGTGGTTCGGACTTTGGATTTGACTGTCTGCGATCACACATATACATGTGGTTGTGAGGAGCCCCACTGTGATTGTGAAAAGTGATCGTCACATACTTATCCCCTTGTATATATATACATGTGTGTACCGATGTTGTAAGTCCGCATAGCCCAAGGGGCCAGCGTATTAAGAGTTAAATAAGTGTTGAGGTTGGCAAAAAAAACCCCTCTCTTGATTATATACTTATTCTGAGTTCTTAGTCGGACATTGGTCCTGGGCCGGGATTCAAGGTCCTTGTTCAAGACACCCCAAGCCCTAGGCTCTACAGAGAAGGGGCCCCTCGCGCAGAGCCTATCTGCCCTGCCCGTCGAGACACCCAACCCTGAGGGCCGAAATGTCGCGAGGGCTGAACGGCATGTCCTTCAACCGTTCAATATCGTGAAGGGTAACCCCTCAGGATATATTCCTTCAACCATTCAATATCACGAGGACGGAACTGCGATTACCGCGTATGACTAGCATCACTGGTTGGTGTAATACAAGCTTGCAACTGCGCAACTTTATACCAAAGTCTTGCGCGCGACGTTTCGTCCTCCTAATGTCTAGAGTTATGAAATCAAGAGATTCGTACATATGCATGAGTATTCAGGATCGGTATAGGCCGCTGGTGCCAAGCGAAAAAGTTACCCAAGGTAGTGATTTGGGGATAGAAAGGCTTTCGGCCAAGTTTTGCTTTTTAGAGTCATCATGGTTGGACGTTGTAGTCCGTGGCAGCCGTCAAAGTCAAACCCCTTGACTTCTTTCCAGACCCTTGATGATGGAGCTGGTCTCCAGGGCAATACGGGATGATTGCCACTACAGGTACGAACCTGTGTACCACCCACTCTCCGCAGGGTGCACAAGAGGGTATGGTTTTCAACCGCACTTGGCGGTTGTCCAGCGTCGAGAGATTAACCCTCAAGGCGCGTGTCAGCCGACACTTGGGTGTCGAAAACGGCCCTCGAGATTAACGAGGACCGCACGAACATGGGTACTTCATAGTACGCCATAACTGCGACCGCTTGCGTACGCTTTTATCGCGAGTCGATATGAGTAGCCCCTGCATCCGCGCGGTTTTTACCAAGTCTCGCGCGCGACGCCGATCCGATTTTCGCGTCGGAGAGTTAAGGGACGACTACTGAAGGGACTAGGAGTGTTGTCGCGTTGTTTGATGTGTGTGCGTGTATTTTATTTTTGTGTTCGTAATATGGTGTATGCATGGTAGTGGGATACGTGCAAGTCGACCGACGACGAACCACGCTTGGGACCTCAGCCCCCCAAGATGTCGGTTCGCATACGGGTCCGATAGAGGCGTAAAACCGCGCGTACCCCCTATGCTATAGCGAACGAAAAACGCCCTCGGCTGGCCCACCTCTGCGATTGCAACTGATCAGCTTTCGTACTGTAGACTGGTAGCTCGGCGGGGATACGCCCACCGAAGGGAGGTGACAGCTCCCGTAAGGTGGAGGTAAGTGGTGCCTCGCGTAGGCCCTGTCCTGTCGTAGGGGCTCGCGAGAGGTATGGCTGGCGCACTCGGCCGGAGCGGTCTACGGAAGCCCCATGTACATTTGCGATGAGGATACAGACTAACTCCTGCGTGACGCGACAATGAGGGTCCCGCGCTGCCTTGTGCGGTGCCGGAGCGATGCGCGGCACAACGGTTTTATACCAAGTCTCACGCGTGTCGTCTAACTGATTTCCGGATTAGAAAGTTATGGGCTGGAAGCTAAAGGGACTAGGAGTGTTGTTGTGTTATGTGAGTATGTTTTTACTACTTTTTATGTTTCAAAGTGTGGTGCAACGTGTGGTGAGTGGGATGCGTCCTAGTCGACTGATGACGAGTCGTGCTTGGGACTTCAGCCCCCCAATGCGTAGGCTCGCGTGCGGGTCCGATAGAGGAGTGAGACTGCGCGCACCCCCTATGCTAGAACGTAGGAGAAACACCCTCGGCTGGTCCACCTCTGCGATTGCAACTGATTAACTTTCGTACTGTGGACTAGTAGCTCAACGGGGATACGCCCAGCGAAGGGAGGTGACAACTCCTGCAGGTGGAAGTAAGTTGTACCTCGCGTTGGCCCTATCCTGTTGTAGGTGCTCGTGAGAGGTATGGCTGGTGTACTTAGTTGGAGCGGCTTGCAGAAGCTCCTTGTGAATCACGAGTAGACCAACTCTCGCGTGACACAACCGGGATGGTTCCACATTGCGTGGGACCGATGCATTAGACACCGTCACTTTCATACCTTCAGTCCTTTTTCTCGATCCTCCGGTCACTCCTTCCTTCTTTTCTGTCACCGTCGTGTCGACGCATCCCCTTTTTGCCTATTTCATTCCTTTCCTTATCACTTTCTTCTGTGCTTAACTCGTCCCTAGCCACTATCCTCCACCGTTTGTCGCGTTTCTGATTCCGCCTTATCATATCCTCTCTGCCCACACCAGGTGCATACCTTCGGTCCTGCTCGAACTCACAATCCACCCATCACTTCTTGGCCCCGCCGGGTCGCCGCCCCCGTCACTTCCTAGTCCCTCCCGATTGCTGCACCAGTTGCCACCACAACCCCGATCACGCCAGGTCCTAATTCCATTGACAATTTGCTGGTGTATAATGTTTTCTAACTTTTCTTTTTGTTTGCAACTTTGCATTGTTCAAAAAAAAAAAAAATCAGAGAAAAATGAGGTGGAGGAAAAAAAAAAAAATCCAATTGGGAAAAACAATGACACTTGAGGGCACATGACAACACTGGCAAAATTTGTTTCATATTGAGTTACTTGACTATGCTTTGAGGTGAGTTGAACTAACCTCAAGGGTCGTTGACTCGATTCCATGCACGTCTGAAAGCAGTTTTTGAAATGGTGGAGAAACTTGGAGTGCCAGGAGTGGTAGACGGGGAGTGGTTGGGGAATGGTTTTTTGGGGCTTAATTTTTTTTTTTTTACGTACAGTTTTTTCTTGACGTTGAATGAGAAAAAAAAATGGGAGGAGGGGTTATTCTATGTGTGGTGTTGTTGGTCCTATGGGGTGCTAATGTGGTAAATGTCCAATGACACTTGGTTAAAAAAAAAAAAAAACTCCCTATGGGGGGGGGTGGAACGGGCACTACGGGTAGTTATGTGTGTTTTGTTGGTCCTATAGGGTGCTAATACGGTAATTGTCCTATGCACTCGCAAAAAAAGAAAAAATTCCCTATAGGGGGCGGAAATGAGCCTTGGGCCCTAAGGGGTAGTTCTGCGTGGTGTTGTAACTGTTGTTCGTCCTAAGGGGTGCGAACGCGGTAAATGTCCAATAACACTCCCTATGGGGGGGGGGAGGGGAACGGGCCTTGGGGGTGGTTTTGTGTGCGTTGTTGCTGGTCCTATGGGGTGCTAATGCGGTAAATGTCCAATGATACTTGCAAAAAAGAAAAAGCTCCTTATGGGAGGGAGACGGTTTTAGGGGTAGTTCTGTGTGTGGTGTTGTTGGTCCTATGGGGTGCTAACACGGTAAATATCCAATGACACTTGCAAATAAATTAAAAAACTCCCTATGGGAGGGGAACGGGCCTTAGGGGTAGTTATGTGTATGGTGTTGTTGGTCCTATGGGGTGCTAATGCGGTAAATGTCAAATAAACCTGCAAAAAGAAAAAACTCCCTATGGGTGGGCAACAGTTCTTGGGGGTCCTATGTGGTGCTAACGCGATAAATGTCCAATGACACTTCGTGGACAAAAAAAAAACTCCCTATGGGGCAGTTGCCTTGAGGGTACTTCTGCGTGCGGTGTTGTTGGTCATATGGGGTGCTATTGCGATAAATGCCCAATGACACTTGCAAATTAAAGAAAGACTCCCTATGGGGGAGGAACGACTTTTGGGGGTGGTTTTGTGTGCGGTGTTGTTGGTCCTATGGGGTGCTAACGCGATAAATATCCAATGACACTTCATGAACAAAAAAAAACTCCCTATGGGGCAGTTGCCTTGAGGGTGGTTCTGTGTGCGGTGTTGTTGGTCCTATGGGGTGTTATTGCGATAAATGCCCAATGACACTTGCAAAAAAAAAACAAAAAGGACTCCCTATGGGGGGGGCATGACTCTTGGGGCCGGTTCTGTGTGTGGTGTTGTTGGTCATATGGGATGCTAATGCGGTAAATGTCCAATGGAACTTGCAAAAAAAAAGAAACTCCCTATGGGGTAGTTGCCTTGGAAGTGGTTCTGTGTGTGGTGTGATTGGTCTTATGAGGTGCTAATGTGGTAAATGTCCAATGGCACTTAGAGAAAAAAAAACAACTCCCTATGGGGGAGGAACAGTTCTTGGGGGTAGTTTTGTGTGTGATGTTGTTGGTCCTATGGGGTGCTAACGCGGTAAATGTCCACTCACACCTGGTAAAAAAAAAAAAAATCCCTATGGGGCAGTTGCCTTGAGGGTGGTTCTGTGTGCGGTGTTGTTGGTTCTTTGGGCTGCTAATGCGGTAAATGTCCACTCACACTAGGTAAAAAAAAGAAAAAATCCCTATGGGGCAGTTTCCTTGGGGGTAGTTCTCTATGTGCTGTTATTGGTTATATGGGGTGCTAATGTGGTAAATGTCCAATGACACTTGCAAAAAAAAAAAAAACTCCCTATAGGGGGGGAACTGTTATTGGGGGTAGTTCTGTGTGTGATATTCTTGGTCCTATGGAGTGCTAATGCGGTAAATGTCCACTCACACTTGGTAAAAAAAAATGAAAATCCCTACGGTGCAGGTGCCTTGGGTGCAACGGGCCTCTATCTGCCCTGGCCTACAGCCAAGGCCTATTGGGCTATTTGCCTGTTTGGCCTATGGGACCAGGTCGTGGCCTGACCCCACAGGCCGTGTGTTGTTTCAGTCCAGTCCTGCCCAGTACCGCTGTCGTACTAGACCAATCCAGTCCAGTCCTGTCTAGTCAGTCCGCTGGGGGTATATCCCAGTTGCAGTCTGTTTTTTGCTCATTCTTCATTCGCACACTTTGGAGTGCGTGCGTGTTGAGTCTGCGTTGGAGTTGCGTTGTCCCTTCCATCTCCATCTCCATCTCCTTCATCCTTATCTCTTTCGTCTTGATCCTAACAGGCCGCCATCCCGGCGGGTTCATCACACTGGTATCAAAGCAGATGTTTCTCCCTGCTCCCCTCCCCCCCCCACCCCCTTTATTATTTCACACGTAGCTTGAGGTAAAAAACTTGCCACTTAACTTTTATTATGACACCGGCGCACGTTTTTCATCATAACTTCTGCATCTGGTGTCCAAGTGTTTTCATTTTTAGCTTGTTGGAAAGCTCTCGACAAGCTGTTTCCAATGAGTCTGCGAAGCACGACGAACGTGTCCGTGCCCCTTCACGTTCGCGCGAACATGTTCAGGCGAACGTATTTTTTTTTTCGTAAAAAAAAAAAAAAAAACGTTTTACGGTTTTTTGTTTTTAACTTGTGATTGGCTATGAATTTGAATATGACTCCAAGGCAAACGTTGCTTGTATTGTTATTTTACATAATTTATATTGTTTTCGAGTTTTTCTGAGAAATTGTTTTTTTTTTTTTTTTATGTTCGCGTTCGGAGGGTTTGGGGCGCTTGTTCGCGTTCGGGCGAACATGTTTACGTTCGCCTCCGAACGAGAACACGGTGCTACGTAGCAATGAGTGATAGATTGCTAAATTATATGCACTAATTTTGGAGCTACGATCTTTCTAATATCGCGATTGTTTTTCTCATAGCTCAAAAATCACGCGCGCTCGTTCTTTTTACGAGCGTTATTTCTACAGGTCGCGGCTAAAGTCGCATCATATATCGTTGGAAGCGCCTTTGAAAATTTTTTCCAAGAAGTCATCTTTTGCTTAATTTCATCCAACGGATCAGAAGTTATTGGCAAAAAACGGATTTCCCCTTTCTTTCCTCTCTCCCTCCCCGTGATCATTAGAGTGTCAGGTGGCAGCAGTTGAAGACCCCTCTGGCTAGGGGGCTGCTCTACATTGAAGACTATTATTATTATTGTTTTGGCAGATTTGATCCTCTCTGATCAGATCCAATTGCTTCAACAACAGTTGTGTTGAAAATCAAGACCCCCCTAGATAGGGGGCTGCACTACAAGGGGAGAGAGTGAGTTTGGGAGATCAAGATCTCTCCCAAACCCTCTACTTTACAGATCTGATCAGTCTGATCAGATCTTTCTGCCTTGTTGCTTGCTTTGCAATATTTTGAAGACCCCTTCTTCCAAGGGGTAACTTGAAGGCGAAGATCCATTAGATGTTCGTGATTTTTCTGCTCTTGGCTACCCAAGAGCTTGGTATCACCTATCCTTCACTAATCCACTCTCCCACACCCTTTCTCACTCTCATCTCCTCTTTTTTTCATTTCTCACCCCACTTCCCCAATGATCTCTCTTATCCCTCACTCTTCACTCATCTTCCACCGTCTTTTTAACTCCTCTTCTCTTCACTCACCGTCTTTCAATAATCTTTCATTCTCCTCCACACTTTTCTCATCACTTTCTCTCTCATTTTCCCACCCTACTCTCCCCTTTCCCTCCCCCAACTACAACCCCATCATCCCCCCCATCTCCCACTTCAATCTTTTTCTCTTTCTCACCTACTTCTCTCTTTCTTTTGCACTTTTTCATCCCCCTCCCCAACTTCAATTTTTTTTTGTTTTTTTTTTGTTTTTCCTCTTTTTTATTTAAATTCCCTCTTTTCTTCAAAAATTTGAATTCTTTTGTTCTCTACTTCTTTTCTTATTTTTTTGATTATTTTATTTTTATTTTTATTTATTCTGAAAATTCAAAAATTTCCTAGGTTGTTGGATCGAACGTCCGGGACTCCACCTGCCCGTCCGGCATGTCCGACAGGATGTCTGGTCGGACGTCAGACCGGACAGGGTATGTCCGACCTAGCGTAAAAAAAAAAAAAAAAAAAAAAAAAAACATGTGGCTTCCACCTTGCATTAGGTGTATGCCACAAATGTTTTGGATCATTTGGGTCAGTAGAATAAATAATAAAAATCTTCAAAGATTCTAATCCCCACCTATATCTCTCCTATCCCCACCAAAACCCATCGTAACCCCCCCCCCCAAATACCACCCTATCACCAAATGCTCAGAAAAATCTGATACTTTTTGTGGGGGATCTTTAGGGCATGCGCAACACTGTGATTTTTTATTATTATTATTATTATTTTTAATGTCAAAAAGTCGTCGCCTGGAAATCCGGACGACGGGGGTACCTGATGTCCGGGGGAGATGTCCGGTCTCCGGACCATTGGTAACCTAGAATTTTTCTGCGGCACCTCTATATCTGTTTGGGATTTATTTATTTCAGCTCTCGGCGCACATTTTGATCCTGTGGAGGTAACGAAATGTTGCCGAAATTTTCTCTTTTCTCCCTACTTTCTCCCATTTTACTTAGTCATATGTTTTGTCGGCACACCTCGACCTCATGGGGGTAACGAAATGCTTCCATTTTTTTTTTTTAATCCAATACTTAGTTTTTTTTAATCCAATACAGGTAAGTAAGGTTGAGTAGGTGATGACGTGGCAAGGGATACGCTGGGGATATTGGCGTGACACATACCTCTTTGGCGAGAAGACATTGTCGGGGATTGCTGACGAAGTACAAATTCACTGGCAAGAAGATCTGACCGGAGCAGCTGACGAAGTACAGGCTCTATTGGCGAGAAGACATCTCTACGAGGGTGCTGACGTGGCAGTAGGGATCGCATCAAGGGATACCGCACGCCAGCCAAGATCGCGATAGTGACGTGGCATCGCGATTCCCTGCTGACGTGGCACACATCGTGCTGCGTCTGAAGACCTTGTTGATTGCTGATGTGACACTCCTTGTGTTGCTGACACGACAGGGTCTACTACAGATGCTGACGTGGCCTGGAGAAAATATTAATTGCTGACGTGGCACGAGCAGGTCATCACACTTGTCTCATGAGGTGGTGTCTACTGCTGACGTGGCATTGAACTCCTTGGCTAACGAGGCATAATCTGACTGGCTGGAACGACGACGGTATCTCACTTGACGTTTGGAAGAGGCATGTGGCGAGGATCGGACTACACATTTGCTAATGTGGCATCCCATTATTGACAGACTGGACAGAGTGCTGACGTGGCAACATTGCTATGTTGGCACTCCAGGGATGACACGTGGCAGGTAGGATACTGCCAAGTAAGAGGGGCACTCTAAAGACGACGGCGATACAGCTGACTGGACAAATTACACAGCTGTAGTGCCAGCTATTAGGGGGAGTGTGTGATCGCACTGACATCAAGAAGACACAGCAAACTGACGAAGAGTGCTAACAAATTATTTTGAGATTGTTGTTGGCATGCTTACCTGTGGTTGCTGTGTGTGGTGTTTGCGTACTTACTGTGTGTTGTCTCTGATCACATGGGCCTGACGCGATACCTGTACACTCTTGTTTAGGACGTTATCACACACGGACCGACAAAGAACAACAGCAGTTAGAAAATATAAATAA
The DNA here is from genome assembly GCA_003427395.1 of Chara braunii. NCBI lineage: Eukaryota > Viridiplantae > Streptophyta > Charophyceae > Charales > Characeae > Chara > Chara braunii. The sequence continues at coordinate 1,143,288 of BFEA01000202.1, read as the reverse complement.
TTGTATCTGATTCTTTTTCTTCGGTTCTTTGAAATCTTGTTGTAGATCAGTGCGGCCGTGAAATTTATTACTGTTAATTAAGTATTTATTGTGCGGCAGACGCACATCACGATGTCTTTCCTCTGGAATTCTCTGAAATTGTCGGTGCTCACACGTTTCATCCCACTTCTTTTCTACCCAGTCTCACTCATGTTTGCTGTGGATGAGGAGACTCCTGACCCCCGAACTAAGCAGCAAGTGAAAGAGCGAAAACGAGTTTTGATTGCCCGTCTGGACAGATTGATTTTTGAACTTCATGACACGGGTGCTGAGGTTGAGGCCCATGTCAGGGGCCTGTTCGATTTAAGAGCATTACATGATGTTATTGAATCGGCAGTGACAGGCACCGACGTCATTCAGATTCAGGATATACTAGTCAAGTGTTGTCAGACACTTGATAGGTATGTCATGGATCAGTTCTCCAAGCTTGTTGAACAGAAAGAAGAAGGAGAAAAGATGGTGTATGAAGTCGGTACTACGTGCTCGAAAATGTTCAGTCGGTGGGTGTTTGGGGTGGTTTGGTAGGTCGGTGCTTAGAGTGGCTCGGTGGGTTCTACGTGCTTGAAGTCGGTGCTTTGGAGTGGTTTGATATACAAGTCAAGTGTTGTCAGAAAGAAAAGGTTGGAGCGGCTCGGTCGGTACTACGCGCTCGAAAATGATCGGTCGGTGGGTGTTTGGAGTGGCTTGGTAGGTCGGTGCTTGGAGTGGCTCGGTGGGTTCGAGTCGCTCGGTCGGTACGTGCTTGGAGTCGTTGGGTCAGTAGGTGCTTGAAGTGGCGGGGTGGATAGGTGCTTCGAGTGGCTTGGTGCGTTGGTGCTTGGAGTGGCTCGTTGGGAAGGTGCTGGGAGTGGCTCGGTGGGTAGGTGCTCGGAGTGGCTTGGCGGGTAGGTGCTTGGAGTGGCTCGGTTGGTAGGTGCTTGGTGTGGCTCGGTCGATAGGTTATGGGAGTGGCTTAAGTTACTTGGAGTGCTTCGGTCGGTAGGTGCTTGGAGTGGCTCGGTCGATTGGTCATTGGAATGGCTCAGTCGATATAGGTGCTTGGAGAGGCTCCATCTGTATAGGTGCTTGCAGTAGCCCTGTCGGTATAGGTGTTTGGAGTGGCTCGCATGGTATACGTGCTTGGAGTGGCTCGAGTGGTATAACTGCTTGGAGTAGCATGGTCGGTAGGTGCTTGGAGTGGCTCGGTCGGTAGGTGTTTGGAGTGGCTCG
>BFEA01000202.1:1055430-1069973 GCA_003427395.1 Chara braunii | reverse complement strand
CAATCAATCAATCAATCAATCAATCAATCAATAAAAAAAATCAATCAATCAATCAATCAATCAATCAATCAATCAATCAATCATCAATCAATCAATCAATCACCAATCAATCAATCAATCAATCAATCAATCAATCAATCAATCAATCGATTGTGTTGTTTTTTTCATTTTCTCGAAACCCTAGCACCCTCCCCAAACGAACAATTTTCTTTTTCTTATTTTTTACTTCGGGGGGTTAGCCCCCGGCATGCACCCCCCCCCCCAACCCCGTCACATGTCAGAACAACCCCGGGAAGGTGGCCGAAACGACTCGTACGACCATACGTACGGCCGCCTGGGGGCCCGTACGTACGACAGTATAGGCCGTACGGACACCCCGTATTTGTAAGGGGTGTTACACAGGCTTAGTGAATGTGGACGAACTTAGGAGGGGGATTCGAGTTTTTGTGAAACAGAAGAAGAGCTAGGGCAAGTGGGACTGTAGTGGGGAAAGGACGGGGGTGGAAGGGGCTCACAAGCGGTTATCGGGTAGCTGAAAATTCAGTAATGAAAATTCTGAAGTGAGAGTTTTGGGCAGTTTGAAAATCCTGAATGGTCCTGGAGTGGTGAAAGGTCCGAAGACCCTGAAAACCACCTGTTTAGGCAGGCTGCATCCTGAAGTGGTGAAGGTTGTCCTGAAGTGGTCAAGTAAAGAGTTTTGGGCAGTCTGAAAATCTTGAATGGTCCTGAAGTGGTGAAAGGTCTGAAGACCATGAAAACCACCCTTCACCACTTGAGGATGCAGCCTGCCTAAACAAGTGGTTTCCAGGGTCTTCGGAGCTTTCACCACTTCAGGACCACTCGCCCTCCTTCTCGCTGCGCCAAGGCCTTCCGACCTCCCCTCGTCGCAATTGGCTCCCTTGGCTCCAGATCTCTTAGCCTCTTGCTTCCCCGCCTCCTATCGACCCTGGGTTCTGGCCTGCCTGGTCGTCGAAATGCCTCCCTCAACTGAGCCCGACAATCCTCCCAGTCACATGCCCGATCCCGGATTTGCTTCGCCAGTGGCCGCTCCGCCCCTCTGGTCCAAATGAGTAGGGTCTGCATCCACTCATCCCTCTGAACCCCCTGATCACTCATATACTGCTCATATGTTGGGATGAATTCCTCTGCATTCCCTTCCTCCAAGCGGATAGGTAGCCCATCGTGCCCCACACGCGAAGCCCTCAATCTCTGCATCCTTGCCTCTACCTCTGGCCAAGTCAACGCCTCCTCCATAATTTGTGCGACAGACTTCTCAAACCTCCCAATCCCTCTCAAATGTTGTATCCTCTCAGATACGTCCCATCCTCTCTGGGTCGCATGATCTCGGTAGACGTCTAGGAAGAGCTCGATGTTGTCGTCATCAAATACGGGTGTAGGCTCTCTCCTGAAGGGCCCATGCCGCTCTCCCCCTCTGGATGCCCCGAGAGGTCTCTGTCGTGGCCGCGTGTCCCTCCCGCCCCTCTGCATGGCTGTCTTCAAGAAGTCAGACCTGCACGTCAGGCGGAAAGAAACAAACAGGCACACAACAGGGTCAGCATACAGGCTCGACAGCCTTAGAGCAAACGCACACCCAATCTCAGACACACCAAGCCCCTCCTTCTTTCTATCCAGCCTAGCCATGATCTGCGATACTCAGAACGAGGGTTCATTTAGAAAGGGATTGTGGCTTTACCTATTCCCTGGCCACAAACTTCTTTAGTCTTGTCCCGGATACCCAGTCTTTCCATTCCATTCCACTCAGCTCCTCGATCTGGTAAGCCCCAAATTCCCCGCACCGCGCAATCCTGTAGGGCCCCAACCACCTTTTGTTGAGCTTCCTCGACCACTGCTTCTCCAGGGAAGAGTCGTAGAGTAGTACGATATCTCTAACTGCCAAAGGCTCCTTCCGCACTCGCGCCATCTGATCCCACCGCATCTTATCCTCCATTCGACTCCTCTCTACATGCTTGGAGGCCTCTCGTACCCTTTCCTCAGCCGCGCCCACCTGCCGTGCCCGAATATCGAGCAACTCTTCAAACGACAGGTTCGTCTCCAAGTCCTGGCGCCTCCATGTCTTCAAGAAGCTCTCGATGGGGAAGGTGGCATGCCTTCCATACCATAGAGTGGCAGGTGCGTACCTGGTAGTCCTCTTTACTGTGACATTCTCCACGAAAAAGGCCGCTCGTAGAAACTTTGGCCACTGGCCGAGTCTACCTTCCGTCCATGTCCTCTTTCCACAGGTGCATTGGCCTGAGGATGTGCAGCGGTGGTATAGTTCGCTACCACGCCATATCCTGCTAGCAGGGTCTGCACCTCATTACAGGTGAACTTGGACCCCCGATCCATCACGAACTCTTTGACGAAAGGGTAGCGCAAGTAATATTCTTCGATACATTTGGCTAAAATTGGGCCGGTCTTCGTGCGAATAGCTCGCTCGTCCACAAACCCAGTGAGGCTGTCCCGTGCATCGAAGATATAGTTACACCCATTCTCCGCGACTGGCATGAAGAGTAGGTCCAGATGTACAACTGCGCCTACCTCCCTCTCCAACCTTGGGTGTAAGGGCTCCCCCGGCCTTTGCGCCGACCTCTCTTGGCAAGGGACACAGGATTGGCAGTACTTGATGACCATGTTCAGCATTCCTTCCCAGTGGTCTAGTTCACTTATCTTCGCACATGTGGCACTTATCCCCCTGTGCCCTCCTGCTATACCATCATGCAATGCCGCTATAATGTCGATTTGCCGGTTCCTCCCACATACAATCCGCTTGGGATTCCCGACTTGTCGTTTTATGAACAAATGGCCATCCCTCACCATATAGAGATGCCTCGTCTTCTGAGCTATAACACTTGCATCCCTGCCCCTCATTTCACAAGATAAGAGTAGGCCTAGCTCAAGATAGATCCCATCATACTCTTCTGCCCGAAATGCCTCCTTAATCTCCCCTTTTTCGAACTCATCGTCCTGACTCTCAAGAACGAGGTCCTCACCCTCCACTGGACTTAAGGAGTTTTTCGGTCGAAGTCCCCTTGCAGAAGCGTATTCGTGAGCAGATACATCCCTCCCATTAACTGCTCATGCTCCTCTACCTGAGTAGGGCCCTCCTCTATCGTTCTCACCTCCTCCACCAACCCGTGCGTACCTGCTAACGCCAGTTTCATCATCCAGCGAACGTCCTTGCCTCCCCATGGATCTTCCTCCTGAAATGGCTTGAGGACTAAATCAGCCTTATGCTCATACCCTCTAGGCGCTATCCATAAGGGGTGGCTGACACAGCTAGGCACTTGTAATGACCACTTGTTTATACGGAGGCGGACGTTTTCTTCCTGATCCAAGAACCCAAATCAACTGGTGGAGTATCTTCAGTCGACTCCTGATTTAAGTTGTCCCAGTTAACACGGCTTAGGCCATCGGCCCTGTTCTTGTTCCCTGGGATCCTTTCCAACTCAAAGTTAAACATTCAAATGTACGTCAACCATCGAGCGACGGTTGGGTCAGATGGAGTATAACTCTTCAGGGAACAGGCAAGTGTCGTGGGGTCTACCCTCAATATGAACCTCCTGCCGAAGACATAATTCCGGAAGATCCTTAGGCAATGGGGTACCGCAAGCGTCTCCTTCTTAAACTGAGAGTAGTTCCTCTCAGTCGTATTAAGAGTTCGACTTTTAAACCTTAGCGACCTCTCCTTGCCTTCAGCATCTGCCTGAAGTAATACTCCTCCCAAGGCAGTCGGCCTAGCGTCCGTCTCGATGATGAAAGGTTTTTCCTCAGTACCTTCATAGTTAGGCGCCCCCAGTACTAATCCTCCTTCCTTGAATTCCCCCTTCATCTGGGTCACCGCTTCTTCCTGGTCTTCACCCTAGACCCATTCCTGGTCCTGGCACACCAGTTTCTTTAAATGCTCGGTCTTGGCGGCGAAGTCTTTCACGAAGCTCCTCCAAAATCCGCAGGTGCCAAGAAAACTTCTCACATCCGTTATGGAGTGAAAAGGCACTGACCACTCTAGGATTTTGTCTGTCTTCTTCACATCTGGCCTCCGACCGTTCTCATTACAGACAAAACCCAGAATGGTAGCTTCTTTAATGAAGTGCTTGGATTTTGGCCCACTCGCAGTAAGGTTGTACTCCTCTAACATGCCCAAGACTCGATCGAGGTCCTGGATATGCTTTCAGACAAAACACCTTACTCCGGGCATTACTTTGTCCTCCTCTTTCTCCTTTGGGCCTTTGACCGCCAAGTCATCAATGTAGGGCTGAGTGATGTGTGGACTGACTGTTTGCATGACCCTGACCATGTGTCGTTGCACCATTGCCACTGCATTAGTCCAACCCTGAGGGGCCACATTCATATGAATCAGCCCCCTTGGCGTGTGCATCGCCGTCACTGGCGTATCAGGCGGGTATACAGGAAACTGGTCATACCCAGAATAAAGGTCTATAAGCGAAATTATAGGCCTCCCTGCGCATGATTCTGACAATGCATCTGCATTCGGCAGGCCTCCTGCATCTCGCACTGTCATCGCATTCAACTGCTGCAAGTCCTGTACCCACCGTAGCGTCCCGTTTGGCTTAATAAAACAGAACCAAGGGGACGCATATGGCCCACTAGAGTAGCCAGCAACATGCGTGCGCATCCTACCATCCAGATAGTCCACCATCATTTTCTCCTCATCAGGATTCGGGTATCGCGCGCCCCTTAGATTCCAAGGTTCGCGGGGGATGGTGTGGATCCGAATCATCGGAATTTTGTCCACATCCAACCTTCCACGCTGATCATCATTAAAAGCATATGCGCGATGCCTCTTCTTCATTAGCTGCACCATCAAAGCCTTCTCTTGGGGTGAAAGGAAACCCGACTCTCCAACTATCAGCTTCCCTCCATTTTCCTCGTTGATACGGCATGAATCATTTAGCGCCTGCTCTCGCATACGCCGTATCAACCCTTGTTCCCGCTCATAATAAACCTCCTCATCTTCTGTAACAAGCACAGGAACAGGGCGGCACTTCTTATCTACCGTCTTGTACCACCTTTGGGCGCCCTGCTTAAGCCATCCCCTAAAAAAGGTCGGTTTGTTGTTTGTGCCTGCGCCATCGCAGGCCCTCCGATAGATCAACTTCGCTTCTCCCACTTGTGGGCATTCCAAAACCTGCTCCCGCAATGCCTTGATCGCCTATGGGTCTGCCATCTCATGTGCCGCCACGATCTCCATAGCCTTGTTTACATCTGTAAGACTAAGTGACAGCATCTCAGCCCCACCTTCCTTCTCGGGTTCCTCCCAAAGCTTCCGCCGCTCATTCTCTGACTCTACATAAGTGAATGAGTCGGGATTAGGCCTATTCCGCTCGCTCCCTGGCCCCGTGTTTCGGCAGGTGATAACTTCGTAGTTCCCATAGGCCGGATCACTCAGGAGTAGTACCATCGTCTCATCGTGCTTATTGAAGATCAAGGTCTCCGTCCTACACATGAAAGATCTACCCAGGAGGATAGGGCGGTCGACGTCCGGCATGACGAAGAAACAGGTCCTCGCCCGCACCTTGCCAATCTCTATAATTACATTAGATGCGTGCCACAAAAAACTGCCTTGCAATTCACCCCATGCAGTACGCCATGATCTGCACGGTCGATCTCCAGACCAAGCATGAGAGCATCCCTTTCTCAGATGATGTTCATCTCGGCACCCGTATCCATCATCGCAACACACTTCTTCTCTTTCACCACCAAGTCCACCAACCCGCATGCCGCACACTTCCAGTCCATCCTAGTTCCAGCTTGCGTCCATCCTACCTCCCTAGGCAGGATTGCACTCAGATGGACGTTGGGTACTAACCTTCGAGACAATCGTCCTTTTAGTCCATCTCGAAGTCTTGGGGCGGACGCCAAAATGTCTTTTAGGTTCATAAGGTCATTGTGACCTTCAAGGAGCCTGCCCACCATCCTCTCTACATCAAAGCCTTCCTCTAACCTGACTGCGTACTTCCTCTTCTTAGGCACGCTGTCCTGTGGACTTGGCTCAGCTTCCTCCTGGGCCCCTGTCCTTTGGGCTCTTTGCTCTGTCCGCCGATCCTCCTCTTGACAGAGCCTCTCATCCTCCGTATCCTCCTCCTCCTCTTCTCCTTCCTCCGGGACCTCAACCACTTCTTTCCTACGCTCAGGCTCAAGTCTCTTTTGAGGAGGCGCCTGACTCGGCGCCTGACTAGGGCCAAGCTTACTCTGGCTCCTGGTTTGTGCCGCTTGCGGCGCCCGTCCATGTGGCGTAGGTGGCTTGAATGTCATTCCTGACCTAGGGCCCGACCCTACCGTCGCGACCCCGGGATAGCTTTGCTGCCCCGATGCTGGTCCTGGCTCGGACTCATAGAGGAAGACATTGGGAAGGTCGGCCTTCCATCCTTGAACTTCATCACACAATTCCTTTAGCCTTTGCTGGTACCTTCCCAGCTTTCCCAGCAGGTCTTTCATTTTCTCCAAGGTAGTTGTGGTTGATTCTCCCACCCTCTGGGAGTCCTCGTCATCCGACTCAACGACTATTGGTTCTTCTTTTATAGTCCCAGCCTTTAGTCGCTGAGTCACCTCCTCACTCTCCCCCGTGACCTCTTCAATCCTCACGGGCGGGTCCTCCCTCTCTTGCCATAGCCTGAACATTGCCGGGGGCGCCGGCCCTGCCGTTGCCCGCCTTTGAGCTTCCTGTCTAACCCCACCTGGGATCTTTGGATCAATATACTTCCCAAATTTATCATATATGTCCCCATCCATATTTGTGGAGATTAGGCCCGCGAGCTCGTTGTCCCGCCGCTGTTGGCAAAACCGAATGCTGTGGCCTACAACGCCACAATGCCGGCAGGTGGCACTTCGCCAATCAAAGCAGGGCCTCCCATACCCTTGGCCTCCTTCCTGACTGCCTTGGTTACCTTGGCTCTGGCCTCCTTGGCCATTCCATCCACCACCACGTCCCCCACCGTTCCGTCCCCGACCGCCACTTCCCCGACCTCCTTGTCCCCGACCACCATTGCCTTGTCTTCCCTGCCCTTGAGCTCCTTGCCCTTGAGCTCCCCCTCCTGCCACGCTAGCCTGCGAAGCTTGCTGCGAGGTAGGGGGCTGGGCCGCGAACTGACCCTGGGTCGCTGGGAAACTTGGCGGCCCTAGGCTCGCTGATGGGCCCGAATATGGGACTATCTGTCCTGAATGGGCTTGGCCCGTTCCGCACGAGTTGAAGTGATTACAACTAGGCCAGGGTGCCTTTTGGCAATACGGCACCCAATGTCCATAGGCTGGCGGCAGCCCCATCTGTGAGGGCCCTGCTGACGTACGTGCTGTTGTGGCGGCAGCCGGTGGGGCAGCGATTGCTTGCTGGATCTGTCCCTTCCCTGAGCCTTGACCTCCTAGCAACAAGTTACGCTGCTTGCGCTGGGCCTTGGTAAGCACTTGTGATCCCGTCTCCTCCTCACCGTAGTCCTCCTGCCTGGTACCTTCATCCCCTGCCTCCTTCCCTCGACTTTGGACTATGGTCACCACCTTTTTCTGCACCTCGGCGTCCTGCCCATAGCCTAACTCTGCAAGCACGTCGGTAACAATCCTTTTTACCCCTGGGGTCCCAGATGCGGTAGCATCCCTTTCCTTCCTTTTCCTTCTCTGCAAGCGCATCTGGTGCTGCTCTACCTGGTCCAGGCTCGAATCCGCTACTCCCTTATCAATAGTGGCCCAGGTAAGCTTCACACTGCCCCCTCCATGACTCGTCAGCTCAGAGGCTTTTGACGCCGTGAGCAGTCCCAGAAAGATGGCACATTGCGCCTCTTCTGAGATCCCATGAACTTTCCTCGCCCTTTTCTTGAATTCTTGTACAAATGCCCCTATCGTAGTGAAGTCATCTTTGTTCATGGCCTCGAGGTCCGTGGTGGTTAGCAACCCATCACCCAACCGGTACTTGCGCTGCATGCCCTCTCTGAACCTTGCCCAGCTACCGTGGGCGGCATCCACAACCTTTCCCACTTCTTGATGATGCCTGTGAAGTACGTATTTCAGAATTCGCTGGAACTTCACCTCATCCGACAAACCCACCATCTCTTGCTCCACCAGATCCAGGCAGTCTGAAACTCTCTCTCCACTGAAGTGGAAGGTATCAATCTTTGGGACATTGCTAGACCTTTTCTCATGCCTATCAATGGCCGCAATAAGGTCCTCCAATATCAGGGCCCTTCCCGCACTATCCACTACGTCAGTGGGTTTCGGCATCTTGACAGACGTCTCTTTCTGCCTTCCTGTAAGAGAAAACAAACACTCGTCTACTCAGTATGCTATCTTGGCGAGATCTCTACCGCACATCCTACCTAGTCCCCCCTCACGATGTCTGTCTAGGTCAGGTAGGCTATCCCTCATAGTTGGGTAGGCAACCAACCCGTTCAAGAGTCACTAGATTTTCCTCAATCGTTTTTAGTCATATACAACTTATTACCTACTCTCATTTTTTCTTCCTATGCCTACATCCATCTCACTCTCATACCCGGATGTCGTTCCATCAGGGACAACAGTAGGCCTCCGTTATCCCCGGCAACGGCGCCACCTGTCGCTCGCATCGGTCCGGCATCGCACAAGGCAGCGCGGGACCCTCCCGGCCGCGTCACGCAGGAGTTAGTTTGTATCCTCGTCGCAAATGTACATGGAGCTTCCGCAGGCCACTCCGGCCGCGTGCGCCAGCCATACCTTTCGCGAGCCCCTACGACAGGACAGGGCCTACGCGAGGCACCACTTACCTCCACCTTACGGGAGTTGTCACCTCCCTTTGGTGGGCGTATCCCCGCCGAGCTACCAGTCCACAGTACGAAAGCTGATCAGTTGCAATCGCAGAGGCGGGCCAGCCGAGGGCGTTTCTCGTTCGCTGTAGCATAGGGCGTACGCGCGGTTTTACGCCTCTATCGGACCCGTACGCGAACCGACATCTTGGGGGGCTGGGGTCCCAAGCGCGGCTCATCGCCGGTCGACTAGGACGTATCCCACTACCACGCATACACCACACTACAAACACAAAAATAAAATACACACACACACACATCAAACAACGCGACAACACTCCTAGTCCCTTCAGTAGTCGTCCCATAACTCTCCGACGCGGAAATCGGATAGGCGTCGCGCACAAGACTTGGTAAAAACCGCGCGGACGCAGGGCCTACTCATATCGACTCGCGATGCAAGCGTATGCAAGCGGTCGCAGTGATGGCATACTATGCAGTACCCATGTTCGTGCGGTCCTCGTTAATCTCGAGGGTCGTTTTCGACACTCAAGTGTCGGCTGACACGCGTCTTGAGGGTTAATCCCTCGACGCTGGACAACCGCCAAGTGCGGTTGAAAACCATACCCTCTTGTGCACCCTGCGGAGAGTGGGTGGTACACAGGTTCGTACCTGTAGTGGCAATCATCCCGTATTGCCCTGGAGACCAGTTCCATCATCTAGGGCCTGGAAAGAGGTCAAGGGGTTTGACTTTGACGGCTGCCACGGACTACAACGTCCAACCATGATAACTCTAAAAAGCAGAACTAGGCCGAAGGCCTCCCTATACCAAAATCACTACCTTGGGTAACTTTTTCGCTTGGCACCAGCGGCCTATACCGATCCTGAACACTCATGCATATGTACGAATCTCTTGATCCCATAACTCTAGACACTACGACGGCGAAACGTCGCGCGCAAGACTTTGGTATAAAGTTGCGCAGTTGCAAGCCTGTCCTACACCAACCGGTGATGCTAGTCATACGCGGTAATCGCAGTTCCGGCCTCGCGATATTGAATGGTTGAAGGAATATATCGTGAGGGGTTACCCTTCATGATATTAACGGCTGAAGGACATGTCGTTCAACCCTCGTGACATTTCGGCCCTCAAGGTTGGGTGTCTTAACGAGCAGGGCATATAGGCTCTGCGCGAGGGAAGGCCCCTTCTCTGCAGAGCCTAGGGCTTGGGGTGTCCTGGACAAGGACCTTGAATCCCGGCCCGGGACCAACGTCCGACTAAGAACTCAGAAGAAGTGTATAATCAAGAGGCGGGGGCTTTTTGCCAACCTCAGCACCTATTTAACCCTTAATACGCTGACCCCTTGGGCCATGCGGACTTCCAACATAGGTACACACATGTATATATATACAAGGGGATAAGTATGTGACGATCACTTCTCACAATCACAGTGGGCCTCCTCACAACCACATGTATATGTGTGATCGCAGGCAGTCAAATCCAGAGTCCGAACCACAGAACATACTTGCAATCACATCAAAGAATCAAACAAGGTCCTTGCACTACACGGAGGCAACCGACCTGCTATCAGTGATAACAGAAGGTGATCCTCGTGGGATCAAAGCAGAATCTAGTCCAAGTCCTGAATCAGATCGATCAAACTGGCCTGTAACACAAGACAGGTCAACGCCCAAGACTAACCCTATAAGTCTTATGGGGATTAGTCTCCATATCATGGTCTCACCCAGGCTCCTGCTAGTTAACTATGTGTAGATCCACCTCTAAGGCAGTGTCAAAGAAAGGTAGGCTCATGGCAGAATCTCCCCCATTCGTGATAGATTACTAAACTTGCCACCTGTCAAAATGTAATCTAACTCCACTAAACTAAGAAAATTTCGGCAGCGCTTCCCGTGGGAAAAGTGTCTTTCCAAATTTTATTTAAGTCTAAACAAGAAAACAATAATAGTTCTTGACTGTCCAAAGTCAAATTTTGTTTAACTCCCTGAATTAGCAAAACATTGGGCAGCACTCCCTTTAGGAAATGAGATTTCTCAGATTCTTACTAAGGCATGTATAAAAATTCAGACAAGTTTGAACTTTGGAAAGTCAAAATTTGACTAACTCCTTGGATTTGCAAAAATTTCGGTAGTGTTTTCCGTAGGAAAACTGGCTTACCAAGATTTATACAAGCCCAAGTATAATAAATGATATCAGAAAATGCAAAAATTGATCCAAGTACAAAAACTATCACAGAAAATGCAGGAACTGAATCTAACTCCTATCGCTCTAGCACGTGGCGAGCCACTAAAGCAACTACCTATCAACCTGAAACTCAGACTAGGTAGTAATCTCACTCAGCCACATGTAAGTCAAACCACAAAGGTAAGTACTCTCACCAACCCAAATTACCTTTAGCAAACAATAGTTCATAGTCTTTCAATGATTTAACCCTTTATACCCTGCTTACATAGGGCATTGAAATTGGTCATTCGTCTTAGAAACAATGCCAACTCTCTGCCTTAGTTATACACGAATAGGTTGCACAACTACTTTTCTCTTCATTGGGCATATGACTAAGTCATTCGTCTTAGAAGCAATGCTCAGTCGCCCTGAACTGTTTAAATAGCCAAGTTATATATAGTTCTCTGAACTTAACCTTCGAAAGTGAGCGTAGGGTTGAGCCATTCGTCTTAGAAACAATGCCCAGTCTGCCCAAGTTACCTTCAGTTATAACTCTTAATTATACTCTCTTAGTTTGTAATAAGGCTATGGTCAGACCATTTGTCTTAGAAACAATGTCTGGCTAGCCTTGTTCTCATATATGTATGTAGACTTTATAGAGAATCTTATTCCTTTGTTCTCGTTATAGTCTTGTGGCCTCAGACTTAGACCATTCGTCTTAGAAACAATGTCTAGTCCTTTGGCCTGAACCTCCCTGAAAATGAAACAACCAAGGAGAGTTGAGTCATTTGTCTTATAAACAATGCTCACCCCCCCTTTTTTCAGCACAAAAAAACAGAGTACTTTGGGTCAAGACCCAGAGACTGTTAAGAAACCACCCAAAATAAACAGCAACTAGACCATTCGTCTTAGAAACAATGTTTGGCCCTTAAACTCAAGCAATCAATACCCCACAATATAAGTAGTCAGGCCATTCATCTTAGAAACAATGTCTGGCACAATTAAATAAACACAGCAACCAAGTCATTCGTCTTAGAAACAATGCTTGGTCCTTCAAAAAACAGAACAAAACACAGCAGTCAGACCATTCATCTTAAAAACAATGCCTGACCCTATAAGACCCGTTCAAGCGCAAGCAAAACCGCCTTCCTCCCAACCTTCCCCCTGATGCAACCCCATGTGACAATCTGCTTTCAGGCAAACAAAGAATTGAAACTGCCTTTGTACATACATTCCTTTACTTAGTCTGATTTATATCCTGAAGGTCAACCCAAAGTCAAAGTAGGGTTGCATACAACATACTCAGCCAATACATGGGGAGATGTATGGATAGGGGTTATACTGGGTTTATAAAGGACAACAATGATTACCTCTGAGTTCCCTGTCTCCAGAACTCCTCCTAAGTTCCGGCAGAGCTCCCGCAATCGGTGGGTGGACTCCCCACAGAGTCTTGCTACGGTCCTACGGGTTGCAATCCCGCCCGCCGCCTTCCTCTCAGATCAGGACTAGACTTAGAGTAAGAAGGGCAGAAGGAGAATAGTTTGAGACTCTCAGATACAAGAGGGGTGCACTCAGACTCGCAGGAGAGGGCCTTGATACCTTGGATCGCCTGAGGGCCCCGCAATGGCAGCCAAGTGTAACAACTCGGTCAACTTGGAGTCAAACTGCCGAATCCAACCCTCCTGACGAACTCCCAAATTGCAGCAACAACCCCTTCTGTCCACCACCTCTCCAAACTGCCGCAGTGACCTCCCTCCACCACCCAATCACCCTCGCTTTCCTTGGCAAAGTTGCAACTACGCAGCCTTAGTTAAAAGCACTTGACGCAATGCGCGCCTCGTATGCACCTTCGAGTATCGCAAGTACTGCCAAGTGTGCAGTAAGGCACAACAAAGCTGCAGCTTAGCGCAGCAACCCAACAATTACACAGCGGCCCATATGATCGTCATTAGTCACACTAATCCACAGTAAGCACAGCGGCTGCTGTGGCAAATACATAGCCGAGGTAGTCAGTGGGGCGTACAGTGATCAGTATGACGCTCCCAAAAGAGCTCCAAGCTCGGTAAGGCACAGAAGAAGGACGCAGCGAGGCCAAGACCTTGACTCAGAGCAGGGAACATGACACCAAACAGTTGCCCGCCTCTTTCCCAGCTACGGCGACTAATGTGTGTAAGTCCAACCTTCCCACCGAGTTTGTTTTGTAGGCATCTGTCCCCTCCTTGCAGTCCAATCACTTTCCCCGAGCTGTCGCAGCAGCTTCCTCCCAGGATGTCGTGGTCTTACAGCCCAAAAAAACCATAGCCAGTCAGCGCAGCAGCCTACACTCAACCCAGCAACTGCTCTAGCAGACATCGGGGTTAAAACGAACTGCAGAACGTCTGGCTATTGGAGCTGGAAGAGCACCTCAGTGGCCAGAATGCACAGTAATGGTCGGTGTCGGCAGCAGCCTTCCTTGCAGCCTGGCCACTCCTCCCCGTAACCTATCTGAACAGCGGCCGTTTCTGTTGTAGGCACAACGCGCTTCAGGAGCACAGTGTCACCCAGTGATCACAGCAGTCCATAGTAGAAATGCAACAGTTCACACGATAGTCAGAGGCACAACGATCCGCAGTCAACACAGCCACTCCGCAGTGCTCTGGAGCCCGACCTGCATAGGCTATAGTTCAAAACAGAGGCCGTGGATCCGGAGCATAGCTCTCCTTCTCTTTCTCTCCGGGGTGGAGCAACAAGGTGATTTTAACTGGCCACACGATGTAATATGTCAGCCTCCAGAAAACTCTGCAGCTTCTACAACCCGCTCTCCATCACCCGACTTCCAAAGTGGGGCAGCGTTCCATACAGTGAGCGAGCTCCCATCCTCTGCAATACACTTGCTGCTACTCAACTTAGTACAGCGAGCTGCATCCTGGCCAGGTAGACGGGTCTTCTAGTCCTGTAGCTGACCTGTCGTTGCACAGGCTTAACAAAATGAACGACATATAGCCCAGTAGACAGATCTGCAGTCCCTACGGTTGGTCTATTATAATCTTGTTCGATGAGCCCGGGCACTACGTCGGCCGACACCTAAGCTCCAGACACTTCCGCTCGCTTACCTCGCCACACACAGTCCTTGCTGAATTCATTCCAAGGCACCTGCGCTACCCGTCAATGTTGCCTCAGCCAAATCTTCATGTGACAGGTATGTAGGAACCTGCGGCTGTTTATTGACTGTCGGCCGCTGGGTATAGCACACAATCACACTCGGACACTCGTACGGAAGCAAACGGCTCACCCCCAGTGTCGTACACAATCACCCACTACATCAAAGAGGAAGTTCCCGGTCTGCCCCTCTTCTTGTAGCCATTCAACAGGCTAAAGGTCTTGGTCGCTAACAAGCCCAGGAAAACAAGTCACTCTACTGACTAAGGGAGGTCATGCACTCAGAGAGGTAGCCCTTCCTCGATAGACTGCGCTTGACACTGGTCAGTAGACAACCCCTAGGCCTGGGAAGTGAAACAGTTTTCACCTTTGGTAGCAGCCAATGCAGATCCCAGGGGTCGATCCCTTGACCTCAGCTTACCTGTGTACAGTATCTGCACAGTTCCCTGGAGTTGAACCCGTGACCTGCACGATAGCCAGTGGTAAGTAGGTCGCCGTAGGTTGTA
>BFEA01000202.1:1033281-1047191 GCA_003427395.1 Chara braunii | reverse complement strand
TGCCACAGCGACTTGTGCAAGGAGGTCTGCAGATGAGCCCGGAGGACGCAGTGGGCAAGAGAGGAGGAGTTAGCATAGCAATAGGTTAGAGGCAGACATAGCTGCCATAGCTGTAGTTAGTAGTGAGTGTGTGTGTGTGTTCGAGTGTTAGAGTGATGCGTGTGGGATATCCAGGGTGATCCAGTGTATGTGAACAGTGAGATGTTTGGGCGCTCAAGTCGCCATAGCCAATTGAGAGTGAACTCGTATCTGAAAGCCATATCTCTGAGTTTTGAGTGGGCGCATGTCGCCAGTATGCTGCGCTGCTGTTTACATGCATGAAAAGGGTGTTTGAGAACGAGTCTGATTGCAGAAGGCCCTCCCTGCCGCGAACCGGGCATGTGAAACGGAAACGACTCTTCCGTTGTACCCCCGGGAAGATTCACTCCTTCCCAATAGTAGCCGCAACCCCTCTTTACGGACGAAGCTCCTGACAGGCAGGTAGGTTCGGTCTCTTCCCCCTCTCTCAGGGCGCAACTAGATTCTCCCTAGCAAAAAACTACAACCTCTCCTTCGAATCCAGCTTCACTATCCAATCTTTACCACGTCGTAATCCTCAGTATCAACCTCTTCTTTACTAACTCTATACTAAAACTAACAATAGATTCGAATTCGCCCAGCCTAGAAACTCCAGAATCCCATCGTTAGCCATATGTCCTCATCAAGAGACAAGCGAGTCATGCTTATCTTATCTTTCTCGTTCTTGCCTCCCCAGTAGCTCCTCGCGGCTCCCGGCGCTCATACCAAACTAACCGCTATCCTAACACTACAACTGACCACACCACGCCACTCGCCATACCTAAATCCCTTAGGACCGCCCTTTCCCTCATCAAAACCCACGAACTATCGAGTGCGCTATCCTCCCTTCGCTGCGCCCGAACCCGCTATTCCGCCATCTCTACTCGAATGCACACAGTGTGCTTAGCCGTTCGGGTTCACCCACCTCACTCCCCGAATCTTCTTTTACCGCCTGCTGCGTTATTTTTCTGGCTCCGCTCGCTTTCTGCCTCCGACGTGCACTGCCTTGTGGGTCCGGCGACCGGCTGACACACTGTGCTGCCGTAACTTCTACTACAAGTTGTGTTTCATATGCATCCTACCACACGTACCACTCTGCCATCGCCCTCTTCACCTCTCATACGCATTCGGCCCTATCCTGGTCCAGGTTCGCAGCCCCTACCCGTGGCTGCCCCTACTAACATAATACTTCGGCAGTTGCTGACTCGATAGCGACGACTCCGATCATTGAAAGCCAAACTCTGCACGGCCCTTTTCCCAATTTATATGTGTCATCTCTGCGCCTGGGCCAAGCTAATCTCCACTATAGCGTTCCAATTTTAACGGATGTCCCGAAGGACCAAGCGCACGGCAGCCTTAAGGGCTGCCATCGAATTGTCCGGCCCCATGCAATTCAGAATATTTTAGTTGCTCGTCTGGTTTCGTCATCCGGGTTCCAACACCGGTCCGTGCCTCAGCAGTTCTCGGATATACCCACTGGGCTAGGCTCTTGGGTTCGCAGCCGGCCTCGGAATCAGTACCGGCCCCCAAGAAGGAAAAGAAAAATAATAAAAGTTTTTAAAATCAATTAGGAATTTGCAACGAGCGGGCCCGCATCCGGATTCCCCCAGCAAAACCGAGGGGGATAGTCCTGCGAGACCCTCAACCCCTCAGCTTTCTCCTCGCTGCTCCGCTGCTCCCGCTCCGCAGCCTGCTGGCCTCGATCCCCGAACCTCCGTATCAGCAACCCGACGCTGTAACCTATAGGGCTAAGCCCAAACCTGGGATTAATAGGCGCTGAACCCCATATAAGATGGTGTGGTCCAGCGCTTAATGCTGGGACATGCCTGGAGCCTCACCTCCTCCTACAAACAGGCGTGCGGCCGCTAAGTATTCATGCCGCCCCACGTACCACCCCACATATCAGACCTGCCGCCGGTCAAGCACGGCAAACGAGGGTCAATCTACTAACCCTTGGTCTAATCAAGAATGCTAAGTCAAGCCGGCCCGCAATACGAACAAAAGGGTAAAATCACACGCGCGCCTTAAAGTTGCGCGCCCACCCACCCTATCTACTCAGACAACTCCAGCCCATACACAAGTAACCAATTGAACACTCACAAAGCCTCAACCAATGGTCTTTCTGTCACTTGCAAAAACCAAGGCGGATACCCTTGTAAGGGTATTCGCGCCGACACCGCGCGGACGCAAGGCCTTCTCATATCGACTAGCAATGACTGCTCACGCAAGCGGTCACAATGATGACGTACTATGTAGTACCCATAATCACACGATCCTCAATAACCTCGAGGGTCGCGTTCGACACTCAAGTGTCGGCTAACATGCGCCTTGAGGGGTTAATCTCTTTACGTTAGACAATCGCCAAGGCGGTTTATCACCACACCCTCTTCTGTACCCTGTGAAGAGTGGGTGGTACACAGGTTTATACCTGTGGTGGCAGTCGTCTCTCGAGGCCTTGGAGACAAGCTCCATCATCCAGGGTCTGAAGAGGGATCAAGGGGTTTGACTTTGATGGCTGTCACAATCATCAACGTCCAACTATGAAAGTTAACAAGCAAAATCAATCAAAGAAATAATCAATCATCCCAATACCCATATATCAATTCAGAACTCGATATAAAAATAAAGAAAGGTAAACATAAATCCATCAGGTATGCAGATGGTGCGACACATGGTTGTCATTGTCACTGCCTCCAGAGTAAGACTCGTACAAAGGTTCCAAGACACTAACCTGCATATAACACATGCACAAACGAACTTCACATTGTCATATACCAATGTGATCAATTTTACTGTTTCCCGTAAATCACACCATGCCTCACATAATCAAGCCCCAGTCATTGTCCAACTTTCCATAAAATTTCATCGGTTCTTTAAAATGGTTATTAAAAGAAGTTCGGTTAAAAGTCTCAATGAAACATATCAAATCTCATGGCTAAGGCATCAAGTTGAGTACAGGTATGAACAAAGTTGTGTCGTGAGTCGATAAGTCGACGATCAACCAACCGAACTGTTATCAGTAACAACAAAAGATTATTCTCGTGGGATTAAGTTGAAACTGGTTTAAATCTTGAATAAAAAACGATCAAGAAGACCTATAACACAAGACAGGTCAATGCCCAAGGTTAAACTATCAGTGTATGGGGAATAACCTCCATATCACGTTCTCACTCGAAATTCTTCTGATATTTAAGTCAAAGTCTACCTTTAAGACTTTGTCCAAAGAAAGGTAGACATATGACAAAACTTTCTCTATACAGAGTAATTCGTCTGAATCGCCGCTTGTCCAAATATGATCTAACTCCTTTAAACTAGGAAAATTTCGGCGACGCTTTCCGTAGGAAAAGTGTCTTTTCATAATTTATACTAGCTCCAATATGAAAATTGATATAATCTCTGACTCTCGAAAGTCATTTTTAGCTAACTCTCTAAATTAGTCAAAATTTGGGCAGCATCTCCTTTAGAAAAGTAGACTTTCCAGATTCATGCTAAGTCAGATATGAACTCGAACATAAAACTTGAGTTCTATCAAGACAAAATTTAACTAACTTTTTAGATTTGTAGAAATTTCGGTAGCGCTTACCGTAGAGAAAGTAGCTTTCCTAAATTTATACAAAGTTAAATACTGAATCTGAAAATAATCATGACTTCCCAAAGTCAAATTTTTTCTAACTCCTTGAATTAGTAAAAATTTGGGCAACACTTTCCCTAAAAAAAATGGTTTTCCAGATTTTTACTAAGCCAGCTATAAACTTTAGATTAAAAATTAAACTTTGAAAATCAGATTTGACGAACTCCTTAGATTTGTAGAAATTTCGGCAGCGCTTCCCGTAGAGAAAGTAGCTTACAAAGATTTATACAAAGCCAAGTATAACAAATGATCCCATAAAATGTGAGAATTGACCTAAGTAAAAAAAAAAGTTAGTTCAACTAAAAAAATGCAAAAATTAAACTAAATCATATAACTCTAACACATGACGAACATCTACAACGACTACCTATCGAACTAAAACTCAGACTAAGTAGTGATTTCACTCAGCCACAGGCAAGACCAAACCACAATGGTAACTACTTACTTATTCTAATTAGTTTATTGATACAAATAATATCCTATAAAAAATTAATAATTCTAAAATTACATAATAAATAGAATCTATAATAATTATCATACAATAATACATAGAATAAAATACTAATTCTAATAGAATACTCATCAATAATAGACCATAAAAACAATCAATATAAGATACAAATTTCGTTCTTTCCTCTAGTTCCTCTCTCTATATATATATGTTGTATATTTGTTTTCTATTCAATGAATTTGATGAAATAGAGAATATAATAAATTGATAAGATTCTAATTGATTGAGTATTTTTGATTAATTAAAGAGATGATCCTAACCCAGAGTAAGATCCATAGAAAAAAATTCCTACTACAGTTAAAACAAGAATTCCTCCAACTGTTGCTATTAGCCAGAGAGGTATTCTTCCAAATGCAAAAATTAAACTAACTCATATAACTCTAACACATGACGAACATCTACAACGACTACCTATCGAACTAAAACTTAGACTAAGTAGTGATTTCACTCAGCCACAGGCAAGACCAAACCACAATGGTAACTACTCTCACCAACCCAAAACGTCAACCTTGTCAAACAATAGTTCATAGTCTTTTAATGATTTGTCCTTTATACCCAACTTACATAAGGCGTAAAGCTAGATCATCCATTCTTATGGAAACCTGTCTAGCTTAGCCATTGGATATACAAAAACACAGGGCACCACAACTTTACTCTTCCTTGTGCATATGACCAAGCTATCCAACCTAGTCGCCTTGAACTGTGTAAAGTATCAAGGTTATATATATTATCTGCACTTAGTCTTTTAAGGTAGCATATGACTGAACCGATCATTTTAGATCAAGGTTCAATCTGACCCTTCTTACCATAAGTTTATTCTTAATTCATACACTCTTCAATTGGTGATAAGCTATAGTTGGACCATCCAATCTTATAGAAACATGTTTGACTAGTCTGTTCATAAATAAAATAGAAAATATAAACAAATTTATCCTTCAGGTTCCAGCATGTGCGTGGCTCCAGACCAAACCTCCCAATCATATGGAAAATTGTCCAGTCCTTCGTTTGATCTTCCCTCAGAATAAACAAGAAGGAACCAATGAACATCAGAAAACTCAAATAAAATAAGGCAACCAGGTCATCCAATCTTATGGTAAATTCTTGGTCCCTAAAAGTCAAACACAAACAACCCTTACAAGTCGAAGCAACCAGACCACCCAATCTTATGAAAACCTGTCTGGTCCTTCAGGCAATAAAAAGTAAACATATCACTACGTCCTCCAAATTGATGGAGACTCTCCCGACCTTTGGTTGACCCAGTCAATGCAAGCAATACAACCTTCCTCCTACCTTTCCCCCAGATGCAATCCCTTTTCACAGTTTGCTTTCATTCAAAACAACAAACTGAAACTGAGCTTGCACAATCCCTTTAGTTAAGTCTGATTTGTCCTGAAAATCAAACTGAAATTCAAAATAGGGATGCAGACAATATACTCAGTCAACCATAGCAAGAAATACAGATAGGGGTTATAACTCGATTTATAGAGGGGAAGCAGTGGTTACCTCTCAGTTCCCTGCCTCCAGAACTCCTCCTGAGTTCCGACAGAGCTCTCACAATCGGTGGGCAGACTCCCCACAGAGTCTTGTTGGGGTCCTACGGGTTGCAATCCCGCTTGCCGCCTTCCTCTCTGAACAGGATTAGACTTATAGTGAGAATGGAAGAAGATAGAATCATAAAGTCTCTCATATCCTGGAGAGGTATATCCAAACTCGCATGAGAGGGCCTTGGTTCCTTGACGCGTCCGAGGGCCGCCCAATAATGGTCAAAACACGCTGCAACCTGGTCAACTACTCCTCTAATGTTGACTTCCTAATGACCCTCTAATTTGCAGTCATACCTTCCCTTCCGTAATCGCAATTACTTTACAACGCCTGCAGCTTCAAGGATAAAGGTCACCGATAAACCCATATGCTCAGGGCATTCGTCTAGTCACCTCATGTGGTGAGACGCATGGTATACTGATAATTAGTTAGGCCTGCATTCTCACAACTAGCTTGTCGCGGCGTCGCTCATCAACAAACAACGCTACCAACTGAAAGGTGGCCCTACAGTCTTTACTTAGTCCGGACCAGTTTCCAATTTACAGTTGGTCTCATGCTTCTTTAATCAGCATGATAGGATGGGCTTTGTACCGGCCGACAGCTAAGGCCGCAACGTCGCCGCTACGTACGATGGATTGGGCAGCGAGCTGGCCACCGACAAGTCTCCAACCTAGAGGCAACCCTTACACCGGCCCCAACGATAAGATGAGTAACGCACCGGTTGAAGCAACAACAGTCTAACTGGTTGCTGCCTCATTTGTACCTACAACAACCTGCTCAACTCCACGCTGGCACTCCTCTACGCGACGGGCGCCAAACTCGCTCATGTGTACGAGGCCAATGGGGACTGAACCCAAGACCTCTCGAGTGCCACTTGAATACCCTTTAGGAACTAAGCTAGGCCGCTGGATTCAAACTCACATCAGCAGCCCAACAGTTCCATGTACGCCTCAACTGATCTGCCTCCCTTGTGCAAAATGAGAAGGAATCCTCTGCAAACAGAGGAAGATAACTCGTCTACGACACTTTCCTTCGCCACCAGCAGGTACATGCATCCTTCCTCCTCCCTACCTTGCAGATCCTTTCCTCTCTTCCCTCTTACTTACTCCCTCCTTCCCATTCTTTGCATTCGTGCCTTCCTCTCCACCATCCCTTGCTCCTCGTTCTTCCCACACTCGCCAAAGGTGCGAGATGGGGATAAATCTTCTGCTAGGACACGAGCCGGATGTATCCGAAGATCGACGTAGGCTGCGCAGGTAAGTCTCCTCCCCCGCGGCTGGACTCATGTCACTTCCACCGGAAGCCTGCGCAAAATCGGAATGAATCTCCCCCTAAATCGAGGGAGATACATCGCAGTTTTCAACCCCAAGCGGAGAGAGATAAGGGGATGCTACTTCCATCAATGCTCCGTGCACGCGCCAGCCAACAGGTAAGTCTCGAACCTCGCGGCTCCCTTCATGCCTCTGCCTTTGTTAGAACGAGAAAACTTTGAATGAATCTTCCCCTGAAAAACGACAGTATACATTGCCATTCCTCAGCCTGCTTTCCTCGGCGCAACCCATGAGTCCGAAGCCCCCAATCCACCCTCTCATCATGGAATCTGCCTGTACCACCGAGCTCGCGATGTCCAAGAAACCCCAACTTGCTTCCCCCCTCGCTCGTTTTCGTCGGGAAATTAGCGAGCTACACAACTTCTTCTTCCACCATATCCAACATCCCATCACCTCCACACACACTATTTTTCTCCTAACTCAAATCCTATCCAACTAACTTCAAATCTACCCACACTATCAAATTCGCTGCGCTGACAAACCTCCGTTTCGTATCTCAATTCACCCGATTCTGTCAAGAATCGAGCGAGCTGTGTGATCTATCGTCTGCCACAGCTGCTGCTCCATAGCTGGTGAGTCGATGGTACCGGTTCTGCCGAACCAGTAGTGCAGCTCCGGAGTGCGCCGCACCCGCGACCGCGCCCGCCCCCTCTTTTTCGATAGTTGTAGAGTTAGTGCAGCGATGACCCAAAATCCGGGAAATCGGAGAGTCTGACAACTCTCCGCGTACTCTCCGATTTCCCAGAGAGTGGAGAGTAGTGCAGCCAGACCCTGTTTGCGGTTTCACCCTTGCAATAACTATCCGCTCTGCGAGACTCCAAATCGTGAGTGTACTAGCAGACACCGTGACAGCGCCAGAGGACACGGCGGGGGGATTTGCAGTTGATCGTCCAGACTTGAGACACACTCTTCATACAATTGGGAGCACTTGGGAGAGTCCGGTGGAGGTCCATCCGAAAAAAACAGCGTTGCAGGCTAGGCACTCCCCACCAGCGGAGAGTGCTTTTCACAGGTCCTGGAGCTTTGTGACAGCTATCCGAGGGTTTTTGGATGGTGGAATATGATAGCTACGGGGACCAGCGGAGAGTGCTTTTCACAGGTCCTGGAGCTTTGTGACAGCTATCCGAGGGTTTTTGGATGGTGGAATATGATAGCTACAGTCGTCCCCCGAATACAACGTACGGTCATTATAGCTGAATTTAGACTGAAAGATACACCAAATTCAGCCCATAATGACCGTACGTTGTATTCGGGGGAAGACTGTAGCGCAGTGACGAAACACTCTCCGAATCCAGAGAGTGGAGAGTAGTGCAGCGAGACCCACTATACACCCATGAGCTTTTGAAGTACAGACCCAAGTTCTTTTTTCTTTTTTTTTTTTTCTTTTTTTTTTTTTTTTTTTTTTTTTTTTTTTTTTTTTTTTTTTTTTTTTTTTGGAGACCCAAGTTCGGATCCAGTTGCAATCAGATTAAAAAAAAAACAGAACAAGTCTGATCTGAGTTGTCTGGTACTCTGGGCCCTGAGAGTTGAGTGGTTTTATATCAGGGCCCACGGGCCCATGGGCCCACGACCCTCTGACAAAAAAACAGAAAAGAAAACGACAAAACAGAGACGAAGGCAAACGAGGAATACGAGACAGGTGGTCCCGGCTCCACTACTCTCCATTGCTCGGCATTTATTTATTTATTTTTCTTAAATTTGAACCATTGCTCGACATTGGGCCTCGCTCCACGGGCCTCGCTCCACTACTCTCGACATTCACATGTCCGAGAGTCTGATGGCGGGTTTTCTTTTGCATGCATGAAAAGAACGTACCGGTAGTTTTACCTCCTTTCATTCCGTCGATGGACTGACGGGAGTTTGCTGATTTTAGTGGTTCGTACACACGTTGTGCGGGGCCTCGGCGGGAGGTGATGATGTGCTGCGAATTGCGCAGCAAGAAGGTGATCACTGACAGAACTTTTCTTCCTGTTTTCTCAACCAGTGCTTCTCTCTCTCTCTCTCTCTCTCTCTCTCTCTCTCTCTCTCTCTCTCCGCCCTCTGTTCTATTGGTATCCTCATCGCACCTCAGGCTGGTGATTACTATCTCAGAAACGGTTAGAGTGGCTCTTACTGTCGCTATTACTATGGATCATTGGACAGTATGGATTTGAATGATTATTTTTACAGAACTCTTTTTCCTCAGCTTTCCTTTCCTTTTGCTAATTCAGGCTGCATTATGATACTGTCGTTGCTTGTTTGGCTGTGGGTTCTCTTTCTCGGATCTGTATTGTGACACTAAGTAGGGCCTGGTACGAGCGCCGACGCATTCAGCAGATCTGCCATCTTCTGCAACTTCGGATTTGGTTCTAGCAACAAGAATGGACTACTCCTTTCACATCTAAAGGGCCTCGCTGCACTACTCTCCACATGCACAAAAGACAAAAATTATGGCGGTGCATCTTTCCATGTTCTAGCAGAAGATTCATTCTCATTTTGCTCATTTGGAGAGTAGTGCAGCGAGGCCCAAAGGCAGTTATCAGATACTGTAAATTCTGTAATCAACTACACTTTGCCTTCTTACACCTGACAGTGTCTCTGTCACGCTGTAGTCTGTGGAGCGCAGCAACCATCTGCGGGGGGGGCCGATTTATGTTGACTCAGTTTCTTTTCGAACGACGACGCTGTGGTAGTCAGAGATTTTTTTTCGAGGGTCGAAACCGGGAAATATCCCTGAGTCTTCCTTCCGCCCTTCCTGTCTTCTGTCTCTTTTCCTTCCCTGATTTTCTCCCCTCCCCTCTCCCCCCCCCCCCCCCCCCCCCCCCCCCCCCCCCGCCTCATACTCTCCTCTATCTCTTCTCCTCCGCTTCGCGCTTCGCGGACCTACCTTTGCAGATCTCAGTCCTTGGCTTTCTTAGGGCCTCGCTGCACTACTCTCCTCACGCACAAAAGACAAGAAATATGGCGGTGTATCTTTCCATGTTCTAGCGCAAGATCCATTCTCATTTTGTGCATTTGGAGAGTAGTGTAGCGAGACCCTTAGTGGTTAAAACAGAGGAAGGATCTTCGTGAGAAGCTTTGTGCTACAATATTTAAAGAGGTTCGTCGTCCATCCAGGCACGCGCTCAATTTCGTCCCGGGCCTGATGATTTCGCCGCTGGTGGGCGACTGAAACAGCTGCTGTCGGGACCCGGCGTCACCTCTCCAGCATGGCGCTCTCCAGTTGACACGTGTACACGGTTTTATAACCTTTTTTTTTTTTTTTTTTTTTTTTTGGTTTTATAACTTTTAATTTAGTTGAGTGCCATTTTCCGTGCGCGTATTTTCGTCGATGGCATTTTGTGTACGTTACTATGTCTTCTTCTTTCCCTCTCAATCTCAATCTATCCTCCATCTGTCTTTCACCTTCTCTTCCATGGCAGTTTGTGTATGTCTTCTTTCCCCTCTCAAATTCTCAATCTCAATCTATCCTCCATCTCTGTCTTTCACCTTCATATATGGCTATGCGTCTGCAATCGTCCTTTTAGTCTTTTGTAACTTCGCCTGTTGGCTGTACGCTTGATTGCGTTCCCTTCATTCACTTGACTGCACATGTAGGCAATTTCGCAAATGGCAGCGCATTGAGGCATTGTCTTTAAATTTCCAATTTGCGACCCCTGTGTGACTGCAAAACACAGTAAAATGGCAAACTGGGAGTTACTGTAGCAAACGTCGCAAATTTTGTTGTTTTGTTACCCGTGTGTGGGCATGGGTACGAGCTACAGCATGGCGGCTTTTTAGACTGCCGCCATACTCTAGCTCTTACCTTTTTTTTTTTTTTTTTTTTTTTTACCGTCGCAATGGCCCTAATTTTGTGTTTCTGGAAGAAAAAGCAGCAGCAGAAAGCCAATCTGCGTTTCTGGCCTGTTCGTAATCTACGGTGCACAACGGAGAATGCAGGAACTATAAAGCGGAACCTCACCACAGATCGATCGTTGCCACGCACACTGAGATTATGCTCCTCTCCTCTATGTAGGTCATTTTGAAAACCGGAACCTGCCCCTCATTGGCAGCAGATACATCCAGAGAAGTCGCAGCGCAAGTATGGTGTCAGCTCTTACCTGTTTGGGACATCTTCTGAAGCGAACGGAGGGAGGTCGACCCTCGGCTGACACCGGAAGGGCTGCTCGTGAAAACGGTCAGACTGAAAACCAGGCGGGAAAAAAAAAAAAGAAAAAAAGAAAAAAAAAAAAGAAAACCAGGCGGACAGCGACGGGTGTCACACGTTTACCGTTGGGGCTGGTACTGCCCACCCGGGACAGAACGGGGGAGGACCTGGGAGGCTTTTTCGCGCCCGACTTGGACTCCCGCACCCTCGATTCCCATGCACTACCGGTGCACCTCCGACGTTGGCTCACTGCATGCCATCCGTCGGAATGTGAAAGTGGATCAGGCGAGAGAGCACCCCTCACGTGGCATTGTCGGCCGAGGATGGTTGATGGCCGCACCTGCAGAAAAAAAAAAAAAAAAAAAAACGGAACAAGAGTCATGAGACTCAGGTGCGAGCAGCGGTGTGTGGGTAGCTGTGGGGGAAACTAGGGGGAGCGTGCGCCACAGGTGCCCCACCTGGCAATGCTTGAACCCGCAACCTGTGGGAATGAACACACAGGCAGTGCCACCCAATCCGTCCGTCTGGGATACCGTGCAAATGCAGTGTGCAAATGACTAAGCTCGGCGCTCAGAATCCACAATTATATCAATATTCGGAACATTACACTGGAGTGCAGGGTCGAAGATTCGAACCCACACCCTAAGCCACAACGGTGAGTATTGCAGAATACCAATATCCAGTACGTCGCACCAGAGTGCAGGCTTCGGAGATTCGAACCCACACCCTAGGCCACAAAGGTGCATTACTGACCAGCGATAACCAGTTACTGAGCTATTTCAACAGTTCATGGGTGTACCAACTAAGCTACGCCCGTTGGTGCTTAGCCCACTTTTTTTTTTTTTTTTTTTTTTTTTTTTGAAGCCCCAGTAACTGTCGAATCCAGAAAGGATGGCCTTTCACAGGCTTTCAGGCCTTGTTTTTATTGTCATTATAGCCTTACAGGGAACCCTGTAGCAGCTGTGCTCAAGCCTCCAACGAGGGTGGATGGGGGAGCTGCACCCACCAGCAGGTGCGATGGCTGCTACAGCAGGTGGGCAATACCGGCCAGGGGTCAGCCGGTAGCATCCGGACCGAGCTTCTTCGATGGGCCAGTAGCTGTGCCTCCCCTCCGAGCCCCTCCGCCTATGAGCATCAGCAGTCTCTGGTCAATGCGGCTCAGGGGGACCACCGGCCTCTCTCTAGAGTGGCGGGCACCAAGCTTGCCCAGGAAGGAAGGTACATGAGGAGGCCGATGGGGATTGAACCCAAGACCTCTTGAATGCCACTTGCGTGCCTTACCAACTGAGCCAGGCCGCTGGATGCTTACCCACAGCCACCCAAGTAAAGTGATCTGCAGTCACATTACAGGAGCCTTCCAAAAAAAAAAAAAAAAAAAAAAAAAAAAAAAAATCAAGGAGCCTTCCCTGCCCATACCTGTCAACGACAAGCCAGTAAAGGCAGGTACCTTCTTCCCCCGAATACAACGTACGGTCATTATAGCTGTATCTAGACTGAAAGATGCCTCAAATACAGCTATAATAATGACGGTACATCGTATTCCGGGGAAGAAGGTAGCATAACGAGGCCACAGAGCAGGGGATAGATCGGGTCCTCCTTGGTACAGGGGCCGAGGAAGGACTCCTCAAACCGTCTGCACCGGTAAAATAAGGAAAGGAAGGGACAGATCGGCCTGCAACAGTATACAGCAGATGATGCATGGATAGGTAGACGGCATGCGGGCGGCGGGGCTAAGCCTTGCTCTTGTAGTTTAGACTCTGCGAGCCAGGGTATAAATAAGTGTATTTGATCATAAATACAAGACTGTCTTTTATAAATTATAGGATAATTGTATCTATTATTTTATCATTCTTATTTATTTGAATATAGATTTCGTTGTTTCGATTCATTGAGTTCTAGCTATTTCTCATAAAATATAGAATATTCTAATAGTCATTTCTTGGGTAGAATAGATAGACTTGGCCTTAGGCAAGTAAAGAGGACACAATTGGCTATTGGAGCAACGTGGTGAAGCGTCATTGTGACAGGCAAGCACGCAGGAGCAACAGTGAACCATTATGATAGCGGTTTATATGCGAGATGTACAGATAGACTGACCTGTACCAGTACAGAGGACATACTCAGTCTAGGAAGCCGCAGTGAAGTATCTTAGCAGATGTATCATTTGGGACGCTGGACCCCGATTTCAGAAGGTGCAGCTCCCCACCAATAGATGGAGCCTTCGCACCGTGGCCCACTGTAGGAGGATGCCCTGATCACCTCCTCAAGTGGTACCCTCCCCCGAAGTTTCACCCAAAAAAAAAAAAAAAAAAAAGACTGCGGGCTTGCTACCGGATTTCGCAGTAAAAAAAAATAAAAGGGAAAACTACCGTCTTCCCCCGAGCATGACGTACCCTAAAAATGAATGTCTACAAGCTATATTTTCGGCCACATACAGCCAAAATAAGGGTGCGTTGTGTTCGGGGGTTTTCAGTTTTCAATGCGTTTCAGTCACGGCTCGGTGAACTTCACTCCAAATTAATTTGAAAGCGAGGAAAATAGTGAATGTATCCAACCCGCCTTTAGGGTTGGGTGGGGACGTGTTGTATTCGAGGGCTGCCTGAAGTGGATTTGGAACTCAAAATGTGACTGCATGAACACCGCGGTTTAAGAAGGTGGGCAACATGCTTGAAGGGGTAGCTAATTGCTATCATGCTTGCGGGGGTCCCCTGT
>BFEA01000202.1:1002845-1022846 GCA_003427395.1 Chara braunii | reverse complement strand
CTCCCCGTGTCCAACGGGGAGTCAGATCACGAAGTGCCAAGGATCTTTTTCAGAAAAAGCAAAAAAAACAAAAAAAAAGGTGAAAAGGGAAACCAAGCTATGCCCTCACGTGTGGTGTCTTACATACAGATACATTTGGGAGAGTGTGAATGTTGCGTTCATTCAATACTCCCCGTGTCCAACGGGGAGTCAGATCACGAAGTGCCAAGGATCTTCGTTAGAAAAAGCCAAAAAAAAAAAAAGGTGAAAAGGGTGACCAAGCTATGCACTCACATGTCGTGTTTTACGTCCAGATACATTTGGGAGTGTGGACGTTACACTGCCTGGCATTCAATGCTCCCGATGTCCAACGGGGAGTCTGACCACGAGGTGCCAACGATCTGTTTCATTTTTTTTTTTCTCCTTTTCGTTTCTGTTTTTCCCCTCGTTGATTTCAGTGTCCGTGCGTTTCCACATAGCACACGACCAGGACATCGTGCAGTCCTTTTGCCCCGTTTCCATGGGGCCACCAGCTCCCTCCCCCATTGCCATGCCAAGCCTTTGCCGGAGCGCGGGAAACGCGTAGCGTTAACGCTAAGGGCCCGTGGCCGATGTATGGGCCAAGTACTGGTGGTTTAAAGGAAAATTATATTACAAGCCGGGAACCAGGTCCAGCTTCCCTCACACAATTGCTCACAAGGGCTCTTCTACACCCAGGCATCACCCGCCTGGAGTGGGGAAGATTCACGTCAAAGCGAGGAAAGACCTGACCCTTGCTACCTTGTTCCCCCAAACATAAGGCATATGTCTTGTAAACGAATACAAAACATAGGGTGCGTTCTATTCGAATACAACGCATATGCGTTCTATTCGAATAGCCCTAAATTTCAGATACACCACATAATAATTATGTGTTCTATTCGATTTTTTCTGAAATTCAAAAACTCGAATACGTCGTATATATGCGTTATGTTTTGGGAAAGAAGGTAGCTGTCCGCTACAGTCTTCCCCCGAATACAACGCACGATCATTATAGCTGAATTAAGACTGAAAGATAGMCCAAATTCAGCTATAATGACCGTGCGTTGTATTCGGGGGAAGACTGTAGCTCCCACAAAATCTCAGGAGGAGGTAAGTCCCCCAAATTGAAACAATCCTACAATGCGAACTCATTCTAACGAAGTCCGTCAAACTCACTCTATCTTAAAGTTTCTGTTTTCTACCACCTTTCTATCGTTCTATCGTTCTATCATTCTATCGTTCTATCGTTCTTAGACTACCATTACAGAGCCAGAAACCGGGCTGGGCAGCCCTTGCAAAAGTGCAAAATAAAGTGTTAAACATGCCAACAATTCTAAAACTGAATGTCGCAAAGGCACATCCTTTTCTACATTCCATCGCTCGTCCACATTTAATTTAACCCTTGCTGTAAAACACACCCACAGCCAAACAGCGTTCATGTTATGATCCTGACCAATTTCGAATAATATCACTTACGATTGGTTTCTTGTCAACTGTGTATGACATGGATGTTATGGACTGTTGACGTTTGTCAAGATAGAAGTTGATAATCAATCAATTTCGAAGTACAAATTCACGAGAAAGCACAATGCCGTCCAAAAGCAAAAGAAATGAATGAAGTTGAGAGGAGAGAGAGGGAAAGAAGAAGAAGAAGAAGAAGAAGAAGAAGAAGAAGGAAAGAAAGAAGAAGAAGAAGAAGAAGAAGAAGAAGAAGAAGAAAGAAAGAAGAGGAAGAAAGAAAGAAGAAGAAGAAGAAGAAGAAGAAGAAAGAAAAAGAAAGAAAGAAGAAGAAGAAAGAAAAAAAAACACCAGCAACTACCAATGATAATTCCCCTTCTTCTCGCCAACCAGCTCCTCCTCCTTTTCCCCTCCGCTGATTTTTCAAACAATAAATAAAATAATAGAGAAAACTACGGCGCAGTCAGGGTTTGAGTTTGTAATTGCACTTGATTGAGGCAAAAGGGCCGGTAATGGTGAATGTATATGACCTACGTTTCGGGTCCGGTGGGGTTGCGTGGGGGTGTGTTCTATTCGCGGGACTGCCTGAAGTGCAATTACAAACTGTTTTCGTGACTGCGCCGAAGTTACCCCTAAATAATAATAATGATGAATGGTAAAACCATAATCAATGTGTGAATCCCTCTTCTACTGCCAGCACAACTTGAGGTCCACCATAGCCATGCCCGCCTCCCTCTTCCTTCTTCCTCCAGGCCGAAGCTATGGCTGACTACTAGGGCCTTGCCCTGACGTGCAAAAAACAACACAAAGCAGCTATGGCTGCTTGCACTCAGGCCGCCATGCCTGACTCTGCCTCGAGGCTTATGGCGTAGCTCTACCCCAACAGGGGCCTTCCAGATGCAGCGCCCACCAAGGTGATGAAGATGGCGTCCGCCATAGCCAGGTCTTCACTGACGCCCACCTATTATGAGGACTTTTTCATAGGGAGATCATAGTGATGACGACGTGCTCCATCACATTTTTATCATATTTTGTGGGAAACTTGTGTGAGTTCATGGTGTGCAGGGTCATTTTGTTGTGGACACTTGTTGTGCGACTTCACGTTTTATGAGTATACTTGATAGCAAATTTTGCCTCCTCCATTCTGGAATGTGTTGCTATAACTGCTGTGTGCGTCGTTGTCTTCACATTTCAATTTGTCTTTGCGTCATTGCCATGAGCCGTAACTGGTTGCAAAATGTCAGCCTAAAATGTAAACCCTAAACACTAAAACATTCACAATAAACCGAAAAGGCAATGAACCCTAAATCCACAGCACCCAAACCCCGTCTAGTACTGGCCTGACCTACGCCGAAGTCATCAAATGACAAAGTCCATTTACGAAATTCGTCTACAACTAATAGCAAAGTGCAGTACAAATCCAAAGAAAAAATATTCAATGAAGAAGTGCCAGGCTGCCAGCTATATTACACATTGCTACACAACATCCATCGTCATCCTCCTCCTAACCACGTATAGCATAAATCCTTTAAAAAATGGGGTAACTACGGCGCAGTCACGAAAACAGTTTGTAAATGCATTTCAAACTGCGTTTTGGCACTTCAGTCAGGGCCCGAGTTTGAAATCCAGTTCAAACTCGGGCTGCCTTCAGTCAGGGCCCTCGTCGATCCACGAACAGCAGTTGAAAAAAAAAAAGGGAAAAACAGCATCCCTTATGCTGTGATTGCGGTCCGTTACAGGATGCTACAGTACTTGTCTGGAACCGAAAATGGAGCGAGACAGTTAGCTGCCTCGCGTGGAATCCGCCCTGCCTGGCTGGCAGGGCGCTACAATGACCTCAGAACAAAAAGCAAACAAAAAAAAAGACATGTCTCATGGTCCTCAGGGAACTGTGTTTTCTCTTCTCTTTGAAGGTCCAGTTGAGGCTTCGGGGATTTAGAGATGAGTTTTTTCACAATGTGTTGAGGAATTTTTCTGGTAAATTTGGAGGAATTTGGGGCTCGTTAGACACTCCTCGGGGCGTCCTCAGGCTCCGAGGGGACTGCCTCGCGTGGAATCCGCCCTGCCTGGCTGGCAGGGCGCTACAACGACCTCAGAACAAAAAGCAAAAAAAAAAAAAGACATGTCTCATGGTCCTCAGGGAGCTGTGTTTTCTCTTCTCTTTGAAGGTCCAGTTGAGGCTTCGGGGATTTAAATATGAGTTTTTTGACAATGTGTTGAGGAATTTTTCTGGTAAATTTGGAGGAATTTGGGGCTCGTTAGACACTCCTCGGGGCGTCCTCGGGCTCTGAGGGGACTGCCTGGCTGGCAGGGCGCTACAACGACCTCAGAAGCCTCAACTGGACCTTCTGCCTGGCTGGCAGGGCGCTACAACGACCTCAGAACAAAAAGCAAACAAAAAAAAAGACATGTCTCATGGTCCTCAGGGAGCTGTGTTTTCTCTTCTCTTTGAAGGTCCAATTGAGGCTTCGGGGATTTAGAGATGAGTTTTTTGACAATGTGTTGAGGAATTTTTCTAGTAAATTCGGAGGAATTTGGGGCTCGTTAGACACTCTTGGGGGCGTCCTCGGGCTCCGAGGGGAAATCCTCGGGGCAGCCCGAGGATTTTTCCGCATTCGTTCCACTCGTCCCTCGGGACGATCCCCGAGGATGCTCCGAGGACTGGCCGCGGGGAGTCGTATAATGTTATACGCAGCCGCGGGACGAGTGTTTGGGCGGTGGTCCTTCGTGTGTTGTCCGTCTGGCTGGACTTGGTCCACCGCGTATGGGCGGCGAATTTGAAAAGGGACTGCCGCCGCCGAGGGAAAAGGAAAATTGCGCGCGCGCGCGTGTGATTTCAAAAGTCGAAATTTGAATCGGCCAAGCGTGGCGTCTGGTGCGGCGGGGCGGGGAGATGCGTGCGTTTAACGGCCCCATCGGGGAAGCACAGGGGTGTTGCAGTGGGCGTCATGCGGAAACGGCCAACGGCCGTTTGGGCGTCAACACAGACGTCGCCACGTATTAGAAGACGTGACGCACCCTGGTTACGACAGCAGCAGTGAGCGCCACCGCCGTCTTGCGTGTTCGCTTTCGCGCATTCTGCCCCGAACGCCATCTCCGCGAACTTCTTCATTGGCAGTGCCCATTGGTGGCGGCCTTGTGTGGTCGTTTGGGCGACTTCTGGCGGCGTGGATGAGTGCGATGTCTTCCGTGGTCGATATGCTTTCGGTCGGTGGCGGGGATGAGGGCGGGCCAAGGTTGTCCACTTTGGAGAGGGCTGCAGTGATGTCCGCCGTCGCCGCCGTCATCATGCATTGCGAGACGGAGGTCGAAGGCGAACAACGGTGTGCACGGCTACGCTCTCGAAGAAGGAAGGCGATGCAGCCGCCGACGTGTGAAGGGTTGGATAGCGTCGCCATCTGTGACGCCGTCTTTGAGGTATGCTGCGCCCTGGGGTGTGGGGGACTGCCTAGGGCGACCCCGAGGTGGTGGGTGAAACGAAGGACGGGGGGGACCTGGGAGGATCTTCGGCCTGCAGACGACGCCACTGAAGACTACTTCCGCGACAAATTACGGATGTCTCCACGTGTCTTGCGTGAGATCGTTGAGAACTTGACGCCGATTCTCGAGGGACGTGTGACGTTCTACAAAGAGCCTTTGCAGCCAGACCACATCGTCGCCTACGCGCTTTACAGATGGGCGTCTGGCTAGACATACGAGAGCAGCACCTGCAGCTTTGGAATTGGCAGGGCTTCGGGTTTGGTGGCCGTCCTGGACGTCACAGCTGCACTGCTTTCGGTGTACAGGGAGAAGGTGGCGTGGCCGACTGGGGTGCGGAAGGCGGTTGTTCTGCGTGCTTTTGCGGACAAGGGTTTCCCGAACTGTCATRGGTGCATCGATTGCACCCATATCTACATCRACAAGCCGRCGAACGCGGCTCCAGAAGACTACTACGACCGCAAGAGACGATTCTCTGTCGTCGCTCAAGTTGTGGTGGATTTGGACTTGCGCGTCCTCGATGTGTTCGTGGGTTATCCGGGGAGCTGCCACGACGTCAGGGTCATCCATCTGTCCAGTCTTTGGTCGTGTGCGGCGGCGGGCGAGTTGTTCACAGGGCCTCCTGTGTTGCTGTCGTTCCAAGTGCAGACCAATGGTTATCTGCTGGCCGACAATGGTTACCCGCCGAGCGAATGGATGGTTGTCCCCTATGGCGGCACGGCTCAGACTCCGTTCGAGGCCCGTTTCGACAACAAACAGAAGACGGCGAGGGGGGCGGTGGAGAGGGCCTTCGGGAATGTGGCGGTTGTTCCTTGGGTCGCACAAGACAAACATGGAGACCTTGCCGCAGCAGTTCGTGGCCGTCTGCATCTTGCACAACATCCTAATCGACGACGGGATCCCTTTCGATGAGAACTTGCTGTGGGAGGTGGACGCCAACGGAGTTCGCCGTCGAGTGGATCTTGGGATCCAGCGCCCCCCCAGGCCTTTGTGCATGGAAACTTTTACGGGGGAAGCAGTCATGCTGAGTGAAGCGCTGGCGGAGCGAATGATGCAGCGATGAGAGATGTCGGAGGCGCGGAGCGGAAGTAGATGTAAGCTGCGTACGTGGAAGGGCGTTTGACGGCGGCAGTAGAAGGAAGCAGCGTGCGGAGAGACGAAGGAGACAGTAGATCGTGTGATGCCGTCGAAGTCATCGTCGTCATTGTAGGACGAAGACCGGAGAACGTATGTGTAGTCTAGTACTCCCCCTCCAGTGCGACCTGCACATTCAGATAGTTGACAAGCGTTTTTTCTTTTTGTTTTCTTTCGATTCGTGCTTTCACATTGACGCGTTGATAGTGCTTTATCCCCAGTTTATGCGCAAGCCATAGGGTGGCAGATGTGGTGGTGGCGGCCGATCACTGTTGTCTGTGAACCGCATGGATGTGGTATTCGGGTCTCTGGTGTGCGACAGACGCATGCATGCGTCCGGGTTCCTTTTCCCCGATTTTCGAAGCGCAGTACTGCGCACAATGTACTTTTTATTTGTTCACAAGAGTTTGATGATTATTGTTTTATGTTCGCCGAGTTTTATTGCTTGTCGTGGACTATTCTCTCTCCCTTTCATGTGCCCTGCGTGCCGAGATGAGGGCGCACTTACATGCGCGATGATGTGAATGAGTGCAAACCATTGATGATAGCATTCATTTGACTTCACATAAGTCCATGGTCCAAATGTTGGAGTGCATATGTTATGTTGCCAATTATTCGTCTTCATTTTCGTGAAAGTGTTGTGAATGGTTGAACGATGAGTGCGCGACAAAGAAGGTCACTGACTGAAAACGTCAATCTCTCACGCAGAATTCATTCACCTTATCACCCACAACTTTACATGGAAGCTTTGCAATCGGAAATAACAAACATAAGAAAACACGTCTGCGATATAAAACGAACGTTCGCCATAGCACACGATATCAAATTGGCATCAATGATAAGCATAGACATGATGGACATTAATGACACCGCACATTCGACGATGGCTGGCCCCTTGAATGAAAAGACGTGCATGTCGACTACACTTTGCTGTTAGCTAGATGAAACCGAGCTCTCACCCGTACTCGGCAACCGCTTTGACAACAGGAAACGACTCGATGCAAAGGAAGCAGAAGACAGTCTACGAAACTCACGCAACCGCTATTCACATGCCATGCCAACTCCTGTCCCCAACATCGTCGACGACATCGTCGTCCTCGCCACCATCGTCGTCATCACCATCACCACCTTAGTCATCATCATCGTCGTCAGGGGTAGCACTAATTCACTGGAAGTCATATTGATGAGTTGGCAAGATATTGGTGTTGTGTTGATGAGCGCTGGACTCAGGGGAACTTTGAAACACTTTGTATTCATATTTCTGATAATATAAGCTGTGAAACTCGGTCCTCATCTTCTCTATCTTTGTCTATTGTGAGACTACTGTTCACTGTGTGTGGGAGTACGATGCATGGCATGAACACACTTGCGTGAGATGGTCCCCAGGACCCATGCACTTGGGGGTTTCTGATTTTTTTTCATTTGTTTTTCTGCTGTCCCTTTTTTTTTTTTCTCCCTTTTCTAGCTTCATTTTAGTCAGTTGCAAGGAACCCGACTGTTCATCACTTGCTGGAGTGCATCAGATCACATGCATATACACTGATTTCACAGATTACGAAGTCTCACACAAAACTCAATAGAAGATGAATGAGAACCAGGAAGCTCAACTCAATTATCAAGCCCAAATTTAGAGAGAGAACATTGTGAGCTCAAAATGTATAGCGCTGAACAGAGTTACAAGTCTTCTTCATTCAACATGAGTTCCAAGCCTGGCGTTCATCAGCACCAGCTGCCAGATGTCAACAGCGCTCAACAGGTAAGTATCACCATAGCTCTCACTTCCCACTCTCTCGTCTGCCTTCTTCTCTCTCTCCCTCTATGTCTATAATCCTGGTCTACCCTCACTCGTCATGCATGCACACTCCCTATCACATGAGGATCTACTCTGAATACTTCTCACTGGTATCTCCTACTGACTATCCCTACTAACATACTAACTAGTGCTGGCGCAACTATGGCTGCCTTCCCTCTAGCCAGCACTCTCTTCCTCCTTCCCACATAGTGATGCTCTTCAGCCTAGCGCAGCTCACACACATCTAGCGCACAAGTGCCACGACACTTCCACACTCTCATGCGAAGTGAGCATCTGTCCAAATGGGCGGCTGGCTAGTCCTGCCTGGACTGGTCTGGCGTGGCCTGCATTCAGCCTCAAATGTGGTTGGGACTCCTGCCCAGTACCGATTGTTGCAAAGTGTGTGTCCCAGTATCTTTTCCCATGGTCTGCTGCTGCTTTGGGCCATCGGGCCTGTCTCTTGGACTCCTGGTCTGAATCAGGACTGACTCGTGGGATTATGACTGGACTGGGACCGTAGCCTTCGACTCATTGCCGAACAGACATGTCTTTTCATCGAGGAGACATGACCCTAACTCGGTCTTGAAAATTGTATCCAATACCTGTTCGTTCAGGACCTGTTGTGACCTTTCAAAATGACTTACCACTTCGTTATGGATGTGACTTTACCTCAGGGAACTTTGTCTTTTGAGTTGCTGCTCGTGAATTTAGTTCTGACCGACAGAGCCCCTTGCTATTGGGGCATCCATTTAGTGTCTGATTCGTAAAGGCCCTTTTACTCTCGCCGGCCTAATTTCGAAATCCTCTGAGAAAGTTCTTACCTATCCACAATATTAATTCCTCTTCCCGCTCTTTCATAAGCAGATACAATGTGCGGTGCTGATTCAATTAGCTCTTCCCTACTGAACCAGCGGTCTTCACTTGGATCTTGATAGGCAAATCTGACTTTGTATTGTCGCTGAGGTCTACCTCTGCGTCCAGTCTGTATAGTACTTTCAGCAACGATCTTATCAACATCAAATTTCCCATCCATACTTGGAGGAATTGCTGACCTCCGACTAGGAAACAGTTCATAAGAGCTTTAACGCATGAAACACCGGATACGTATGTAGGTGTAGAGGAATCTCAATAACGTAAGATGGTCCGTCCATGTCTCCTATCACATCCAATACGTGCCATGGTCCTCTGTAGGCGGGTAACAACTTTTGAGAAATGTTCTCTTCTGGGATAAACTCTTTAGATTTAACCCATACCAGATCGCCTACAGTAAACTGAGAAGGTCTTGTATGTTTATTTGCCTGTTCAATCATCTGATGTTGAGCTTTGACGATGTTCTCTTTTACTTTTTTTAGATCCCTTTGGTATTGCATTGCAAATTCTCGCGTTCCCAATAGAAGTTTGTGTACTTGATCCGGATTCAAACAATCTATAGGTCTGCGGGAATGCCATCCCAGATGCAACTCCATTGGAGTTTTGCAAGTAGATAAGTGTACAAAGTTATTATAGGCACTAGCAACTTTGGGCAAATGCTCATCCCAGTCAATCTGGTCAGGACGAATGTACATACGGAGTGTCTGCTGTAGAATCTTGTTCATTTGCTCAGTTTGCCCATTCGTCTCAGGATGCCGCCCTGACGACATTGTCAATTTAGAGCCATAAACATTCATCAGTTGTTGCCATTGTTCACTTGTGAACCGCGAGTCTCTGTCACTAACTATAGTCAAGGGATGTCCCTAATCTTTCACCCAGTGATTAAAGAATTTCCGAATTACCAAGTTAGTTCTAGCTTCCAAAGGTAATGGCACAAAGACAACAAATTTACTAAATCTGTCAACAATCACCATAACTTGGGTTTTCCCGTTCCTGCTTTTCACCTTTGTATCCATAAAATCGATAGATACAGAGTCTCCTGGACCTGTTGGAATAGGCAAAGGCTTAAGGAGACCAAGGGGAGGCTGTTTGGTGCTCTTGTTCCATTGGCACACTTGACAGCCTTGCACATATGCGATGCAATCGGGCTTCATTCGAGGCCAGGTGCAAGAACGCAAGAGGTTAGCATAGGTTTTCCTCCACCCGAAATGACCCTCCATATCATGGCACTCCCCTAAGATTACACTTTTAATCTCTTCCACGTCTGGAATACAAAGCCCATCATGCACGTCTGTTCTTTCAAACAACACTCCTTGGGTTATTCGATAGTTAGGAAACTCTTGTGGCGCTTCTTGAACACGTTTTAGCATAGCGCCATAAACAGGATCAGTGGAATAAACATCCCTAATCTTATCCTGTAAATTAGTGCCTACATCTAAATATGTTACAATAACTCCGAAGAAATCGGATCTTCGACTCAGTGCGTCAGCAACAACGTTATACTTACCCTTTACTGGCTTTAGTTCAAAGTCATACTGATCGATCTCCGCAGCCCACCTAGGCAGTTTAGGTGTCATCCGGGCCTGCGTTTTTAGCCAGCGAAGTGTCTCATGATCTGAGTACACCTTGAAGTGGCGACCTAGGAGATAATGACGCCAATGATCCAAAGCTTCCCGGAGTGCGTATAACTCTCTTTCATACGTGGAAGCGGCGACCTTCTCACTAGGCCGTCGTCGGGACATAAACTCAACATGCCTGTATCCATTTTCGTCATCTTGCTGGAGTACAACGCCTATCCCGTAATGACTGGCGTCGGTAGTAACAACAAAGGGCAAAGAAGGATCTGCAACCTTCAAAACCGGATAGTTAATGAAACATTTCTTAAGATGTTTAAACGAAGACGTACAATCTTGGTCCCATTTCCATATTGTTTCCTTCTTCAAGAGTCTGCGAAGGGGAGCAGTAATTATCGTAAAGTGTTTTACAGATTTTCGATAGTAGTTAGCCAATCCAAGGAACGATCGTAGTTCCGTCAATGTACGTGGATTGAGGCAATCTCGAATGGCTGCAATTTTTGCGTCTTCCGGTTTGATACCGTCTCCGTCTATAACGTGCCCCAAATACAACACCTGACGCTTGGCCCACTCACACTTCTTCGAGTTCAGTTTCAGGTTTGCCTCACGCAACTTATTTAGCACAAGTCGAAGGTGCTCATAATGCTCACTCAGACTTTTATTAAAAATCAAGATATCGTCTAGATATATAATAACAGATTTATCAAGCCATTCACGAAAAAGTTCATTCATCATCCGCTGGAAAGTTGCAGGTGCATTAGTAAGACCAAAGAGCAACACAGTGAACTCATAGTGCCCATACCTTGTACGAAAGGCAGTCTTATATTGGTCTTCTGGCTCTACCTCAATCTCGTGGTAGCCAGACTTCAGGTCAATTTTCGTGAAGTACCTTCTCCCTTGAACTCGATCCAGCAAATCATTGATTTTGGGTAATGGCTCAGCATTTTTAATAGTTATATCATTTAACCTTCTATAGTCAATACACATCCGGACCCCGCCATCTTTCTTTGGCACAAATAGCACTGGCGCACCATAAGACGAAGAGTTAGGCCTTATTCATCTCTTTTTCAGGATTTCATCGAGCTGGGTTCGCAGTTCATCCAGTTCTTTTGGTGACATTCTATAAATCGGGCCCTTTGGAATCTGGCTTCCAGGGATAATTTCAATGTGATATTTGATTGGTCGTTCCACCACACCGCTTGGGGTCTCTGCCACATCTGCGAATTCTTTCAGAATTTTCTCAATTTCTGGGGATTTTGCCTCTTCCTTAGCTTCACCTTCCTTAACTGGGCGCACAGATGCCACAAACACTTGATCATACATGC
Source organism: Chara braunii (assembly GCA_003427395.1). NCBI lineage: Eukaryota > Viridiplantae > Streptophyta > Charophyceae > Charales > Characeae > Chara > Chara braunii. The sequence goes on along the minus strand of BFEA01000202.1, from coordinate 1,011,216 downwards.
AACAATGAGCCAAGCTGCTTTCCTTACCAGATTCATGAAACAAGCGGATTATTTATTTCCACCTTGCGGACTAGGGAGCCAACACTCGTGGTCCCTCAACTTCACATCCGCATCCGTAGCTTCCCCCCAATCTGTGCCTAAAAGAATGTCAAAAGGGAGACTATCTTCCACCAAGAGAGTCAGAGAGTGGAGAACGCGTTCCACCTTCCCCTCTGCCTCGAACTGAAAGTATGTTTGGATCCCGTCAACATATCTATCCACCACAATCTCACTATTGTTCGCTAATTTACTTACTACGGGCTCATCCAACTGTTATTCCTTTAGCCCAAGACGCAACTTTTGCAATCCTTTCTTACTAATATAGTTGCGTGTTGACCCACTGTCAATCAAACCGCCTACTCTTACCTTATTGACTTCTAGATCTGCAATGATTAGTTGCCCTTTTTGTTTTTTCATTTCGACCCAGGCTTTGCGACGAGTGGCCAACTCATCACCTATGCCTGCGAGGGAACCACCTAGAGAGGTACATACACTAACTACCTCTGGACAACTGACTAGGTGGGGATTGATTATCTTTTCAGTTTCTGTCACTGGAACCTTCGAATGGGAGGATGTCTGTCTGTTTGCATCCGAAGTTCCTGTAGAGGCAACTGAAACCCCTACTGGCTGTTCCCTTTTGGTTGTTTGTAATCTGGGCAGAAGGGAACAATGTAGTTCGGGTCACCACATTTGAGGCACTGATCGGCGACTTTTCTTTTCTGACAAACTTTTTCTGTAATTCCCAATTTTTCCCAAGGTTTGCCTTCGGGCAAGCCAGGATGGGGTGGATATGGTTTGTCCCAGTTCCCATACCCCGTGCCTCTTCCTCTACCCCATGTGGAGTTGGAACCTCGGCCACCTTGCGAGGGACCATTGCCCCTTCCTCCCACGTAATAGCTTCCTTCGCCACCACCCCTCTGGGTGTCGGGTCCTCTTCCTCCACGACCGCGGCCTCCTCTTCCTCTGCCACGACCTCTACCTCGTCGCCCTCCCCCGTGGGCTGCAACGGTCGCGTAGTCCCCCTTTAAACTACCGGTCCGCTGTGTGCATCTCCTTCCAGACCATAGTCTATCTGGTCGTAGGAAAGAGTTTCGACACCTCCTTCTTCAAAGGTCAGAAGGAGGTTGTCTTTCCCAGGAATACTTCCTGAGATAGTTCGGTTCTGCCACGTTTTTCCCGCTTGCAAATCTTTCCAGTAATGGCAGTAATTGGCTTCAGCCAACAAGCCAGCATGATCTAGTGCGATCTTGCTGAACTTTTCATAAGTCATCCCCTCTTCCTTGGTACGGGGATATAATTGAGTGCGGAGAGGATCGGGTAGTGCTCTAGCAAAGTTATTAAGAATCTGTGTCGGTGCGAGTCCATGTTCAGCGCATTGCAGAAGTTCGTTCATGGTAGCTTTAGTTACATGACCCAGATAGATAACAGAGGGAACTCCAAAAGAGGATTTCTCTATGTTGATCTTGTACTGGCTGTCACGTAACGACTGAAGGACAAGAGCCAAGTGCTCCGCATGTTCCCTGGCAGTTTTGCTGAATACCAGGATGTCATCCAGGTAGACAAACATAAACTTGTCCAGGTAAGGCCTGAAGATGCGGTGCATCTCTGTCTGGAAGGTGCTTGGGGCATTGCAAAGTCCGAATGGCATGACCAGGAACTTATAAGTTCCATACCTGGTCTTGAAGGTTGTCTTGTAGACATCCTCCTCAACCATCTCAGTCTGGTGGTAACCAGATTTGAGGTCGACTTTGCTGAACACTGTGCAGCCCTGCACCATGTCCAGGAGGTCATTGATCCTAGGAAGTGGCTCATTACTCTTCCTAGTGATCTTGTTGAGACCCCTGTAGTCAATGCACATTCTGAACTCGTCATTCTCTTTGGGTACAAAGAGAACTGGTGCACCGAATTCAGAAGTGCTAGGTCTGATCCAGCCCTTGCTGGTCAGGGTCTCAAGCTGCTTTCTGAGCTCCTCTAGCTCAGCAGGGGACATCCTGTAGATGCGGCCCTTGGGAAGGACCGGTCCAGGCAGCAACTCGATGTGATGCTTGGTTGGCCGGTTGGGTAACCCAAAGGGCTCCTGCATCAGATCAGCGTACTGATCTACCACCTGCTGTATCTCAGGAGGACATGAAACAGGGGGAGCATCTGTTTGCTTGACCAAAGCAATAAACAGACGCTCGTGATGGTACTGGCGTGAGAGAGCATGAAACTCTCTCGCTCTCAGGCAGTAGCACGATGTCTTAGGGTGGTGATCAACAACAATCATGCATGGCTGATACACACCCTGGCTATTAGGTAGCTCAACCTTTGGGATCTGCCAGTCGATCCTTGGGTTGACTGCCTTCGGCCACTGCATGGAGAACACCAAGTCAAAGGGTAGCTCAGGGAAACTGTAGAAGTTCAGACTGTGTCCGACTTCTCCAGCACTGTCGAAGGTCACAGGGATACCCTTGACCTTCTCCCTGATGCTGAGCACTGTAGAGTCACCAATCATCACCAGCAGCGGTTGCAGCAAGCAGTTTCGGAGTTCGAGCGCCCACTTCGTTCGCTTGCCTTGAGTGTGCGACGGACTAACTCAAGTCCGTCGATTTAGGCTCCTTCCCGTCTGCTGATTCACTTAGTTAGGTACTACGAGCCCTCTGTCCCATTCGACCTGAATGGTTCACCGGTTCCACCAAATGCTCTCATCCCGAAATGGGATTCCAACTGTCAGGTTGGACGAGAACGCAGATTGCGCTTCAGGTGTTGTTGCCGCTTCGTGGCCTGGTTCCCGCTCTTCAAGCCCTGGTATGTGCGCTCTTATTCAACGCAATACATAGGAAAACGCTGTCTCTTTCCAGACCGAACGCGTCTAGTTCCTAATCCTACCCGCACCTCACGTTTCCATTTCCTATCTGCAATATTTAGGATTAACATTTCAGTTCTCCGGGCTAAGTTTTTATCTTCAAACCATTCCCGGACCGCTTTAAAGAAATCTTCAATACGGGTCTGTTGGAAATACTCTACCATAGACTGATAATTAGCTTCCTTCTGCAGGGAAATTGCAAAGCTCATTGCATCTCCGCCCATGCACGAACTAGCCATGAGAACCTTGTCCCAATACGGTATACGCTGCCTGTACACATAGGACTCAACCGCTGCAATCCAGTGCAAAACACTTTCTTCCTTCTTGCCGGTGTATGTCCAAGACACCTTTACTTTTATTTTCCTAACTTCCCCTGCGTCTTCTTGCAGCACTCCCTTTTTCTTCTTATCTCTGTCTCCATCTCCTCCATCTCCTCCACTGCTACTTACCAATTTCTCAATCACGACGGGTGTTAGAGTTTTGCTGATTTGCTCGTCTAATTTTACAATGTATGCTTGTACATATTGATCGACTTCTGCAGCAGATCTTTGCAGGAAGGTATTTCAGACTCCCTCAAACTCATACTGGCGAGCTTCAACTTTCTGCAAGGTCTTGTTCATTGCCGCCAACTCTTGTTTTGTATGGAGAACTGTTGCTATTAAGCGGGCAAGTTGTTCTTCGGTTGCCATTTGTTTTTCCTTCTGCGCCTGTAATTCTCTTTGCAACCTTTCACCCTCTGCATGCAATCTTTTCCTCTCTTCGAGCTCTTGTCGTTTTGCTGCTAACATTTTAGTGTGCAGCTCTGCTCGTTTTTCTTCGAGCAAAAATTCTCTTTCCCTTTTATCTTCAATAGATGTCAATTTTGCGACAAACGTGTCCCTTTCTTCCTCTGTCTCTTCAATCCTGTCACTGGAATAAATGTACTGGTCATACCAGGTTAAGGGACTGACCTGTATATTCAACCCACCAGACTGACCGCTTTCGCCCCTTTCAGTTCGATGTCTGATGAGTCTGTCTGTATCATCTACATGTTCATCTTCTTCTTCTATACTCTATAGTTCTTCCTGCAATTCTTTTTCTAAACTTTTCTTTCAACTCCTTTTTAATCCTTTCTTCTTCTAGCCGAGTCTTCTTTCTCAACCCTTCTTCTTTCTGTTTCTTTCTATCTTCTTTCTTTTTCAGCCGAGGGCCCTGGCTTCACATTGCGTAATCTCATCATCATACGGGAGGTGCATATCCTCCCAAAGCCCAGGGGAACGAAGATTATGAAAAGGGGCCCCAACAACACTGATAGGGCCAACAACCCCTGCATGGGATAATCGTCGATGGTGGGTGTCAGCACAGGAATGACCTCCGCTGGCCACCAAGTAGACACCCCAGATCCTAATCTGCCTTCTGTGTGGATGGGATCTGAAACCTTTTTTTTTTTTTTTTTGAAGTCTGGATATCGCTGCTTCAGAATAACGAAATTTAATAATGCAAGAGATATATACTATTTTCCTAATCAATATGCAAAGTAGAAACTCTTTTTTTTCCCCCCTTCCTTCTTCCTTTGTTTGCTATCTGTTTAGTTAATTAGTTGGTCTATGCCTTCAATGGTCTTGTCTGGTCATTTTCATTAGAGAAGGTAGCCAGGTGATACTCAAACTTACTTCAAAGACAAATCCAGTTTACCACGTTTATCTCAGCTCTCAGCTTCTTACACTCTGACGTGGCAGTACACAGTTCCCTGACTCAACCTTCCTTCCCTACCTATCGACAAACTAGATGGACAACACGAAGACCAGATGTTGACTCTCTAATCCTATCTGTCAGTTCAGACCAGGCCACGGGTTTCGTCCAGACAGCAGCAGCGACCACCATAATGGAGGGGGAGGAGATACACGATCACATATTTGCAATCAATCGAGGTAAGTGGGGCAGAAGGTTCTTCTCTTCTTTGTGGCAATTGATGAAGACTCCACGTTCGCTCCAATTGCTCCAATCGCAGGTAAGTCTTCTCCTCACTAGCCCCTTCTTCTTCGACAAACTTCCCCATCTATCTCAATCCAACACCTCTTCACCTCAACTCTCGCCAGTTGTACTCAAGCCAGCTTATCCTTCTCGCCGGCCTTGATCATGCCAGCGCATCCAGTGAGAGTAACAAGTTCTGCTCCGATACCAAATTTGCAAGGAACCCGACTGTTCATCACTTGCTGTAGTGCATCAGATCACATGCATATACACTGATTTCACAGATTACGAAGTCTCACACAAAACCCAATAGAAGATGAATGAGAACCAGGAAGCTCAACTCAATTATCAAACCCAGATTTAGAGAGAGAACATCGTGAGCTCAAAATGTATAGCGCTGAACAGAGTTACAAGTCTTCTTCATTCAACATGAGTTCCAAGCCTGGCGTTCATCAGCGCCAGCTGCCAGATGTCAACAACGCTCAACAGGTAAGTATCACCATAACCCTCACTTCCCCCTCTCTCATCTGCCTTCTTCTCTCTCTCCCTCTATGTCTATAATCCTGGTCTACCCTCACTCGTCATGCATGCACACTCCCTATCACACGAGGATCTACTCTGAATACTTCTCACTGGTATCTCCTACTGACTATCCCTACTAACATACTAACTAGTGCTGGCGCAGCTATGGCTCCCTTCCCTAGCCAGCACTCTCTTCCTCCTTCCCACATAGCGCTGCTCTTCAGCCTAGTGCAGCTCACACACATCTAGTGCACAAGTGCCACGACACTTCCACACTCTCATGCGAAGTGAGCGTTTGTCCAAATGGGAGGCTGGCCAGTCCTCTATAGTGCTGGACTGGTCTGGCGTGGCCTGCATTCAGCCTCAAATGTGGCTGGGACTTCTGCCCAGTACCGATTGTTGCTAAGTGTGTGTCCCAGTATCTTTTCCCATGGTCTGCTGCTGCTTTGGGCCATCGGGTCTGTCTCTTGGACTCCTGGTCTGAATCAGGACTGACTTGTGGGATTATGACTGGACTGGGACTGTAGCATTTGACTCATTGCCGAACAGACATGTCTTTTCATCGAGGAGACATGACCCTAACTCAGTCTTGAAAATTGTGTCCAATACCTGTTCGTTCAGGACCTGTTGTGACCTTTCAAAATGACTCACCACTTCATTATGGATGTGACTTTTACCTCAGGGAACTTTGTCTTTTGAGTTGCTGATCGTGAATTTAGTTCTGGCCGACAGAGCCCCTTGCTATTGGGGCATCGATTTGGGGTCTGATTCGTAAAGGCCCTTTTACAGTTTACGACATGATGTTTATTTTTTTTCTCCCTTGGAAGTTGTAGGATGGGGGACTGGGTTTGTTACCAGTCCAGTCCAGCTGGTCCGCTGGGGGTATACCCCAGCTGGAGTCTGTACTTTGGATCATTATTCATTTGCACATTTTGGAGTACGTGAGTGTTGAGTCTGAGGCAGTGCTGTGTTGTCTCTTCCAGCTCCAACACCATCTCCACCTTGATCCTCATCTCTTCCTCCTCCATGGTGATGGGACCGCCACCTCGGCTGTCCCGTTACACTGGTACAAGAGCGGGAACGTTCCCCGCTCCCACCCATCCCGCCCCGCGATGAAGGAACAGTGGCGCCAATCCCGAACAATGGGATTTTGATGGTTTTCGGGCACGCGGAAGGCCAAAAGACGGGGAGAAATGGCAGCAGTGCACAGCCGTCCCAATCCCCGACAGTGGGATTTTGACGGTTTTCGGGCACCTGGAAGGGAAAAAGATGGGGAGGTACAGCAGCAGTGCACCTCTGTGCAGCTCGTTTGGCGTTCGGGATGTAGCTAAGTGCACCGAGTTGTTGTACGCACTTGCCACCTTCGGGAGGTGCTCGTCCCAATCCTCCTTATCTGGTCGAATGTACATTTGTAGCACTTGCTGCAGCAGCGTGTTCATCTGTTCAGTCTGGCCGTTAGTCTTTGGGTGTCGACCTGACGACATGGTCAACTTAGACGCGTAGATTTTCATCAGTTGCTGCCAGTGCTCACTGGTAAACCTAGTGTCACGATCATGAACTATGGTCAAGGGGTGCCCGTAGTCCTTGACCCAATGGCTAAAGAACTCTCTGATCCCTAACCCGTAGACTCTTTGATTACGTGATTGAATTGATCTGCCATTAGGTAATCGATTCGATTACGTAATGGCGGAGGGCGATGGGTGATGGTAGAGGGCGGCGGGCGATGGCTGGGGATGGTACAATCAGACCCGTCTTCGCACTCTTTCCCGCATGCATGTAAACGGATAACCATCCACACAGGCACCAGGTGCCCACACAAAGCTCAGAGATATTAGGGTTGAGAACACAGTTCAGATACAAACTCGCTTCAAATTGGCTATAGCGCCTGAGCGCCTGCACTTCACTCTCCCGACTCTGTATTCACAGCGACTGCTCACACGCACTCGACTCTGGATCTCCCTGGACATCCCACGCACGTTCACTTTGTATGTTACATACTTCAATGAGTATGGGCAGAACCAAAGATCAACCAGTATAGGATGAGCTTTTATGCAGCGGAAGTCTGATAACGAACTGACTCACATAGACTGACTCACATAGACTGACCTACATGGCATCCCTCCACACACATACAATCATGAGATGGTGGGGTCTGGGTCATGCATAGACGATACCCAGATCCCGTACACACATTCACAGATGAAAGGTGGGAGGAGAGACGAAGGAGGTAGGAGGTAGATCACACCGATAGGTCACGAGATAGAATCCTGTAGGTCTCCGAAATAGTAGTCCAGAATGTCATATAACAAGATCAAAATGTCGAGGACCAAAGGTCACCAATGTCGGAGATAACCGAGTCCAGATGTAACCGGTGTCCAACTGTGATGCAGCCGAGTATCAACCTCAACAATCTCCAAGTCTCCAATCAGGTAAGTACCACAGTCTCGTATCACCGAAATCCAACCCTGATCTCTGTCCAACTGGATAGTCTCCAATCTGAAGAAGAAGAAGAAGAAGAAGAAGAAGAAGAAGAGCAAGAAGAAGAAGAGGAGAGAGAGAGAGAGAGAGGGGACTGGCGAGGGAGAGGAGGAGAGATCCTCCAAGCTCCCGGTACCTCAGGCGGTGAGAACCGCCGTGTAACTCAGTCGCCCGCTGCTGCTCCGCACGCTGCTGCGCGATGCTGCGCTCCTGCTCCAGCCCCTGCGCTAAGTTTAGCGCATCAAAACAGCGCTCTGGCGCTGACCATACCGTACCGGTACAATGCCGGTAGGTCAATGCCTCAACTGCGGCAGGTACCGGTACTTATACCGGTAGGCAATGGTCTGGCCTCAATGCTGCGAGGCCAGGCCAGACCCTGGACCGTCCAGATGGACGGTTCAGCCTCAATCGGCGGGCGGCAGCTTTAAGAGCGCCGCCAGGCCCAAACGAAGTGTCGTTTGGGCCTACCCGATGGGTGCTGGTCCAAAATCAGGCCTTTAGGGCCTGTAACCCAAAAAGGTCGGGCCTTTAGGC
>BFEA01000202.1:974311-977148 GCA_003427395.1 Chara braunii | reverse complement strand
TCTCTCTCTCTCGCTCTCTCTCTTCTCTCTCTTACCTTGGTCTACAGTCGGTTTCTTTATGTGTTGACGAAATGCTATCTTCTTGATGCTTGACGAGATTTATGAAGTTTCTCTTCAAACCAACCAGATACATTCCTCAAAGGACTTGTGTAACTTCGTGGGGAGAGCTCCTCGCTTCTTTTCTTTTTTTTTCAACTTTTTCTTTTCCTTTTTTTTTTGGGCCTCCATCCCTGGCACGAGTCCTACTTTTGAGAGTTTGCGTTTGCCTGTGAAAGGTAGGGGTGGTTTAATCTCAGCTGTGGCCGAGACATCTCAGCCGTGGCCCATCTGGGGTGTGGCCGAGAGATCTCGGTCGTGGCCAGTCTGGGGTGTGGCCGAGACATCTCGGCCATGGCCCAACCATGGGGCCGTTTTTTTTTTTGTTTTTTTTTTCCAGCCGCGGTGCAGCTCGGCGCGCCGCACGGAAAAAAAACAAACAAACAAAAAAACAAAAAAAAAAATGGCCATATGCCTGACCGAACTGCTAGAAAACGCTAGCCCGAGTTTCAACTGCATTTGAAACTCGGGGCCTTACTAAATCGCTAAAACGCAGTTTGAGATGCATTTACAAACTGTAACCCTGACTGCGCCATAGTTTTCTCTTAAAATATATATATATATATATATATATATATCAACGTCCTCCGTTCGATCAGGCCTGCCTGGGGCCTTCCTTGGCCCCCCCCTCCCTCGCCCGCCGCTTTGTCCTCTCCCTTGTGTTGGCATGTGTCCCCTCCCTTTAGATGTTGTAGTCGGCTCAGCCGGCGGTGGCGCATCGTCTCGTTGTGCAAAACATGCACACCACCACGAACCTCCATGTGTGACCCGATGTCCATGTCCACCCGCCTCCGCACTGAAGGCAGCATGCAGAGCCCGGAGTCTGTGTTCTCCTCCTCCTTCGACAACCTTAGGTTTGCAGGAGTAGACGCCAATGGCGCAATGCCACGTGGTATCCCCACGCCTCTCTCTCTCTCTCTCTTCATGACGACCACGTTCACCCTACGACATTGGCAGTGCAGGACAGCCTCGGCTCTCTCTCTCTCTCTCTCTCTCTCTCTCTCTCTCTCTCTCGTCAAATTCGCGCCATGACATGTGGCAGCGCGCAACAGGGCTCTCTCTCTCTCTCTGTGTCACACAAACACACACACACACACACACACACAAAGTGTTGAAGGTGCCCTCTACCTCCCGGTCGGTGTTGTACACCGAGGGCGTCGCTCCTCTACTATAGACATGCACAACAGAAAAAAATGATGGCGGTGTATCTTTCCATGTTCTAGCGGAAGATTCACTCCAGTTTTGCACAGGCGTAGAGCAGTGGAGCAAGGCCCCAAGTCCACTTTGAAGCTCATGCCTGAGTAACGCAACAATGTCCACTTTGAAGTGGACAAAACCGGTGGAGCTCTCTGTTTTGTTCTACCAGTCGGCGCCCCACATGACGTTTTCGCCCCTTTTTGCCCTTTTGTCTGTAGCCGTTTTCCGGCCCAACACAACAGCCGAAACGGACCTTTTTCGGTATCCGATTTCTGGCCCGACACTGTCGCAACACAACAGCCCGAAATGGGCCAAAACGCCCACGAAAGACCTCTCATCACACAAAACATTAAGGGACGTAGGGCAGAGATTCGAATTGGTTGAGGATTTAGGTGGCATTTCAGCACTCCAATCTGCAATTTAGGGTCGGGATCTCACCTACGTTCCTGGATAGGGCCTAGGAGTGGGGCCATCTCCGATGGGACTGTTCCTGGTGAGTATTCTTTGCTATATATGGATAGTAGCCAATGGCACTCGTCACGCTTTGTTTCTCCATCTCTCAGCTTGCCACACACGCTGAGCTGAGTGGCATGTTCCTGCACAGTGAGCGACAAGCTGTGAGTTACTGACTCAAGGGTTTTTCCCGTGTTTCGCACGGCGAAGCATTTTTTCTTCAGGGCTAACGTGAGTACCCAAAAACCAGGGGAGGCAGAAAATGAATCCGGGGGGAAATTTGGGGAAGGTTCGTTGCAAATTTAGGTAAAGGAGGACTGGTCGAGATCAAGAAAGGGGGGGGGTTACTATTTAAGGAATAATGAAGAGAAGGAGTGCCTCTTACTTGAGCGTTTCAATATTTTGAAGGGCGGCGGTTCTTCGAGATTGCACGACCGTCGGAAGGTTGCTCGAAGTAGACTCGACGGCGCAGAGGTTAGCGGCGGTAGCGAGGGAACCCGGAGTAAGTGTGAGGAGTAGGAATTTGGATGGAATCACGGGTAGTTTCGGACCAGAGGGGCTGCTCGCAAAATTGATTAGGACGCGAGGGCGGGTACCATTCTCGTAGGCTCAAAGATAGAAGCGAGGATCAAAATATTATTTAGAAAGAAGCGAAGATGGGAGCGGTGTTTTCGAGTGGCCGGCCTCGGCCGACCGCGAAGGAGCGGAAGAGTCGCTTTGAATGAGGTAGGATAAGGAGTGGACACCACGAGAGGTTAATCGATTGAAAGCAGCTCCACCTATTAGGGAAGAGGAGTTCGGGTGCTTGAAGCAATGTGGGAGGCAAAGAAGGGGGATTGGAATGGCGGGAGTGAAGAAAGGAAGTGTTGCCCTATACTAGGAGGAGTTTTGCACTGAGTGCTGGGCAAGGAGAAGGTGCGGGTGCCGGCACATGGGAACATCAGAAGGTTCTTCGAGATTGTGTGGTCGCCGAAAGGTTGAGCGAAGTAGACTCGAAAGAGCAGAGGTTAGCGGGGGTAGCGAGGGAGCCCTTAGTAAGTATAAGGAGTAGGAATTCGGACGGAATCACGAGTAGTTTTTAACCAGAGGAT
>BFEA01000202.1:954311-969311 GCA_003427395.1 Chara braunii | reverse complement strand
ACGCCCCAATTTTTTTTTTAAAAAGCGAAACACGCTTACCCACCTGAACGAAGCACCAGCCCTAAAGACCCATGACCCGCCAAGCACACACAGCACCACCACCACCCCAAAAAATGAACCCCCCCCCCCTCAAGAATCAAGGTTGGCCCTACAACCTGAAACTCCTACATAGAGCCCAAGTCCCTGCGCCCCGGCAACCCCAAAACTACATATTTTAGATCACTAGACACACACACACACACACACACACACACACACACATACACATATATACATACCTACAAACAAAAATACACATATACACATATTTAACACACATACACAGACCCACAAGCAGAACTGACACACACACACACGCACACATACACACATACCTACGAGATTCAAAGACACACAAGCATACACAAAAAAAACAAACTCAACAAGTGAACCCACAATCACAAAAGAAACACACACAGATTCAAAAAACTGAAAAACAGTAGACCCCTGATAAATATACTAATTAAAAAAAAAAAAAAAAACACATCCCACGGAAACCATCGCATAAACGCCGACCTCCCCAATAGAACATTAAGAAACACCACCACACAATAAAAACAACCCCCCCCCCCAAAAAATAGAGAGAACCCCCCTATAAAAACATACACGGGCCTAAAGCAACTAATGCAACAAGAACCAGTAACAAGAAAACGTCCACAGTCAACCACACCGGGACTAAACCTGAAAGCATGAACCAAGTCGCGCACTCAAAAAGAAAATAGTAAAATACAAAGCCACGAAAATGACAATTAACCCACAAAAAACAAAGCACAAGCACGAGCTGATGCTAATGCAAGACAGAAACAGTGCAAGCACTTCCATAACCAGAAAAAAAAAAAAAAAAAAAAAAACTATTTCAACCCTTTTTTAATTAAAAAAAAGCACACCTGCTACGGACAAACCAAAAAAATTCCCCCGCCAAACTACAACGCACAGACGGTTTGCTACACCCTGCAAAAAAAAGATTTCCTGTAAGCCTCCCCCCCAAAACAACAAGAATACACAGTTGGAGACAAGTGCTACCCCCACTATAATAAATCATAAACCCCCATACTCACGCGGCCAAATATGGTGCCTATCACACCACACAAGCAACCAATAGCACCCCCCCCCCCAAAAAAAAAAAACACAGCCCTCTAAAAGGCGGAAAAGTAATGCAACTACATGAAAAATGTGTAGACGCCGCATACAGCGTACGCTACTCTCCAACAACTAGCCGTACACTGATGCAATATACACCAACCGCATATATACACAGGAGAACACCTACTTTCTCCTCACTCGAACGACATACCCATGCCTTGACAAGCTCTCACGGAACCGGCATGCTCACAGGCATCAGTAGCTTAGTCTGGAGGTATCAGACCACGCCAAGTACTGTAACGCTACCGAAAGCTCCTTCCTTCCGCTGCATACGTCGGTGCTAGCAAGCAAGGCAAGCCTTGGACACACAATGTGACCAAGGTGCAAACTTGACTTTGCACCACGCAGAACGACTTCGACTGCACTGTATCGGAGCTCTGCAATCCTCCAACGATGTCCGCCATGACCTCTGCAACAGACGAACAAGTCATGGACACAGAAATCAACGAGCACGCGGTAATGATCGCCCACCTAACCTCAACTCCCCATCCCAAACCTTTCATACCAGCTGACACCCTCTCCTACATCCACTGCGACCCCTATTTAAAATATGCCCCACTCCCAAAAATAGCCCTCCACCTTCGTCTACGCCCGCCCACCCTCCCCTCGGCTCACTATCCACTCTCCCCTAGCAAAACGCTACAAGGGTCGCCCCCACTCCTCTAGTAATTGGTCCAGAAGATGTAGAAGGCCACCCAGACCTACAGCGGACCTCCACTTCCTCTCACACCCTCACCCCTCCATACACATACCGTCCACTCCTTCCTAAGAGCTACGAGAGTTGCCCCTACTCCACTGGTGATCGGACTAGTCGATGTAGAAGGCCACCTAAAGGTCGTAGCCCATCATACCCTCTGATGAGCCGTTCGATGCAAACGGGGAAAAGCGCTTCAGGGATGCGTCACCCTTCTTCCTCGATCTGGAGATCGGTCATATCGAAGAAGGTTCTCTTACCTTTACCTCTCTCTTTCTCTCCACCTCTCCCCCCTCCACTTCTCTACCCCTCCCCCTCTTTCCTATCTCCACGTATGCTGGGTGGTAAAAGGCATGGTGAACAAAGACGAAGGCGAGCTATGGCAGCAGCTGTACGAAAGTGACCCAAGCGATACTCTAGCAAGATGCTATGCTTGTTTGTGACCATGAGTGATATACTTTTCAATACTGTTCCTGGCTAGGCCAGGTTGTGCAATTGCTTTGCAATTCGTTTTATAAAACACACACTGGCTATTGAGCCTTGATACAATGGTGAGGGTAGACGCCCCACCTGATAGTACGTATGAAATAGCTATGCACGCGATACAACTTGCTTAAATCTGCTAGCTTATCGTGGTAGATCCTGGGATGCACGACCGAAAAGCTAACGCACTCTTGATAAAATTCCCTAACCCAACCACAACGCACTGTAATCAACCGACTTCCCCACCACTGCCCCCTCCTCTGCCCCAGTCGACCAAGCCTCCATATATATACTTCTTTACCCATACATCTACAAACTCACACCAACCGGCTTACCCTATCTTATCCCATCCGATTAGCCCACCCATTACTTCCTGGCCGTATAAACTACAGTACCTAACACGTCCCTATACAAAGCATTATGATACTTGTTTACCATCACATCCATATCATATATACAAACTTCATAACCCACAAGTACATACACACCCGATACGTGCAACCACATATTATTAATTTCATCCATCCACCCATGAACCGCCACCAACTCTCCCAAATATGACCATAACACGAAATCAGAAAAACACTACAAAAATCGTCCTACCTAAAGTCACACATTAGCACGAAGCTATAAACCTACTACCACTCCTCCAGTTCACTATGCATACACAAGATCCTCTTGCATACAAATGAACACACTGTAATAATCCGCCACAAGCATGCGCTAAAAATACGTCGCTCTGCCTATTTCCACCACTTCCTCGTAAAATATCCACTGTCGTAACCTCATTAAAACAAGCTTTGCTTGAGTCTCTAAATGACTTTCTTAAGAGCTTGAACCTTGTTATCTCATTTCCGAGATTGAAACTCAAAAACTGAAAGTTGATATTATATATTGTTGCGAATAATAGGAACTGTTTGAACGATCGAATTTTTCATAGGTTATGTGTTAATTGCTAGGTTACCGGGCCAGACGTCCGGGACCCCCCTGACCGTCCGGGATGTCCGACCGGACGTCTGGTGAAAAAAATTATGTGGCTTCAACCTTGCATTAGGTGTATGCCACCAAATTTTTGGATCATTTGGGCCAGTAGAATAAATAATAAAAATCTTTAAAGATTCATTCCCCATCTATACCCCTCCTATCCCCACCAAAACCCCTTCTACCCCCCCCCCTCCCCCCCCAAATACCACCCTATCAGCAAATGCTCAGAAAAGTCTGAATTTTTTTGTGGGGGGTCTCTAGGCCATGCGCAATATTGTCTTTTTTTTTTCATTTTTTCATTTTATTTTTTTTTTGCCAAAAAGGCATCGTCCGGAAATCCGGACGACGTGGGGGGTAAACGTCCGGGGGAGACGTCCGGTCTCCGAACCATTGGTAACCTAGATTAATTGATGATTTGCAGGCTCCTTCTTTCCAAGTTGTTTGTGAATTCTTATCTATTGATTCGTCGGCTACCTTCTACATATGATATATTCGCAACGGCCTGAGCCACGACTTGGCAACCAATAAAAATACCTCCGACGCGATACCCTCGCTGTAAATAACCTCTTTTCAAAAAGAGTAAGCAAGGTAATTGGCACTGGGAAATGAGTGAGAAACTTGAATCTTGTTATTTCATTCCCGAGACTGAAAAGATGAAAGATGATATTATATATTGTTGTGGATAATAGGAATCGCCAGAACAATCTATTTTGCCATGGATAATTGTGACGGACCCGCCGGGATGGCGGTCCGTCAGGATCAAGACGAAGGGATGAGGATGGGGGAGATGGAGATGGAGCTGGAAGGGACAGCGCAGCTCCAACGCAGACTCAACACCCACGTACTCCAATCTGTGCAAATGAAGAATGAGCCACAAAACAGACTGCAGCTGGGGTATACCCCCAGCGGACTGACTGGACTGGACTGGACTGGCCTGGTACCGACAGTGGTACCGGGCAGGACTGGACTGGACTGAATAACCACACGGCCTGTGGGGTTAGGTCACGGCCTGGTCCCACAGGCCGAACTGGCAAATAGCCAAATAGGCCCTGGCTGTGGGCCAGGGCATATGAAGGCCCGCTGCAATAATGCTTTAATTGATGATTTGCAGGCTCCCTCTTCCCAAGTTGTTTTGTGAATTCGTATTTTTTGATTCATCTACTACTTTCTATATCTGATATACTCGCAATGCCCTGAACCACGACCAGGCAACCAATAAAAATACCCCCGATGCGATACCCTCGCTCACTAACCTGGCCAAGAAAACACAGTAATACAATCCAACATTTGAGTCTTATATTAATTATGCACGCTGTTATCTTAACTCCTCAGATTACAATTGAACATTCCCTCGATCCCAAAATCTTCGGAGTACATCAATACATCTGACCGTTAGTATATAAACAACAATTGGAAATATATCAAGCCCGCTGATATGAACCTGAAAATTTATAGTAGCACCATTACGAACAGACGGATAATTAGTAGAAAATTCTCTTACTCCACTAGAATGAGTACAACTATACTCCTAGCACGTATCTTCGGATTAATCTCACTACAATTGGAACACCTAAATGAGAATTAGATATAACTGAGAAAAAACAGATACCCGTGAGTAAAACTATCAATTTCTTTTTTTTAATTATCCACTAACCAAAGAAAAGAAAAAGAAAAAAGAAACAAGAGATTAGGATACAAGATAACCTTACGGGTTACACAAGCAAAAACCCATTAAGAGAACAAGACGCCCACGCGAAAAATCAAAGCCCCGACAATGACGCACAACATACTCGACGGAAACACTCGTTTGAACAAAACATTGATGACTAACGGAAGAACACTAGTATACCCCCTTCCAACAAACAATATGAAACACGGGATGCAAATGGATAGCGTAACCCCATTGCGCTCCCAATTCTAGACTCTTGAAACATGAAGGGCACAAGCCCATATTAACACACAGCAGACAAAGAAATATGAAAAACAACAATCGTCCTACTACGATCCTCGATAACAAAATAAGAAGTAGTCCTCGGATGAAGACCAAGTGGAGTCGAGCAGAATGTTGCGTAAAAAGAAACCACCAGAACATTTTCATACCCACCTCAAATATAATCGTTGAAAAATGTAAAAAATAGCGCTCGGCTCGGCGCGATATGACACACTCTGATCTACAAATTAGCATATGGCATTGACCTGCACTTTCATAGTCACCATCCTACTGACATAATATCACTAACATGCTACACCTAAGTCAGGAACCATGTGTACTACCTCTAGAGAGACAATGCTAAGAAAAAACAACATTAACCCTCTAACCATTAGACCTTACGCAACACACTTGAAACACTTTTTCGCACGGTCCCTGACCAAATTCACCCACCCCCCGGATAACTCGTAATAATTATGCCGGAACCCGAGCTCGATTAAAACAGCAAAACCTCACACACCAAATGAAGCTCTCTTGAAACAGGTTAGCTCACCCTCACCAATCCACACAAACATAGATCCACAACACAAAAACCACCCACATAATGTAAAAACCACCGCACCACCAATATAAAGATGAAGTCAACCCGATCCAAATGTCCAAGAACAAGTCCAATACAGCAACGATATAACAAAAGACGACGTAGACTTACCCCAACCTTATTGATCTAACAAGCATACCACACCCCCCCCCAAAAAAAAATATTGAACCATACATTCAGTAAGAACCAAAGATTAAATCACACTTTATACAAAAGTACACAGCTGCAACACAAAGAAAAGGTAGGAGTACCAGCCAACTGGCAACCCCCAACAAAAGAAGGAGATACGAATATCACTATCCCAATAACGTATCGAAATTAACGCACCCAGAACCGTGAAATCACAAAAAAATTACTAGGAGTTACGAAAGCATGACAACAAGATATCACCGAGGATAGAGACAGACGAAGGAGTGATACGACCGGCCCAAAGTAACTCCCGCATACTCAGCTCATGATTAGCACACCACCATGAGTGATATGTAGACTGAAACAAATAAGCACATACGAATTACGACAACCCAAAACCACTAATAACACCCACTACCAAACCATTTGTGAAGCGCCCTACAAAACTACTACCGAAAAATGTTATCACTACAACAAAGTACTTTAACCCATACAAATATGACGCATATACTTGACAACATCACCACAAGGAATATCATACTGAGCACCATGACTCATCTTCAGACCAGCAAAAATAAGATTGAAACAAAATTTTATTAAAAACGATTAAGCGATCCCGTACAAGGAACCCGATACAAAAAAAACTACAACCCCAATGCCAACTAACTTAAAGTCACCACCACTCAACCACGAGGGTATATACACCGTGAGGTGACTTTGTCCTCCTGACCATATACCCGTACATAGAAACCTGGTTCCCTACCAAACAACAAAATGTTATGCACAAACGATGCTAGATCCACATGTCTATTGGAGATCGTCGCGCATATATGCACGGCCCACCAAAGGAGGATCTAAGATAGCCTCCCACTCCGCTATCGAAGATAAAAAGTCGCCATGTTCATGCAACACCGCGGAAGTCACCAAACAAACCATCGGTTCGACGATATCCTCACCCAGGCCGACGTAAGCATCCGGAACATCCTTATGTACCTTCGTCACATATACGATAACCTCCCGTAGAAACTCCGCCGCATAACCCAGCCCCATCACCACACGCAAGGCCAACTCCCCACGTGCATCGATTTCATAATGACGAATCTGATGATTCGTAACCTCGCTGATGAACTCAAATTTTCGACCAAGACGAGTATCACGTAGATCGCCTAGTTTGAACACCATAACCACACAACCCCCGATATGACCACGCGTCTCAAACGAAACAGACATTTTTGAAAGTAGACCGATGGCACGATAGATCCCTAGCGTTATCCCGCACTTCCACATACAAAGCAAGCCGATGATGAGACTTCAAACCTCAAGAACTAACAGCGAAGCATCACCCAGAACCAACCACTAGAATGATGAGAACCACAAGCATGGAGTCATATAAATAGAGATACTGCAACACGAGCTTGCATCAGAATAAACAAAATTAAAAAAAAGACTCATGATTTGCCATTTTATTTTCTTAAAACATAAAATTAAAAAAAATCGCTACGTTCGGTCACCTGCCCTTGACCACCACGACATAACAAGAAACCATAAGACCGAAACGACACCCCGCAACCACCGAAGGGACACAAAAAGTGACGATTAAAACTACGTAGCAAGCTACCCCTAGTAATAACTGATCAGGACATGAGCTTTTTTACAAAAATACCCCCCAAAAAAAATATTTCACACACAAGTACTAATAACTTTAAAAAAATAAAAAACATTGAAACTATTTTTGTAGAAAAAACAATTATGAACCAACAAAACCCCCCCACACCACGACGAAAACCCCAAAGAACTGACACCCGGTAATAAGGTACCCTAACAAAAATAGAAAATGCATACATGAATTAATAAAGCAATGATGGTGGTGGTTGTAGGGTGTCATTGAGAGCTACAAGGAAACCAGAAGAAGGCTCTGGCAAGAGATCGAGGTAGGCCCTCACAAAAAAAACTCGCCCCCCCTTCTTTTTTCTTCCCCCCAACCCCACCTACCTACACGTGCCTCACTATCCGACCGTATCAATAGTATAATGACAACAACTAACCCCGAAACTCGCTCCATGATGATTTTTTTGCAGGATCAAGAAAGCATCAACCGAGGATAGCATGCGAATCTAGCATCGATCGTCGTCCCCTTCGCCACTTTGCAACCGCCAATTGTTTACTCCCAATTGATCCTAATGGCACTACCGCAGGATTTGCTTCACCGATTCCACATTGCATCACCATCACCAAACCTGATCGAGATTCTCACGTTCAGTGACAAGGCGATCATTAGCAACATGTATGACACTGAGCTAGAAAGGATGCACAACCTAATCGAAGCATACACACTCAACGCCTCTGTCATTGCCCTCAGAAATAGAATTCAGAACAAAGAACTCAGTAGGGTGATTGCCAAGGGAGAGAAAGCCATACTGGATAAATTCGGATACTGCTCCGACCATCTTAGTGATGCACGAGATATAGACATCTCAACTGATGTCAATGAGAAGAGACAGACACGGAGACGGAGAATAGGGTTGTCCCAAGTTGAAATAGATTACTTAGAAAAATAGCACGAACGCAGACTAAGTTCAGTCACGGCAAACACATCAATAGACAGAACTGGCAAGGTGCACAAGTTTGCACAAGACAACCATTTCCTCCCAATAACGTCAAACACATGGGTAGAAAGGAACAACAAGCACGCCGCACACAAGCTATAGTACCTTGACTCATTCAACTACACTGCACCGATATCTATCGAAGGGTACAAAGCACTTGCCAACCTGTCCGACGCGGACATGGAAGGGTGGAGACAGGCCGCACACAACTTTACACTACTCTATCCCACAAATAGACCACCCTTTGATGGAGTCTTCCCCATCCTAGCAATCCTCGATAAGACCGAATGCACCGTCTCCAAACCGGTCCTCATGCAGAAAGGATTCGCAAGAATCCCACAGACACTGGAGGAGGTCAAGAAGACGTGGAACATTGGGCGGCCATACCTCAAGTGTACCTGCGAGAGAAACTGCGGGAAATCAAGCACTTGGCTTGACCACATGCTGTGGTACCACATCGCTAATCTGGAGTTTTTTTATCCCAACGCACCATTGGACGTCACACGCATGCTGGATCTGCAACAGAAGCTGGAGACAGAGTGGAAGGGGCCAATACTCGCACAAGTAACCTTCCTGCACATGAGGAAGATAATGAGAGATCTTATGGACAGGCCCATCGATGAAAAAATGACAACTGTCGAAGGCCTTGTCGACCACCCCACGCTGAAGGGTATCCCATTCGCTGCAAGGTTCGCTGGGATTATGTTCCCGGACGAACCCACCAAAACTCCTGGCACTGCGAATAGCAACAGAAGGAGTGTACTGACAGCTGAACCAGACATTGCACAGAGGAGCAGAACAAGACAGACACCACTTCCTTTCGTTCGGATATCCGGTGATACCACCCCGTCCACATCATCCCACACCCCACGACACCACGCCACAACCAACACCCCACCCTCGACAACAATGCAAAATCCACAAGGCCAACAACGTACCATGCACACACCTGCACACACTGCGACTACCACACACGCTACACGCAACGCACAGTACATGCCGAGAACAACAAGCACCTCCATGTCGCCAGCACCACCACAGGAACCCGCCCAGCAACACCAACAGTCGAGCATGCCCTGCGCTAGAGAAAACAGGAGAACGGATCCTGCTGCAGCACAACACTGCAACAGGGAAACACGCCCACTCAAGAAAGCTAGGAAGAATGGGGATACACGCAGACCGATCAGCGGCGCAGCCTATCAAAAACGCTAAGGGACAAAGGAAGAGAAAGCAAGATAGAGCCAACTTGCGCACGGAAGCACAACAGTTCATCACGGGAGCCCTCAACATAGCACACACCGACCCATACATACCACCCCTCCTCCAGCTACCCACCCACCTTGGCACCTCCACACCAACCACCAACACCACGCCAAACACAACACTCCAAGCTAACCCTTCCATCCACCTCACCACCAGCCTTAGTTGGCTTCCTACACGCAACCAGATTCTGGGAAACTGTTCACAACTGCAAAACACACAAGCTCGCATGAACCTGTTTGACGGCACACGGTCAAGACCTGTGCAGGTTGTCGACATCACCGAGCCAAGTAACATGGAAGGCTCCAGAAGACAGAATGCGATCGATGTCAGATCGCCTTCTCTAGATACGCCAACCAAGATCGTCCGCTCGTTTGGCCACATCCTCAAGAACATCGACGTCGAAAAATCTACGGCGGACTTCATCACTGAAGCAATCACCGATGACAATACCGCATACAATGAAGAATCCTCCGACCCCAAGGCCATCATAAGGAAACTGGGCAACGACTTTGGCAACAACAGGCTCTCTGTACCGGACTACTAGGAATAAATTAGCCTATGATTACCTACAAACAGTGCCTACGAGTAAATGACACTTTGTTGAGGAGGTACATTCGCACCAGGGCATATTATTAGGATGATAACAAGACTACATTCAGAAATAGATGATACCAAAACCGATACATAGATGATAATAGGGACCTATCTCATACTAATCAGAGGATGAGATCATTCCTTCTTTTTGAGATACAACTTTTTTCGCTCAATAAAAACTACATGATGCAAAAGTTGCCAATAATGATGTTTAAAGTTTTTTTTTACGCACCCACCATTCTCCCACTCACCACCTTCCTCCTCCCTCCAACCTTGTTCTACCGAGTATGTAGTAACCTCCTTACAGACCTGATAAAGGCCTAACTACTCGAGTGGATCTGTTCAACAAATACACGAGTAACATATTGAAAGTAGACGAAAGAGCAATGCATAAAGATCAGCAGAATCATAACCCAGCCATAACATGGATTAACATCAACCCACCCTTTCTTTCCCCCAAAAAAGACCCATTAAAACTCAGTAAAAAAACTTGGCCTTGCTCAAAACATTGTCAAACATAAAAAAAAAAACATAAAACTTAACATCAACCTTTGAAAACTGGCTACGAATAAGTATAAAATAAATAACAAATCAAACCAAAAAATGACCTCTCCCTCTCATCCAAAATCTGCTCTCCCCTACAATTGTTTCTTTTTTTTTCCCCATCTCCCTATATATGAAGACACACGAAAAAACATCTATATGCCTCCAAAAATAATAAGTTGTGATATCGAAACTGAACAACTTCTTTCCCAAACCAAAAAACACAGCAACCACCACAAAAGACAACTAACTCCCATCCTGCCACCTTATCCCAGCTACAAACCTTTGTCCATCTTAATACATGAAACCCATGGATCACTACCCAGAAAACGATACTACCCCCAAACAAACCACCCCCTAGGGAAAGGAGGAAACTTGATCATAAATAGCAAACACCACTAACAACTACCAATCTGTTGCATGAACATCTCAAACAGGTCAACTGCCTACAAGTCATGGACGACGGAAAACGCGGTTGGAGAAGACCCACAGAGCCTCGCAAAAAGATTATTCAACTTCACTATAGAAATAGACTAATGGAAATGATGAAAATTAAAAAAGTCTTTGCTAACATACTATGCCAACACAACCCGACAGCCGCTGAAAGGCTCCAGGACATAACATTTGGATGGACATATGACAGCCACTTAGCCAAACAACTCAACAAACCCACAACAGTGTTCAGAAATTTCAACCTTGAATAATGGTATAATGAACAAGGAGAAAACTTCTTCTACCAGCACACGAGATACAAATAATTTATCCATGAATGTAGTGATAATTCAGTCCTTCCCCATGTTGTGACTCTGAACCCCATGATCATAAACAACACAGAACTAAGAAAACAAGTCAAAAAAGGCCTCAACCATATCCCACTAAAACCATACAACGCACAAGAGATTAAAAAATAATGTCAAAATGCACTAAGCAAAACCATCGAAATAATAAACCAAGACGGTATGATCATCACGCCGGAACAAAAAATAACGACGCAACTCTAGCTTAGACAGATAGTTAAACACAATTGCATGAACTTTCACCGACCCCTCACCTTTGACCCTACATATCCAAGTACCAGAAACGAAATTGACTTCATCACGAAGCATTTTTACATTGTTGGAGCTGACAAAGCACCCAATACACCCACCTTTACTTGCATCAACTTCATCTGATACCTAGCCCTAAGAAGACTCACTGGGAACGATATCACCCCCTGCGAATGTGCTACGCCTGATCTAATCAGAACACTGAAATACCAGATAGAAACGTTGTTTCCATTCGTCCCCATAAAAAACAGGGAGCTGCCCTACCTCATGGCAACCTACAAAAAGCATAAACACTCGTTCAGATGACTAACCAATACCTCTGACGTCATCT
The DNA here is from genome assembly GCA_003427395.1 of Chara braunii. Lineage (NCBI taxonomy): Eukaryota > Viridiplantae > Streptophyta > Charophyceae > Charales > Characeae > Chara > Chara braunii. The sequence continues at coordinate 956,925 of BFEA01000202.1, read as the reverse complement.
TCTCACCACTAGCAGACGTATGCGCAACTATACTCAGCAAACTAGCACTAACAGTAAAAAAACACTGTGGGGATCTTACACGATTCACAAAACAAGAATATGGCTTCAAAGTGCCATTCTGGTGGATAGTTGACTGAATATCGGACAATATCTACAATTTGCATCCATATATCCATAACCTCTATTCTGCTGACATCACCAGATACTATAAGACAATCCCAACAGATGAATCAGAAGATGGTCTGCCAACAACCATCAATTTCTTCATCGATCTCGCCTTCAAAGAAGCAAGAAAAGTATACGGCAGAAACGTCGGCATAGCCTGCATCATTAAAGAAAAGAACCAAGACCTCCATATTGATGCAACACGGACCTCAATTAGACTAACCAACACCACAATACTCATCGCAAACGATATCCAAAAGATGAATAATTGACTCATAAAAAACGCATACACAACACTGGGTGGTGCTACATGGAAACAAATCCTCGAAATACCAATGGGTCTAAGTTGCTCACCAATATGGTGCTACTTCTTTCACTACGAATACAAATTCATGAAAAAACACGACTAACCCCCAATCGCCATCTACTCCCCCTATTCCAACACATATTCAGATATTTTGACGACCTCAACAGTATCAAGAATTCCATAATCAAGGAATTTATCAACCCGAAAATTAAGAATAAAAGAAGAAAATACTACCTATACCCACTAAACTTTGTGACACTTAACGAACAGACAATAGAAACCACCCTACTGAACAACCAATACACGAGAACCAAGTGTAATTTCTTGAACGCAACACTCCTTATCACTGACCACATAACTGGCACATTCGAGACAATAAAATATGACAAAATAAAAGAATTCAATCTCTTTATCAATAGATTCTTTAAATTCAACTCAAACAGACCCATCCTGCGATCACTGAAGATACTTATCCCATAGACTATAAACATTATGACAATCACATCACACCCATTACAAGCAACAGAAGACTTAATCGATGTAATACAAACAATGAAACAGAACGCATTCAACCCACACAAAACATAGAATTCGTGAAAACCTAACACAATAAATTGTTAGGTTTGCACGGAATTTTGTAAAAATTCTGATAATACTTTTTTCAGGCCTCCTACATGAACAAAATTTTATGTGAAGTAAATTAACCGCAAAATAGGAATACAAAACTACTTTTTCAGAACCATTAGAAGTGAGAAGGAGAGAAGTAAGTTTTTTTACAAAAAATCATTAACTTGCAAAGCACCGTTAATTCAGGAACTGAAATATCACAATATTTTGTTTAACTAAAAAAATCATATTTATAGTTATGTAAGGTATGTAGCACGACGAACCTGTTCCGGGGTTTCCCAACCATGCACATATGCTCTCCTATTCACGAATACATTCGCTTGAATATGTTATCTCATACATGGACGAATTTCATTTTTTAATTTTAAATCATCGTTGGCTATGAATTTGAAGATGTTCCCCAAACAAAAGTTGTTTTAATTCTTCTTTTACACAACGTATATTTTTTGAGAAGAGTTTTACAGTTAACTTAAAAATGGAGTTATATTAATTTATAGAAATTATAGTTTTAAAAAGTCGATTTCGCAGAATCTGGTGTTTTTAAGTATTTTTACATTTTCTAATTTTAAATCATCGTTGGCTAGGAATTTGAAGATGTCTTCCAGGAAAAAGTTGTTTGAATTCTTCTTTTACATAACATATATTTTTTGACAAGGGTTTTACAGTTAACTTAAAAATGAAGTTATATTAATAATTAATTTATAGTTCTATAAACTCGATTTCGCAGAATCTGGTTTTTACCAAAATGTTGAAAACAGTTTATAGTTCTATAAATGAGTATTCACTGAAACTGTTTTTTTTAACATCTTTCGGGTTTGCCTTGTAGTCGTTAAAGGTTGTCTTGTTTGAGCTATGCTTTTTGTCAATCTACTTAGAACGACTTATAGTCCTATAACATGCTCTTTGCTGGAAAGAATTTTCTTGCACATTTTGAGAATCGCTAGACTTTTTGCCTGTTTTTTTGCCTCCTTTCTTGGGAAACAGTTAAAAACGCTCTCTTTTATGTGTCAAAAATAATAGTTTTACTTTTACTTTTTCATTCTATAAAAAATGTTAGGTTTTGTGGTTTTGTCAGGTTTTCACGAATTCGATTTTCGCAGCCGTTCACGAGCTTCGCGTGTGTGCCCTCCGCTCAGCACAGAAACATCGGCGAGACACTCTTTTTAAAGAAGCAACAATTGTGGAGATTTATTTCAAAGTGATTAAGGTCATTTTCCAAAGATTTGTCCCTTAGGCGTTTCTAAGACCTCGGTTTCAAAATAGCAATTTCTATTACTTTTTGGCTCGTTCTTGCGGGTTAGAAATGATGTCACCATTCACCTTTTTCTCTCGTCTTTGTGCTTTACAGTTTATAAAACTATAAACGGAATGAAGAATTCCGAAGCTGAGATGGTTTTTTGCGTTCCAATTTATAGGACTGTAAATACGCAAATGTCAAGATGTCTGGCTTCGGTACAAGAGCGCACATTTTCGGAGTGCTTCATGTTTTCTTTTTTCTTGCATGTTTGTGCGTCA